>JAOWCC010001501.1:61636887-61681498 GCA_030867875.1 Actinernus sp. WN-2022 | reverse complement strand
GACCATTTGACTTTTGAGGGGGGGGGGTGGGTGTTTTTGAAAAAAAATATCCTGCAAGCCAACGGTGTCGAAAAAAAATATCCTGCAAGCGGAAAGCTTTGTTCTGGCTCCGCTTTTTTCGCCAAAAAAAAATCGTGCAACAACACTGCTAAAGAAAAAAAAATCGAGCACAGACAAGAACACCCACCCCCCCCCCCCCCCCCCCCCCCTCAAAAGTCAAATGGTCGGCCCCTTAGTTTATTTCTCTGATTGGCATTTCTTCTTGTATCATTGTAAATATCACTGTGCCAATTTTGGAACTCTATGTCGCATAGCCTTTGCTTAAGTTTCTTGCAAATTATTGATGTGTTATCGGCGATAGTGTTTGAGGGGACTAAGATATTTCCAAATCCGAGATTGAGGACTATCTTACTTATTTTTTGTACCAACTTGCGGGATTATTTAAGAGGCTTGAGTCCAAAAAGCGTCTACTGCAAGTTTGTCGGTATCGCAGACTTGCAGTTTCAGCCAGAACTTTAAACTCCTGGAACTTTAACAAGAGAAGCAGATGAAATGCCGACCCCCCCCCCCCCCCCCTCCCCAAGCCATAAATAATGAACACTCAACTGTTTCAGCGGTTTTCGGTTCTCACTCTATGTAGTGACTTGTTTCCTGTAGGCTCTTTTTGCCTCAATATTTGATAAATGATCTCTTTCATATATTACTAATAGTATATAAACCAGAACAAAGCATATTTTTCTAATATAAATAAAAAATAATATAAACAATGTATACACATCTTACAAAAAAAACACGTAATCTTAGCCGAAAAAAAATGGCTGCACAGCAAACTGGAGTAAAAAAAAATCATGCAGCTTGAGAATTTGTTTTGTTTAGTGGTTGTTTTAGATAGTTTAGTCTTATAAGTATTGCCCCAACTCATTAATCCATAGTTTAGATAGGGATAAATCATAGTATAGTAAATTTGTTTAATTGTTTTTAGGTCTACATAATGTCGTAATTTGTTTATAATTCCCATTTTTTTTGAAATTTTATTATATTAATATGTTTAATTTGAGTATTCCAATTTCAATGGTCATCAATGTATACACCAAGATACTTAATGTAGCTTTTCTGTTCCATTTTAAATGTGGTCATGCTAATTTTTGCAGTAGTGCTAGGTGAGGTAATGAGCATATAGTTAGTCTTTTTAAGATTAAGTGATAATTTATTAATAACACAATAATTAAGTACATATTTCAATTCACTATTTATGACAGATTCCAGTTCCTTTTAGTCTGAACTGAAAGGAATGTAGGCGCAGTTTCCTTTTACGACATGTCGTGTCATGTCATGCACGCCACAGTGTATGGCATTTCAGTTTCGTACACATTTAATCTAGCCAATAAACGATAAGATACGCTTAATATGGGCATGGGATGGGCGCACTAGAGAGAGTATACTTTCAGTTTATATTTGGAGTGGATAACTAGACTCGGGTTCATTTCGCTGTGGCTGGAGAGACTCTAAATGGTATGTATTCTATCATATGTTACAGATACTAACTTGGTCAGAACTCGCCGTGCCACAATCATATACACTTGGTTACTAACTACCGTGGTATTCAAGATTGTTTAGAAAGGTGAGTTTCACGTATTTACCTAAGTGATACAAGTTAGATTTGGGTAAATTATTTCCGTCCCTCAGTCTTTAATTCTAAATTGTGCCAGCTTTTCCTTACCCTGGATACCAGAGGCTCGAAATCGTCGGTCGAGCGTCGAGCGAAGCGAGACCAGCACGAGTCGCGAAGCGACGAGCATAACAAAACTCCTTCGGGAATCAAAACTCCTTCGATCGCGGCACCTCTGGAACCAGAGAAGCTTTTCCTCGACCTCGTTTAGTCGGATCTCGCGCATAATTGTGAACAAAAAGGTATATATTCCGTTCACTTGAACACATTAAGTTATCTCGATGTCAGTTTACCGTTTTAAAAACTGAAATCGCTTAGTGACTGCAAAGTTCGCTTTAAAGTGATTTCGATTGAGTTGAATAAGAACTGATTACAATAGAACTGGAAATGAATTGAATGTTTGAATTACATGTTCCGTTCTGTTCTTAGATACATTTTTCATAAGCGTTAAAGAGCGCTATTTCTTGTCCTTTCTTAAAAACCTAAAAGAGAAGACTGGAAGCAATGAGAGTTTGAAACGGCAATCTATAATTGCAACGAATTTTGTTATGTTTGATTAAGACCTATGATTTTCTGAATTTCTTATGTGCATGGCATTTCAGTTTCGTATGCATTTAATCTAGCCAATAAACAATAAGATACACTTAATATGGGCATGGGATGGGGCGCACGCGAGAGAGTATACTCTCAGTGATTTGGTGTGGATAACTAGACTCATTTCACAAGACTGCGAAATGTGGTGACCCTTGCCACTGTGGATGTGAGAGACTGTATGGTAAACTGTATCGATAACATTACATTACATTACGTTACATTACCACAGGCAATACATAAAACCCAGTAACAGAAAGCGCGCAGTTACTGCAAATGTGTTTGAAGGAATTTTCTTGCAAAAAAGCGTCGGACCACCGAGTATGGAGATCGCCTTTTCACCGTAGGCCGCAATTACGTCGGGTTTCCTAAGCATGTCTATGACAGGAAAAAGTTAGCTGCTATGCATGTGAAATGTTCCAGCCAGAACAATTATTTGGATTCATTTAATTTCACACATTAAGTGATCTGACAAAATATGTTACACTGAGTTCTATTGGTCAGATAATGACGTGGGCCGTCTGTCTGGTGATATAGAATTGCGAAACAGGAAATTATAGATCCCCGTTGACATTGGAGGCCTTGCCACTGTGATTGTGAGAGACTGTGTGAATGGGAAACTGTATCGATAACATTATATTACATTGCCACAGGCAATACACACAACCAGTAACAGAAAGCACGCAGTTACTGCAAATGTGTTTGAAGGAATGCCGGTTTTCTTGTCAAAGGAGGCCGGGACCACCGAGTTGAAGCGTGACGACATACATTTCCATGCAGGAACTGAACTGTTCAGCTTGAAGATCTAGTCAGTGTGCGGAATACATGAAATACTTTTCTAGGCATTTGACTATTGTCTTTTTATTCGAAAAGTCGTTGCTGGTAAAGGAGTTTTGCTCCTTACGAAACAGTATCTCTGGCTGCTATTATCTGAGCCATGGGCCCTTCTTTATGATGTAATAGGGGTCAACAAAATAGACGCTAACTCCTTGGCTGAAATCCAAAATGTCATCGTATCAGTGTCTCAACCAACATAACATTTTAGTAGTTGTCAGGTCACAAGACGGCTTTGTGCATCATCGATCAAACGATGAAGTATGGAGAATTTCGTACTTGATCGCCTTTTCACCGTATTATATTAGCATAAGTGACCTGACAAATCTTTCACTGAGTTCTATTGGTCAGATAGTGATGTGGGACGTCTGTCTGGTGATAGAGAATTGCGAAACAGGAAATTCTAGATCCCCATTGAGACTGGGAGGGACGTTAATTCAGGGAACTGCCTTCTGCCTTCTCAGAACACAGAGCGCTATTGTATTGAACGTTCATCGTTATTTTGGCTTTGTGCGTTTTGATAAACAATAACATATACTACGTATACGGAACACACTAACAGTTCGTTTAACGTTTACGTCGTATGTTCGAGTCCTGGCACTTTCGATTTGTTGAAAAGAGGTAATCTGCGAGAAACAAAAGGTAATAATTTAATTTAGTACTATTTACGCTGGTGCAGTTTATTTGTTAATCTCGGTCGAGGATGATACATACCAGTTAGTATCTTTCCCCCTCATTTTTTTCATATAAACTTTATCGGTTCAAATGATGAGGCATCATCACTTTACTTTGGGAAGAATGATCAAAAGATATGTGAAACACTAAAATGTGTCTATTGACTGATAAATTATGTAGAGCATGAGAACTAGAAAATAATAGTTTTCCCTTATATAGCATTACGATGACACCTATAAAACTGATTATTTAAATTGGTATGTCTGTATGAGTAGCTTTGCAGTTCATCCGTAAATTTACTTTGATTACGTGGTCATGTGTATTTCGTAGAAATAAATCCCACACATTTATCCCGGGGGGGGGGGGGGGATCTTCAAGGTAAAAGGTAGGGGTGACCGTCGGAAAACCTCGAAAACATACCCTAAAAAATACCAAACCGTGAAAAATTTCCCACCCTAAAATGTACCTAATGGTCTAAAAATCACCCTCAAAAATGGATTTCGCTTGGACAACCCCTAAAAAATACTAAATCGCCGATTTCAAACCCGAAAAATACGACGATCATCCCTATCACTCGGGCATTTATCTCTTATTTCTTTACATTTAATGGTGTAAACTACTAACAGTGTATGTTAGTTGAAGCTCTCTCTTGAATCTCATTAACGAAAGCTTCCCGAAAATAACTTTGTGTCTGCATGAATACGGGTATCGCTGGTGTTTCAACTTGGTAATAGAATTAAAAATGTATTCTATCATATTTTACAGACATTAACTTGGTCAGAACTCGCCGTACCCAAATCATATACACTTGGTGTTCAAGATTGTTTATAAAGGTGAGTTACACGTATTCACCTATTACAGAGTGGACACAAGTTAGATTTGGGTAAATTATTTCCCTCAGTCTTTAATTCTAAATTGTGCCAGCTTTTCCTCGACCTCGTTCTCTCACATAAAAAAATGTGGACAAAATCATATATTCCCTTCACTTGAACACTTTACGTGTTCTAAAATACGCTATCATGAGTGCAGCAAGAGGGATGGAGCTATGCATGTGAAATGATTATTTGGATCAATTTACTGACAACTTGAGTTTCACATAAGTAACCAAACAAATCTTGCACTGTTCAATACTTCAGATAGTGACATGGGCTGAGTCTGGCGATATAGAATTGCAAAACAAGAAAGTCTCCATTTAGATTGGGAGGGGCGTTTAGGGAATGGATTCTCAGATCAGAAAGCGCTATTTTCTCATGTTGAACGCAAATCGTTATTTTGGCTTCGTGCGTGTTTGATATAACATACATTACGGAAAACATTAACAGTTCGTTCACCATTAACTGGTGTATGCGGTTCGAGTCCTGGGGCTTTTGATTTGTTGAAAAAAAACTCTCCAAGAAACAGTTATTCTTGTCAACAAAAGGTTATCATCTAATATAGTACAATTTCGCTTGTGCTGTTTCTTTGTTAATCTCGGTCGAGAATGAACATAGTTATATATACAATTGTAATATATTGTTTCCTCATTTTTTCATACAAAACTTTATCGGTTCAAACGATGAGGAATCATCACTTTACTTTGGGATGAATGATCAAAAGATATGTGATGTGTCCATATTGACTGAGAATGTAGAGCATGAGAACCTAAGAAAATAAGTTTTCCCTTAGATAGCATTAAAATGATACGTATAAAACTGATGGTATCAACTGACATGTCAGTTTGAAATGGGAGTTCATCCCATAAATTTACTCTGATCACGTGAAGCCATGTGCTTTCCGTAGCACTCATTTCTCTACTTTTATATGACATTTATTGATATAAACTAACAGTATATGTTAATTTAAGCTCTCTTGGATATCATTGTTAATGAAAGCTTCCCGAAAATAACTCTTGGTGTTCAAGATTGTTTATAAAGGTGAGTTTCACATAATTATTCACTTATATTACAGATTCGATCGTGACAAGATAGATTTGGTGGATTCTTTCCCTGGCAGTCTTTAATCTTAAATTGTGCGGCCAGCCTTTCCCCAACATCATAATATTGGCTGGTGCTAGTCGCCATTCACGTGTATCTTGAACAGGGTTCAGTCCCACCCACACATTTGCATGAAACTGAATATGCCTGACCCTTTTTTTCTGACTTTTCATTGCCCGTCCAGCACAGTCGCTCGTATTTTTTCAAAATATACAATTGCTATTTTGAGATCAGAAATATTGAACAAAAAAGTTCAAAACAGCCCAAAGAAATAAGAATGTGAAGCCTGGAAATAAAAATTCCCTCATTGTACTTTTCAAGGCCGTTTTATTGAAATTTCAGATTTCCCTGACAAATGCCTTGAAAAGAAAAATGTTTTCCCTGACTTTTCATTGGCCTGTTCAAAGCAAACATTGAAAGTTCGAGGGTTCAGTTGTTTTTAACTCTTAATTCTCGCTCAGTTTTCGGTAAGTGCTTTTGTGCTTATTTGAATAAAACTATTGGCTGTATTAGGCCTTCACACGTCACAAAGTTACAAACAACATTACTGAACAGACTCATCAATCAATTGCTGTAAAGGAACTGCTGATAAAACAGCAGTTAGTATATCGTATTAGATCTATTATGTTAAAACAGAACGAATACAGTCGATTAACAGCAATGATGCCTGGGATATACTTTATAAGGACAATCATTTATCAGTTGGTATATTATCCACGGACATGTCTAAAGCGTTTGATTGCCTTCATCCACCACTCCTTTTAAGCAAGCTGAAAGCCTATGGTTTTCAAGACTGTGCTATTGATATTTTACACAGCTACCTGTGTGATCGTCTCAGTATAGTACGCGTCGGATCTTCTACAAGTTCCTGGAAGCATGTGGACCGTGGCTGCCCTCAAGGGTCTGTCTTAGGACCACTATTTTGGAACATTTTTCAGAACGATCTTATTTATAGTGTAGAATCCAGTTTATCTATGTACGCGGGACGATCACCAGATTTATGAAAAGGGGAAAGATTTGCAGACCGTAGTTTCGAAACTTCAGGAGAGTGCAACTTTAGCAACAAATTGGTATGATTCAAATCTCCTTGCAATTGAAGGCAACCTTAAAAAATATCAGACGATGAACATTTGTAACAAAGGCACTAACAATGAAAATAATACAAGTATTACTGTAAAGGGCAAGGATATTAGAGCATCTGAAAGTCTGAAACTCTTGGGTGTTACAATTGACTGTAGACTTAATTTTAATGAGCATATTGGTACTGTATGTAAGAAGGCTAGTCAGAGGATTGGTGTGATCATGAGACTCAGGAATTTAATTCCCACTATGGCTAAATTACAACTTTATCAGACAGCTATCCTCCCTCATCTCACCTACTGTCATCTGGTATGGCATTTCTGTAGAGCCAGTGATACTCGAAAGTTGGAAAGATTACAGGAAAGAGTATTAAGAGCTGTTTTTAGGGACAAACAGTCCAGTTACCAGTTATTGTTAGAAAAAGCGAACTTACCCACATTACTGAATAGACGGCTACAAGATATATGCATTTTAATGTACAAAGTTAGGTACAACTTATGCCCTAAGTCAATATGTAGCTTATTTAAGGCTAACAACAGCTCGTATAACTTAAGGCAATCGGATTTCTCCTTACCTAGTTTTAATACAGTAACATACGGCAAACACACAATTAGATATTTAGGCCCAAAACTATGGAGCAAACTATCCAGTAAGGAGAGATGCTCCGTCAAAACTTAATGAATTTAAAGCATGTATACGGAAGCGTGACCTAAGTAATTTACTAGGCGGTTGTAGTGGCTGCCATTTATGCAACACATAATTATTTTAGAATGTATTTTAACTTTAACTGCATTGTTTCTTCTGTTAGTTTTTTAACTTGTAAATAGTCACCATTAATTATTATTATAGATATTGTCATTCAAGTTTTTAGATTTTTAGATTTTTTAACATTCTATTAGTTGTAGGTGTCCCCTATTAGCGGCGGGTTTTCCTCCTCTGCTAGATGTATTTGACACGTAAATAAAGTTAGTATTATTATTATTAATAACTCGTGTTCCATGCAGGTGTATTTGACACCGCACTCGATGCTGTACACTGATTATCAACTACACTTTTTTCAGCTGGTTGTAACGCAAATGATGGATTGTGGTATTCAAAGAGAATGTTAGGTGTTTAGCGAAATGTGAAAAAGGGTAATCTTCTTCTTATTTTTAATTTCAGTATGGAAAGAGAAAAGACTGATACGGCCCAACCAACAGGCAAAGAAAGCAGCGACGGTAAGACATTCATTGCCGAGTTAGTTATTGTCATGATTCAGACTATATATAGTCCTTTCTAAAAAGACTGTGTAGAGAAAGGGAGAGTTCTATATCGGGCATCCAAATATGTTATTAATTAAGTTAACAAATATTGGGAAAGGGTACAGACTTCAGTGTTGTTAGTATTTTGTTCTTTTCAGTTACTCTGTACATGCATGTAGAACTCTACGGCTTGTATATTTTTCCTTGCTCATTCTCTTCCTTTTTATATGTTCACTACATTTCCTCCTATGCAATAGTTTGAATTACCACTCACCACACTATAGTTTAATGGTTATTTGTGTTCAGCAGTTGATGGCGACCTCAGCTGGCGAGAAGGTGAGCCCACGGACGACCAACTCCAGGATTTGGCTGACTGCTTGCCTGACTGGAAACGTGTGGGCTCAAAACTTGGGGTTGCCAGCAACAAAATGGAAATGATTGATCAAGATAATATCAAATACGGAAATCTCCAGCAAAAAGCAAATGGAATGTTATGTTTATGGAAAAGGTATGGGCCAAATCGATCGTACAAAGTTCTTGGTGAAGCGCTACTAGAACTAAAGAAATACAAGCTTGCTGAGCAGTTCTGTGGGGGTAAGTAAAATATACTTGTTGTACAACTGAATAACATTAGACAACCAACAGTCATAAATTACTTTAACTTTACGAGAAAAAAGGTTTCAGGATTTAATCCGTACAATATAAATAAAATATACAATATAAAACAACTTTATTTACGTATCGTAGTTTTCTAGCTGACCGTAGGAAGGGTCTACTAATCGCGATCGGGGACACGGATTCCTCGGTTGAATTGGAATTAGTACTGTACTAGTACTTAAGCTTCTCATATTAGAATTAGTACTGTACTATAGCTAGCTAGTACTTAAGCTTCTCATATTAGAATTAGTACTGTACTATAGCTAGCTAGTACTTAAGGCCTCGCGCACGAAGTTGGTGTACACGACGAAAATGGAGAAAATTTAGACAAAATTTGTTTTAGAATTGCTGTAACTTTGTCGTTATTTAATTGAATGTTATTAAATTCCAACCACTCTGACCTTAGTTTGATGTAGTTTCTCAAATGTGAATCGTTATCTTCGAAAGAGGGAAGAACGTGGCGCTGAGAATAAAAATATCAACCGTTCTCAACAGAAAAAACGTGAAAGCCGCGTAACAAAACTTCTCAATTTCAGAGTGAATTTTCATCGCGCAAATCGCGCCAATCGTGCCTTCCGGCACGCACAATTTCTATTTTGCAAATCATGCAAATCGCGCAAATCGCGCACTTTTTGCATTTTTTGCACTTTTTGCATCGCGCACTTTTGGCCTTTTTTGCACTTTCTGCTATCACTTTGCCAAAAATATATTTACATCAATGTGAAACTATTCATTTTATCACTTAAATTTGAGTGTTAACGTTGAATGACAAGATTATGACTTAAATGTATATTCAACAAATGAATGGTTTTTAATGGCTAGTCTCTTTCGGCTTTGTCAGAAATTTTATTATTGCTTTATGCAAATTTTGCTATCTTTGTGATCCGATGGAAATCAGCCTTAAAATGCGCACAGATCGACCGTCTTCATTCACAATGCGATGAAGTTCATTCAAGTTAAACTCCATCACACTAGAATCCAAGAAATATTATGTGGTAACTCCAAGAAAGACCTTTCACTTTCAGTGAGTTGATCTTTTGCACGTGCCAATCTAAATTGTCTGTGATATCACAATACTAATTGAGTTGTTTACAACTTCCAACTTTGAAGAAATCCCACGGGGATTGAATGGGCTCGCAGTCTTTATGTAAATCGAGCTTAGTTTCTTTCTTTTTTCCAGGCTAAACAGAGGAAGTGTGTTTTTATTTGGAAACAAAGCCGTTAAGTTTTGGAAGTATCATGCAACACCACAAATGAGAAATCTTTCATACAAAACGAGGGTTGATTTCACCCGCTTTATTTCGCAAGAGCTACATACTTGGGAGTTTATAAAATACAAGCAAAAAAGCCGCTATGTTTGTACTTTACAGACATGTCAGCATACGATTACAATCTACTAACTCGGGCGCGATTTGCATGATTTGCGCGATGGAAAAAGTGCGCGATTGGCGCGATAGAAAAAAGCGCGATTGGCGCGATGGAAAAAGGGCGCGATTGGCGCGAAATGCGTGATTTGCGCGATCGAAGGCAAAAAAGGCACGATGAAAGCTTGGAACAAGTGTTTTTTTCCGACATTGATTTTTTTCTAACGCCAGTTTTTAACTGATATTTCTTTTGAAGAAAGCATAAGGAACAAGAAAACCACAACGTTTTGTGGCGAATTTCAAGTGCACTTCACCCCAAAGTACACATGCAAATTTTCTTCTCCGATATTTCTTAAACGATAAAAATTCATTGCGATGTGGAGTAAAAATCGGGTGGAAAATGACGAAGTTTTTCAGACAGAATTCGAACAAATTCGTTTGTTTTTTCGAATAAAACCATTTTCGAAAGTATTTTGCTCGCTTTTCTGTGCACCTAGACTGAAGTTTCATTTTCTGAAGTCCTAGGGTTATAGGATGTTTAGATTTTGAGAAAAATAATAAAACGTAGCGTTAGAATTTTATGTTACACTTGTGTACACCAACTCCGTGCACAAGGCCTTAACCTTCTCATATTAGAATTAGTACTGTACTATAGCTAGCTAGTACTTAAGCTTCTCATATTAGAATTAGTACTGTACTATAGCTAGCTAGTACTTAAGCTTCTCATATTAGAATTAGTACTGTACTATAGCTAGCTAGTACTTAAGCTTCTCATATCAGAATTAGTACTGTACTATAGCTAGCTAGTACTTAAGCTTCTCATATTAGAATTAGTACTGTACTATAGCTATATAGCTAGTACTTAAGCTTCTCATATTAGAATTAGTACTGTACTATAGCTAGCTAGTACTTAAGCTTCTCATATTAGAATTAGTACTGTACTATAGCTAGCTAGTACTTAACCTTCTCATATTAGAATTAGTACTGTACTATAGCTAGCTAGTACTTAAGCTTCTCATATTAGAATTAGTACTGTACTATAGCTAGCTAGTACTTAAGCTTCTCATATTAGAATTAGTACTGTACTATAGCTAGCTAGTACTTAAGCTTCTCATATTAGAATTAGTACTGTACTATAGCTAGCTAGTACTTAAGCTTCTCATATTAGAATTAGTACTGTACTATAGCTAGCTAGTACTTAAGCTTCTCATATTAGAATTAGTACTGTACTATAGCTAGCTAGTACTTAAGCTTCTCATATTAGAATTAGTACTGTACTATAGCTAGCTAGTACTTAAGCTTCTCATATTAGAATTAGTACTGTACTATAGCTAGCTAGTACTTAAGCTTCTCATATTAGAATTAGTACTGTACTGTAGCTAGCTAGTACTTAAGCTTCTCATATTAGAATTAGTACTGTACTATAGCTACCTAGTACTTAAGCTTCTCATATTAGAATTAGTACTGTACTATAGCTAGCTAGTACTTAAACTTCTCATATTAGAATTAGTACTGTACTGTAGCTAGCTAGTACTTAAGCTTCTCATATTAGAATTAGTACTGTACTATAGCTACCTAGTACTTAAGCTTCTCATATTAGAATTAGTACTGTACTATAGCTAGCTAGTACTTAAGCTTCTCATATTAGAATTAGTACTGTACTATAGCTAGCTAGTACTTAAGCTTCTCATATTAGAATTAGTACTGTACTATAGCTAGCTAGTACTTAAGCTTCTCATATTAGAATTAGTACTGTACTATAGCTAGCTAGTACTTAAGCTTCTCATATTAGAATAAGTACTGTACTATAGCTAGCTAGTACTTAAGCTTCTCATATTAGAATTAGTACTGTACTAAAGCTAGCTAGTACTTAAGCTTCTCATATTAGAATTAGTACTGTACTATAGCTAGCTAGTACTTAAGCTTCTCATATTAGAATTAGTACTGTACTATAGCTAGCTAGTACTTAAGCTTCTCATATTAGAATTAGTACTGTACTATAGCTAGCTAGTACTTAAGCTTCTCATATTAGAATTAGTACTGTACTATAGCTAGCTAGTACTTAAGCTTCTCATATTAGAATTAGTACTGTACTATAGCTAGCTAGTACTTAAGCTTCTCATATTAGAATTAGTACTGTACTATATATAGCTAGCTAGTACTTAAGCTTCTCATATTAGAATTAGTACTGTACTGTAGCTAGCTAGTACTTAAGCTTCTCATATTAGAATTAGTACTGTACTATAGCTACCTAGTACTTAAGCTTCTCATATTAGAATTAGTACTGTACTATAGCTAGCTAGTACTCAAGCAAATCGCTGGGAGTTAATATCGACGAAAATTTGAAATGGAATAATCATATCGATGTTATATCCAAAAAAATTGCTTCCGGCATTGGAGCTATTAAACGAATAAAACCATATGTACCATACGGTATTCTTCTAACTATTTACACCGCCCTAGTCCAACCACACTTTGACTACTGTAGCCAAGTGTGGGGAAATTGTAACAAAGGACTAAGTGAAAAACTACAAAAACTTCAGAATCGTGCTGCACGTGTCTTGTTAAACGCTCCATTCGACTCCAATGCAGAACATTTATTTAAAACACTGGAATGGAAAAAAATAAAAAATCAACGTTTATCTTCTTTAGCCACAATGGTCTTCAAATCTCTGAATCAGCTAGCTCCCGAATATCTCTGTTCGAAGTTCATTCCTAGGACTGAACTTACAAATTATGCCCTAAGGGATATATCTTATAAACTCGCTGTCCCACACCCCCGCACCAACTATTGCAAACGCAGCTTTAGCTACCGCGGTGCGGTCTTATGGAACAGCTTGCCTTTCGAATTACGTGCACAGAAATCCCTAAATGCATTTAAATCCAAGCTAAGTTGTCACGATTTTGCAGGATTTCACTGTTAGTTAAAATAACAACACGGCGCTCATGGAAAGCAGGCTTCTTTATTTATTATTCTTTGTATTTTAGCATTTTTAACAATTGTAATTAAACATTTCTACATATTAGTAGATCACATATTTTAATTAACTTGTAAGATAGATTAGTATAGCATGAATAGCATATTTTAATATTTGTATATGACCTGATCGAGCACACCGTGTATAAATAAAGTTGACTTGACTTGACTTGACTTGGTTTGAAACTCACCTAGTTCCCGCACGAGTGCTCAGCGTTCAATCAGCCTTGAGAAGAATTACCGCTGAAGTCAGTGACAGCAGGCACCGGGAAAATCCCTCCTAACATTAACCCCCGTACCCTGGGGGCTGCTAAATACCAATAATTTCAATTCATACCAATGCCCCACCCCACCCCCCCCCCCCCCCTCGGGCATAGTTTCGAATCAAATTCCTTCAAATGCCCTACAATCCCTACCTAGTTCCGGAGTTGTTGCATTAATAGTTCACCTCTAATTTTACTGGGTGTTATAAATAATTAAGTCAGCTTAATTATTTCTATTATTTATTTCTTTCTTTTTATTTGATCTGACAGCCAACACCAAACAGGAGCAACAAGACAACATGCCAAGTGGTCAAGCTGAAGGTAAGTTAATTCTCTTTGGAACACGGACATTAAAGCTGGGAAACTTAAAGATTCTCACTTATTGATATCATTCATTCATTGACTCGTATGTAACTATGTATACATAACAATACACTGATGTACATAGTAGGCCATTTGTAACTTAGATTTTCGACAAAATCACCACCAACAATGCCAGGACAACAAACTCATTGGCACTTACATGGTTTCTAAAGAACTAGGTATTTTTTGTTGCACCAATCATGATTTTTAGATTTAGTTTTGTCGTTAATTTCAGTGTTATTATGAAAACTGTAAACTTGAATACAAGACACAAGAAAGTTTCCAGTCTGTTATAATTTAAATTCGATAAAATTAAAGTGATTACTTCCAATATAATAACTTACACTGATTTCTAGTTCAGTCTGCAAGGAACAGGGCGGTGGAGCGACATTTCAAGTGTGTGTTTGTGGGGGGGGGGCATTGAGCCAGTATGACCAAACTATAGACACAAACGGTGTCTATATACAGACAAACCGTGTAACAGTTGCTTCTCGTATATTGTAGCCTAGAAGTTCTAGGTTTATAGTATTCGTATTATCAATATTTATATTTCTTATAATTATATCACATGCATTAATTAAGCACTATAGGTTGGTACGCAGGTGAATATGCCTGGTCCCTGTCGACGCAGCTGTGAAACGGCTTTTGCCGGCACAACTGTGAAGATAGGTGTTTGGAATATTCATGGGGTAATAAGCAAAGAGCTTGGAAACAAACTTCGGCTTGCAGAAGTGATTAATATTGTCAAATAACATGATATTTTCGGACTGAATGAAACACATGCCGCAAAGGAATTTGATATGTTAGTTGATCCGTTTAAATATTATAGTATTAAAGCCGCGAAAAGAATCGTGAACAGTCACTACGGCGGCATTGCTGTATACGTAAATAACAGAATTTGCCAGGACGTTTCTTTCATACCGAATGCTAACGATAATGTACTTTGGCTCAAGCTTGATAAGCGACTTTTTAATCAACCAAAATATATTTACCTTGGAATAGTGTATCCAGTTAGCCCCGAAAAGTCGGTTATAGTAAGCAACCAAGATTTTATTTTTGACTTAGGGAGTGTTCATTATTTAAGGGGGGGGGGCAGCATTTCATCGGCTTCTCTTGTTAAAAGACATAGAAGACATTATATAATTATAATTATAAGAGGACATTATATAATTATAAGAAATATAATTAAAAGACATAGAACTACAATATTGGCTCAGCGATATATTTAATGATCAAAGGCAAAACCCAAACCAGGGCAACAAACTACGGGTCTACCGTACATTCAAAACAAAGTATGAATTCGAAGATTATTTGAATACTGTTAAAAACATTAAACACAGAATTACATTCACGAAATTAAGAATAAGCAATCATTGCCTACAGATTGAGAAAGGTAGACATGTTAAGCCCTATTTAAAACCAGAAGATCGAATATGCCCAACCTGCAACAAAGAAATGGAAGACGAAATACACTTCCTAATAAGATGTAAAACGTTTGAGGCAATCAGGAATGATTTCTTATTCAAATTAAAAACTCTTGCTAACCTAGATAGTAGCCGTATGTCAGAAAACGATATTTTCTTAACTATTATCAATCCCTCAAGGGAGGTTTCAACTATAGCTGCAAAATACGTGTATGAATGCATGAATGCCAGATCTGTCACGATACAAGGATCTTAATATTTTAATTAGTTACTTTTATATTTTTTAGCTTTAAAAGTTTATTAGCAACAATCTGATGTAGTAAACCTATGTAGTACAAAGAGCTAATAAAAAATATGTTATGTTATGTTATGTTAAAACGTAAACTTTTATGACCCCCCTATGAATGAATTAAAACTTCGATGACCCCCCTATAAAATTGATCAAAACTTTATTGACCCCCCCCCCCCTCCCTCCCCAACAAAAAAAGATGTGCAAGAAAGAATGCAAACTACATATACATGTAATCTATTAAATTTCCTGTTAATGTTTCTAGATTTATGGTATTTCCCATGATACAATACCTTTTTTTTAGTAGAAAACATATATATATACATTGTACATGTATTCTTCTGGAAATCTCTACCTCACCCTCCTTCCCGGATGGGTATTTGAAATTGTACTGATAATTGCATTGTAGTGCATCATATTGCATTGTTCCGAAGTCTCAAATAAACAAATCAATAAATAAATGAAAAAGAGCTCAGCATTGGCATAACTAATCTCCTGAACACCAATGCATTATGTGTGCTATGGGGATGTGCCTTTGATCATGGATTGAACTTAGAGAATACCATCCTGTGTATGAATATTACAAAGCAGACTGTTTTTAAAAATAGTGCCTAAATTGTTGAGATTTTACTACTCTCTAAAACACTGGTTTCCTGTGTTCTGGAGACTAAACATTGGCTTCGCATTACAACAACAATTTCATTACATTTTACATGACAGGTATACATCAAAACTTTGATGACCCCCAAAGGAGAAGGTAAAATATTTGATGACCCCCCTACAAAAGCACTTAACACTTTATTGCCCCCCCCCCATGATTTAACCGACCCATGCCCCCCCCCCCCCCCCAAAAAAAAAACATAAATAATGAACACTCCCTTAGAAAACGAAATCATTCATTGTGCGCAAAAAAGGAGACATTTTATTACAAGGTGATT
Source organism: Actinernus sp. WN-2022 (assembly GCA_030867875.1). Lineage (NCBI taxonomy): Eukaryota > Metazoa > Cnidaria > Anthozoa > Actiniaria > Actinernidae > Actinernus > Actinernus sp. WN-2022. Next base: position 61,665,160 of record JAOWCC010001501.1, on the reverse strand, counting down.
TGAACGTGCGCACCGGTGACTTACAAGAGTTTGTGTTGTTGGACGATGACGAATTCCTTGATAGGAGATTGATTCCGCTGATTGGAGATATTCACAAGATACATCTTGCTGGTTAGCTCAGTAAGTAAGTAAGCAAGCAATAACTTTATTTATACACGGTTAAAACATCAGGCCTTCGATTGCATTATAAAAAGTAGGAATAGTTGAAATATCAGTACAATGTTAATATCTAATAATTTGAATAACGCACCTAACTAATATCTAACTATTACATCAATACAATATCTGACGAATTATCTAACTAATATTAACTATGAATAAAAAATGGAAACAAATGAATAAACTAATTCTGAAAGAAATCTCTGCAGCGAGATTTAAAACAAGTGAGAGAGTTTGCTTGCCGCAGCTCGACAGGTAAGCTATTCCAAAGCACCGCACCGCTATAACTGAAGCTGTTCTTTAGAAAATTGGTTCGGGGCAGAGGAATAGCTAGTTGGTGTCCCTTAAAGAATAACTCGAAACTCTACTATGGTCAGCGAACTTTGAACAAAGATATTCAGGCGCGCACTAGGCCATTTAGCGATTTATAGACCATAGTAGTAGTTAGAATTTTCCGTTGATTGTCTAGTTTTCCCCAGCCAAGTTTTTTGAATAGATCATCAGGATTGGCGTCGTAGTTTTACAGTTGGTAGAGCACGGTCTAGAGTGCGGGAGGTCGGGAGGTCGGAGCTTCGAACCCGGCCGCGTCCTTGGGCAGGGACGTTTATAAGCCGTTGGCCTTGTCTCCTTCTACTTCTAATCAGTATTTGAAGGGGACGTGAAAGAACCTGTTGTACTACTCGAAAAAGAGAAGGGGATTGTCACCCGGTACAGCAGCCTGGCCATTGCACTAACCACACACTCAACATTGTAAACTGCGTGGCAGCCATTGGCGGCATAATAGCAGTCCGAAAAATAGACCAGTTCGCGGTAAATTCCGACATTTTGAAAGGCGTGCAAACATGGCGTGAAATACAGTGTTTGTATGGAAATCGATGGGAATCCGATGCCAAATATAAACCGTAAAATCGAATTTCTGAAATATTCTTCTGATACAAACTTAAGATACCAGGTAAAAGATTAACATATCGAAATTTGAGGGATGTAGCTGGGAAGCGTGCAATCGTGTTTTAAGTATTCCATACATAGTCTGTAAAAACGAGTCGAATTCCGCGTGAAAAGTTACAGACAATGTATACACGATCGGCACGTTTCCCAGCACAGCTACATCCCTCAAATTTCGATATGTTAATCTTTTACCTGGTATCCTTTAAGTTTGTATCTGAAGAATATTTCAGAAATTCGATTTTACGGATTTTATTTGGCATCGGATTCCCATCCATTCCCATACAAACACTGTATTTCGCGCCATGTTTGCAGCCCTTTCAAAATGTCGGAATTTACCGCGAACTGGTCTATTTACTGACGGGATATGTCAGTAAAATGTAAAGCGCCATGAGACTGTGGTATATATGGCGCTATATAAATATGGCCTATTATTATTATACTATATGTGACAGAAGGGGTCAGCTAGTAATGGACCTGTGTACTGAAAATTCTCAATGGGAGATTAATTGGCGACACGGTAGCGGCAACTAAACCTGTTTTCAATATAATGTCAGCTCTCTCGTAGATTACACAATTGTGCAGCATAGCATTATACCAATTGTAAGGTATTTTAAAGTGGGAAACCTTTTACCGCAGTTATTGTATCATTGTTGGATTTGATATGGCTTAAATATGCGCACACCCTCAGTTACGAATCACGATACCCATCACCCCAACATTAAAAAGTTCGGGAAAATAGTCTGGAATGAAAAATACTTGAGCTTCTAAACTCAGAACAATACCGAACTAAATTTTTCCAATTGTTCTGTGGGCACACTGAAAACTGTGACGTCAACCAACTGACACACGACTTTACCCAGACTATTCTTGACGTAAGCAAGGAAGGCGGTTCCGAGAAAAGGAGAATCTCACGGAAATAAAGACTGGTTTGATTTGGAATCAAAGACTGAAAAAGAAAAAAACTTATTAGGCCGGCAGACATGCGAATCGCCTAGTTGCGAGCGTTAAGCAAGCAACATCTACATTCGAGTTTAGCTTAACAAACGAACCAAAAGTATTTAAGCTAATCGAAAAGCTATCATCTGCAAAGGCAACGGGCTTAGATGGAATATCTGCAAAAAAAATAAAGGCAGCTGGACCAGTCATTTCCAGCTCCCTTGCCTTTCTGATAAATGTAGTTATCGAAACCGGAAAAATCCCATCTGAGTGGAAGAAAGCACGAGTTAGACCACTACACAAAAACGGATCAAAAAGCGATATGGATAACTACAGACCAATTTCAATCCTTCCAGTTGTTAGCAAAATATTTGAGCGAATAATTTACGATCAGCTATATAACTATCTTTCTAAAGAAAATTTATTAACAAACAAGCAATTTGGCTTCAGGCGATTGCACTCAACAATGACTGCTTTGTTAAATTCCACTCAAAGAATTCGTGGCTGGTAAACATGGATCGGGGTCTCTTTAATATTGACTCTTCTAAATATTTATGCACCTATCAGCGGCTTCCCCGAGGGGTCGACCCCCAGGCTGACCAGGGGGATTGTAAAAAGACAGAAACAATCTTGACGATTTCCCCCAGGGGTAGGGGAATCGTCCCTTTCAAAGTCCCCTGGTTAGGTCTTCCACGACCTACAATCCCCCGTCATATTGCACGAAATGAGATCAATGGAGCTGAACTGACTATAGTATCTTTATCAGTTAGTAGCAATTTGAAAAAATCCCCCACCCCAGTTTTCCAACCCTAAAACAAAGTCGATCATTTCTCCGACCCCAGGGGCATGTTTGCATTCAATCCTCCTGTATTCCCCTACATATCGGCGTTGTTAGCCTGGGGTTCAACCCCTTGGGGAAGCCGCTGATAGGTGCATTATGCGCATATAATTAGCTACTCGAAAACGAGGCTATCCCCGCATCGTTACTTAGCTGAAAAGCAAAATGGCGTCGCGGACAGAATATTGCTATGTTCCTCTATGCGTTGGAGACAAAAGGAAAAATCCTGAATTGTCCTTTCGAACTCTGATTCACGTTGCGGCATCCTTGATGCGGGGATAGCCTTGTTTTCGAGTAGTGAATTAGATATGCGCATAAATATTAAGAAGAGTGAATTGTTATTTTACTTGACTTAAATAATGCCTTCGATACGGTTGACCATGGTTTATTACTAGACAAATTAAAACTTTATGGAATAAACCATAGCTCAATAAACCTATTAGAATCCTATTTATCTGAAAGAATGCAGTCATGTTCAGTGCAAAATGCTAAATCAAGTGAACGATTAATCACATGTGGAATTCCGCAGGTACTATATTAGGCCCTTTGTTATTCCTCATTTATATAAATGATCATGTCAAAATATTTGTTAAGAAATACTATAATACCAGTGACCCCGTAGATGCGCTATCATATTTCGTGTCACGCACATTACAAGAGAATGTATGTGGAACTGTTTAATTCTCTTGATTTACTCTGTATAAATTTAAAAAAAATTAAAAAGCTCGCACGGTTTATGGAACTATAGAGTTTTAGCTTGATATTAATACTAATTTTGAATGCTGGCTGCATAAAAAACCTTCGTCACGTTTCGATTTACTTTTATCACTTTCTCTCACATGTCACCTGTATCTGCTCAGCTTTTGAGCCCATGGGGTCTATTTAGTGATTTTGGTGTGTTTTGCAAGGATAAACTCTAACAATTTGGCTCGTCACTTTTGAATTGAAAGTGTAAGTTCCTTGGATATGTTTGCGTCAAGTCATTTCTGGTTTGAGGTTTCTTTATTGGCGTTTGTTTGGCTCTTTTTGGCAAGAGAAGTGGACTGTTATCCTGACGAAGAGGAAAATTCGGAAAAAAGCGGGAAACTCTGACACATTATTCTTCAATTCAATTCAATTTTTATTTACACTATTTATAGGAACAAGTTACATAGACATACGGTAAACAGTGGCGTAGCCAGGTTTTAAAAAATTGTAGGCCCAAACAACCGCTCCGTAAGGGTCTCTTCTTGAGGGGTCCGGGAGCATGCTTCCCCGGGAAATGTTTAGATTTAGACTTTCGCAAATGCCTTCTGCTGCACTTTCAGGTCATGTTTTGTGTATTTCGACAGCTCCTCGAGCCCAACATTCACTTGTAATAAGACAAGTAGGCTGTAAAATGTGTAGGCCCAGGCCTACGGGCCTATAGGCTAGATACGCCCTTGGTAAACATACAGCGGGGTAAAAAAATAAAATAATATACAGAGGTTATAAAAGGTAAGTGTGTAGCAGCCAAAGTAGCATAAGCTTTCGAGTTGGCTGCCGCAATGTTCGTGTAGTAATCAGACTTAGCTCAAATAGTAAGTGTTTTAAAATAGATGTTGGAGAGGAAAAGGAAAATAGGAAAAAAAGGGAAAAAAAAGTCAAAATGGGAGGAAGAAAAAGAATAGAGAAAAGCTGGCAGGTACTGGCGTAAAATAAAGGATAAAGGGAAATTATTTCTGTCTACTAATCAGTAATTTTTTGCATTGTTTTTTAAACGAATAAAAAGATAAAGATTTTAGGGGTAAAGGTATGGTTTCCCAAATTTCTGAGCCAAAATATTTGAAAGTGAATTTACCATAGTTGGTTCTATGAAGTTCGATAAGGTTTTTAGAAAAATAAAAAATGTTAGTATCATCAGCAAAGATTCTGAAACTTAAAATGTTAGATGAGTTTGGGAGATCATTTATATATATAAGAAAGAGAAGTGGGCCAAGTGTAGATCCTTGTGGTATACCACATGTCATGGTCATCCTGCTTGATCTAAAGTTCCCAATTTGAACAAACTGGGTTTGGTTAGTCAAGAAACATTGAAACCATTCTAAAGGTAGTCCTCTTATTCCATATTTTTCAAGTTTCTTCGATCTCTCGGTTAACAAGTAAGTAAAATATTATACCTGTGTCTCACTGAATGTTTTAGCTTAGGTTTAGCTTTGATCTTCCCATTTCATTCCGGCCTAAAACTTACGGTGTACATGTGTTGGGCTATATTTTAGTGATTTAACCGGTGGATAGCGCTTATCCACTCTTTGAATATAAACTGGGGCTACATTGGAAATTTATTCAGTGTCTATAAAATCAAAGGCACAATTTTCAAAATATTTACAGTTAGACACAGGAAAAATAAACCTCCCTGTGGGGACCATTTATGTCTTTATAGGGAGGGGGGAAGGGGGTTGATGGGTTTTTATCTGAGTTCTATAAATAAAGTTATATACTATATTTCTTTCAATAAGAGAATATTTACATGTAAATAAAATGCAGTGTTTTCGTTTTGTCAGCTGTTCAGATTTTTGTTTCCAAGTTCCAACTCTCAATATTAAAATCACACAACAATAAATTTCTTTATTATAAACGCAAATCTTCATATGACCCCCAAATATTTTGGCATGGCCAAATTGCTTGGAATCATCGACACCATGCCTATTCGCTGATGACACAAATTTGACAGTTAGTGCCTCAAATCTAGTTGATGTTGAATCAAGAGCAAACCGTGAACTCAGAAACATCAGCCATTGGCTCAGAGCAAATAAGTTACATTTAAATGTTGCAAAAACTGAGTTTACCATGACTGGCTCGAGCCAACGCATATCTAATTTAGGCGAAACACCTATATTAAGACTTGGAAATGAGTTAGTAAAAAGAGTGCAACAAAGCAAAACAATTGGTGTCATTTTAGATGAAAATCTAATTAAAATGGAATGAACATACAAGTCACATCACAAAAAAGATAGTTTCTGGCCTAGGGGCTCTAAAAAGGACTAGACCATTTGTATCCCAAACCATACTTATGAAAAATTACGACTCTCTAATTCAAACACACTTTGATTATTGTTCTGAAGTTTGGGATACACTTGGTAAAGTGCAATCAGACAAATTACAAATTCTCCAAAACAGAGCCGCTAGAATAATACTCTGCACAGATTATAATACCAGTTCTAGTAAAGTGTTACCAATTCTAGGCTGGGATAAACTCGATGAGCGAAGGGCAAAAAGGAAAGCGATAATTATGCATAAAATAATAAATAATGTAGCACCTGTTACCCTTTCTGAGCTGTATACAACGGTTGGAAGTTCAACGTGTTATAATCTAAGAGGCGCCGATACCAAACTTCGTCTCCCACAGCCCCAAACCGAATATTTAAAGAAAAGCATTTCATACGACGGCGCGATTACCACCACAGCTTCGCGAAATGAAGTCTCTTGTTTCATTTAAGAAACAAATTGCACAAACCACCATGCTTGGTGACCGCTGAATTAATGATAATCAAAATATTTTAATTGGGTTTTATTATAAATTTTAGCATTTAGTATCACACAATTGTATTTATATTTAGATTAACATTAGATTAGATTAGCATATTTTTATTAGGCACGGCTCTTATTGAAATCAGTTTTATTAATGTTACTGTTAAGATTCCGTGGATAAATAATAAAGATTGATTGATTGATTAAGAAATCAATTATTCGACAAAAAGAAACGTTTCAGAAAGCTCTGCAAAAGAAAAAAACGAGAACACATTAATAAGAAAATAGACGATAGATTTTAAAAACCCGAAAACTACATGGAAACAGATCCACAAAATTCTTAATATAAAGGCAAAACATAAAAGCTCTACCTACCCAGTAGAACCGAAAGTTTTCTTTGAACATTTCAAAAAGCTAAATGAGCCGAAAGCGGAGAAACCTTTACCCGCACCAACACCGTTGGGAATCACGACAATGCATGGGATGAACAACTTGGATTTTAGGAGTGTCCAAACACGCAACAAACAATGCATGCCGAGCCGAATTAGAAAGATTTCCCCTTAAAACAGAAGCAACATCCAGGAGTTTAAAGTTCTGGCTGAAACTGCAAGTCTGCGATACTGACAAACTTGCAGTGGGCGCTTTTTTGGACTTAAGCCTCTTAAATAAATATATTGTTAAGTATATTGAAGTAAATAATTTACTGAATGCAGAGAGTAAAGTTATGGCTCTGTAATTATCAACTTCTGAACGCTCGCCCTTCTTGAAAATAGGAATAATAAATCTCATGCAGGTTCCAATTCTGAGTAAATTCGCCCGAAGAATTTGATTGAATAGCACACCAAGGTAGGGCATGAGACTTGAATGACTGCATTTTATTATTTCGTTCAATATATTATCGTGGCCGGGTGTTTTACCGTTTTTTAACTTTTTAATCGCGTCAGTGTATAGTGGGCCCTCTTGAACTCTAACTCTAGGGATATCTAATTCAGATGCCGAAGCATTATTTAGTGATCATGGAATTGTTCTATTTAGTTCTATTGCATAGTCCTTCTGTTTTGTTTTGTTTTTGCCAATATTCATTTTTTTTAGTTCTTTCCAAACTTTCTTTGTAATTTTTAGATCTAAATTATTTATAATAGATTCCGTAAATTGGCTTTTCTTAGATTTACATAGTCGTTTGAATATTTTCTTTGCTCCAAATAGCTGGCTCCTCCTCTCGCCATTATCAGGAGTATTGCAAATTTCGCGCCCAATGCTCTTGTGGCAAATAACATAATCAACCATACAACTTCCATTGCATTGGAAGCAGGTTTTTTCCCCCGATAAGTCGCCAATTGTGCGCCCGTTGAGAATTCTAAGACCGTTTCCGCTGCAAATTCCGATCAGCGTCCTGCCTCTCGAATCAACGTTCTTGTTATCTTCCGACTATCTTTTTATAGGAATGTCAAATTCATAATCTTCGGGTAGATCCAGGTATTTGTCATCGTCTAATAGAATGCATTCATTCAAGATTCCCGCGTTCTAGCATTTAAATCTCCCTGTAAAATTATAACCCCCTCTGGCAGAAAAATCCGATATATCATCTTTGAGATCGGACAGTCTTCATTCTTCGTCTGCTCATAGCTACTAGGACTGAAATGTGCGGTGCGAGATAAATGTCCTTTTCCATGTTAAAGAAACTCCGTTTTAGTTACACCATAAAATATTGTTATTATCGGACGGTACGTAATCTACCTCCTCTTTAATTTTTCCCTAATGTATAGTTATTCCACCAGATCGCTTATTTCCTGATTTGTTTCTGATCGTCAATTTCTAGGTCTGACTCCTGTTCTGCATGGGTCTCTACAATTCCACAAATGTCGTGTCGTTTAATGATGTTGGTTACCTCCTTTGATTTAAGCTCATTTCCGAGCTCTTTATAACTATGTATATTCCACACGCCAAAACGTAAAGCGTTGGCATATCGAGAAATCGTATTATTCAATGAACCTGGCATGTTTGGAGTTGATTAGCGAGATGACATTATCTATAACAGTTTATTATTAAGTTTGTAATCATCATTAGAGCTTCTTCAAATTTTGTTTTTGCTGTTCAGTATCATAGGGTTGTTGTTCTTGGCTTGCGTACTGACCTGAATATCGCGCTGCTGTAGGTACGGAGCGTTCGACTCACGATACTGTACGTGCTGTTGACCATGGTAACTGTTTCTGTCCCCGTTTCTCATGCGGGCACTATTTGGCACCATGAGTCTGGTTCTTAGCCAGTTTCTCCCCGCTGGGCACTGTCGGCCACTTTGTTTGAGTGCCATGTTATCCTTCAGGTTGGTTACTAACTTTTTTGATACCAACTTGATTGTTCAGATGTGTATCGTCGAAGAACACGTTTGGGTCATGTCCCCATTCTTATTCAAACAAACACTTCTTTTGTCTATATAGTGCACATTAGAGTGCCTTACGCACAACTATAGACTTAATTTGGGGGGATTCCCCCCCCCCCCCCCCCCGGCTGCGCTGTCCCTGAGGAACAAGCAAAAGTGTACAAAACACTACGAGTAGTAACACACAAATAGTTTCCCATCCGTACTGAAGTAACCACTAACTGGGTTCCTGTTTTTAGATGCAAGGAACAAGCAAGTGTACAAAAACTCACTACGAGATTAATACCCCCCCCCCCCCCCCCCAACCTAACCGGGATTTTAAGATATTACAGATAGCAGTATTTACTAACCGGAGGGAGGAAGGGAGGGCTATACTTTCACTTTAGGGTGCTTTTAGTGGTGTGCAAATCCCATATTAAACATCCGGAACAGTCTTCCTGTTTTAATACACTGAATTATTGGGGCAAATATCAAAACTATATTTTACAGTATTATCAAACTCAGACAAGCTTGAAATATGATACATGAACATCTTGGCACTGCCACTATTACTGTATATTAAAAGTCTTAAAATATTTTTTTTTATCGAAAAGAAATACAGTAAACAAATTATGCACAAAAACCGCACAGCTTATAAGAAAAAAATGTTTGCACAAAAAAAATACTACCCCCTCCCTGGATTTCTAATGGTCCACCCCTAATTGGCCAACTAATAAGCTGTTTATTATGTAAATCTGCTAAAAAACTGGCCTGTGCTGGCCAACCAGTGGGAAGTAATTAAGCCATTTCATATTTTCTACTCAATACAGTCTCTATTTCTTGTGTTCCGTGCAATATATTGGGTGCTAATTGTTTTTCAGATTTATAAAATAAAGTAGTTTTACCCTCGTTATTTTTAGGCAGTTACAATGTATGGGACCTTGTGAGCAAATAAAATCAACAATATTATTTATGTTCTAGCTGGTCAGGGGTTAAAGAGAAGTCATGATGAGAAACTGGAAGATGAAGTACCTAAGAAGCCTAAACTACAGAAAGATCAGGTCAAGCCAAATGCAGGTACACATGCAACTCCATTGAACAAAGGTTTATGATGTAATTTGCTTTTGAGAAGCCATAATAATAAAAGTGTCTCCCTAGCTTCTATTCTATTTTTTCTCTATTTCTGGTTAAATTTTGACTGGGATGAAAGTCAAAAATAGTTTCCCATCCGTACTGAAGTAACCACTAAATGGCTTCCTGTTTTGAGGTGCAAGGAACAAGCAAAAATTTAAGCAGAAACCTATACTGGTAGGCAAGGCTTTGCCTACCATAAAAGGTTTGTGCATAATTTTTCAAACTTTACGCCTATAACTTTTTCGATCTGCAAGAAGGTAAAACTTTGCATAATTATTTGCCCATGTCAATACGCTTTTTCAAGTCGTGGGATTAGTTTTTGCCTATGGTGAGTTTTCATATCCTGATACACCCTCATTATTTCATTCGATTGTTTACGCAACCGTGTAATTATTTCTCCTCATTTTCTCCCCCACTCCATATTTTCCAATTTCCACACTCCTTATTTTCCATACTCCTGATTTTCCACACTCCTCGTTTTTCAATTTCCACACTTTCCATACTCCATACTTTCCATCCAACAAAAAGTGTACAAAAACGCTCCCTACGAGTAGTAACACACAAATCGTTTCCCTACAGTACTGAAGTAACCACCAAATGGCTTCCTGTTTTGAGATGCAGGGAACAATGCAAAAGTATACAAAAATGCTCCCTACGAGTAGTAACACACAAATAGTTTCCCGTCAGTACTGAAGTAACCACTAAATGGCTTCCTGTTTTGAGATGCAAGGAACAAGTAAAAGTGCACAAAAACGCTCCCTACGAGAAGTAACAAACAAATAGTTTCCCGTCAGTACTGAAGTAACCACTAAATGGCTTCCTGTTTTGAGATGCAAGGAACAAGCAAAAGTGCACAAAAACGCTCCCTACGAGAAGTAACACACAAATAGTTACCCGTCAGTACTGAAGTAACCACTAAATGGCTTCCTGTTTTGAGATGCAAGGAACAAGCAAAAGTTTACAAAAACGCTCCCTACGAGAAGTAACACACCAATAGTTTCCCGTCAGTACTGATGAAGGTTAATTAAATACAACAAATATAATTTGAACAAACTGTTTGTAGACTTCCTTTTATTCTAATGTATTCTCCAATTTTGAACAATCTGTTAGTGTACTTTCATATAATTTTCTTTTTGAACTGGGATGAAAGTAAAAAAACAAAAAATATAAGAAACTGGTCACTGATGTACTACTCCTCTTTATTCTAAAATAAATTATGTAGTTCAGTCAGTCCGGTTGTTCAAAGTGCATGGCCAGGAATAACACTATCTGGATAAATCCTATCATGGCCAGTAGATAAGCATTAACCAAACTAGCTTATTTTATTCACTGGATAGAAATTAATTCGGTGGATAGTGTTACCACTCTCTAATTAAACAACTGGATCCTGTTTAAAATTTGATTGATAATAGTTTTTAAATAATTGATCTGGATAGAGCTACTTTTGGTTATATTATATTCTCTCTTCGTTGCTAACATGCATGTTTTAAATAATTTTAAGAGCCTCACACAAAATACAGCTCTTTCATCTTAAATATTCAGCTCTAGCTGTCAGCAAACATTTAATTAACAAGTAAATTCCCATACAAAGCCTTATCTTTTTCAACACACAAGTTAAGCCTGGGCTTCCTGTACCTATAATTCTTAGGCGAAGCATTACTTAAACTAACAAGTAGTTCTTACCTTTCAGACTCGGTGTCGTCATCGATGAAAGAGTCCATTAAAAAGCAAACACAGTTCGCACCGAAGTTAATGGACTCCCCCATGATTCCAAGTGTCAAGACCGATGACATATTCACCAATCTTGTCATACAACACGCGGAACGCACATCAAGAGGGGAAGAAAAACTACTCAGCTATAGCAAAGTTAGTGGGACTGCGATCGATCGATGTGAGCAGATCTTCTTTGGAAAAGAGGAAGGTGAAGCACATCCCAAATCGATCCTCGTAATTGGCAAAGCAGGGATTGGAAAATCTCTGTTTTGCCAAAAGCTCCTTCGTGATTGGGCTAGCGAGAGGTTGTTTCAAGCCGAAGCAAGTATCCGAAAATTTCCTGATTTCAAGTTTGCATACCTGTTGACATTTCGTCAGTTAAGTTCACTTGGAGAGGAAACTCTTAACCTACGTGAAATCTTAAACCGCTCCACATTGTTGGATGACCATTCAATTATCGATGATTCAGTATTCGACTACATTCTACAACACCCTGAGGAGGTTTTGATTTTACTTGATGGCTACGATGAATATTCACAACAAGATTACATCGTCGGTAGCTCAGAAGAAAACTACCCAAATGACCCGCGCGATAAGATGCCTGTACCAGCGCTAATTACTAAGTTGATGAGAGGAAAAATCTTACACAATTCAGTCCTCTTAGTAACATCACGACCAGAAGAAGCTGATAAAATGAGAGGAATTCACTTCGAGCAAATCGTGGAAATTAAAGGGTTTGGTGAACAACAAGTGAAAAATTACATTCGAAAATATTTCAATGCAAATGAATCAAAGAAAAACATTGTACTTGATCATATCTTGAAGAATGAAAATCTGGTCAGCTTTGCCCATATTCCTGTCCTGTGTTTTCTACTGTGCTGGTGCATGGAATGGTACATTGAACAAGAAAGCTTTGAAGATCTTCCTGTCACCAAAACTGAACTTTATTCTCATGTTGTTAAAATCTTTGAACTAAAACATCACTCCAAGTCAGAGTATAAAAAGAAGGGAATTCCTGAGGAGACCAACACTACACCTCTGGTTGAAAACACATTGGATAAATTATCAGAGTTAGCAGCGAAATTGCTTCTGGAGAAAAAAGTTATTTTTGATGAAGAGGATATGAAGAACTATAAACTATCGGATGAAGAAATTGCAAATCTTAAAGGGAGCGGTCTTCTTCACTGTGGTCCAGGGTTCAGAAAATCTCCTTCGAAAATAACGAGAGAGTTTTGCTTTATACATTCGACATTGCAAGAGTATTTAGGTGCCCGATGGTTTGTGAAGAAAGGAGAAATACCACCAGTACAGGGTATGTCTGACTTGGTTTGGCAGTTTATGGCTGGGGTGATGTCACATACAAAAGATGACAAACTGATGAAAGAATTGTTTGAAAAACTACCAGCTGATGCTAAATACTTTAGTAATAGTGAGATACTTCTAAGAGCAAAGTGCCTTAATGAATATAATGATAAAGAATTAGGTAAAACTATTGTAAATAAACAACTCCATCTATACTGTGGTGATAAGGGGGGGATTATATTATATAATGTAACTGATGTGGACTGCATAGCAATCTCCTTTTTGTTAGACATTATAAGTTTATTGCATAAAGAACAAACTACTAAAAAGCATTCAACTTCACAGTCAGTTATTGTTAATGCATTGTACATCTATAATTCATCTGGAGTAAAACGTGTCTGTAAATCACTGGAGAATAAATTCTGTACCGTAACTGAACTGAGGCTGTTAAATTGTGAATTAACTAACGAGTGTGTTGACTGTATTAGTAAATTAGTAACAAGTAAATTAACTGTACTATATCTGTGTGATAATAATCAAACTGATGTAAGTAAAATATGTACTGCACTAAAACATGGCAACTGTAAGTTAACTGAACTACATCTGTCTGTTAATAATCTCACTGATGTAAGTGTTGTTAATATATGTACTGCACTAAATCATGACAACTGTAAGTTAACTGTACTAGATCTGTCTGTTAATAATCTCACTGATGTAAGTGTTGTTAATATATGTACTGCACTAAAACATGACAACTGTAAGTTAACTGTACTAAATCTGCGTAAAAATAATCTCACTGATGTAAGTGTTGTTAATATATGTACTGCACTAAAACATGTCAACTGTAAGTTAACTGCACTACAACTGTCTTTTAATTATAATCTCACTGATGTAAGTGTTGTTAATATATGTACTGCACTAAAACATGACAACTGTAAGTTAACTGTACTAGATCTGTCTTATATAAATAATCTCACTGATGTAAGTGTTGTTAATATATGTACTGCACTAAAACATGACAACTGTAAGTTAACTGTACTATATCTGTCTTATAATAATCACACTGATGTAAGTGTTATTAATATATGTACTGCACTAAAACATGACAACTGTAAGTTAACTGTACTAGGTCTGTCTGGTAATAATCTCACTGATGTAAGTGTTGTTAATATATGTAGTGCACTAATACATGACAACTGTAAGTTAACTGAACTAGATCTGAATAATAATCACCTCACTGCTAAAGGTAAAGAATCTCTTAACAATCTGATAAAACAACACAAACTCCATGTTAGACTTAATTGTCTTGTGAAGATGACTGACTGAATGATATTTCAATGCTGATATTTGTAGCAATATAACAAAGTTCAACAGCCTTTATAAATATCAATTCACATCACATATTGAGCAGTTTCTCATATATTTTTTTAGATCTGTAGTATTTCTGGCAGGTGTTTTGTCAAGAGAAAAATATAACAAACTTAATTTGTAAGCCTTTGGCTTTGTCAATATAATTCCCAGTAGATATTGAGTAATTAATTGTGTTGTGTGTATAGAGTGTATTATATTAATTGAACTGAATACAAGAGGAATGGCGAATAGACGAGTTTGATCTTGATTCAAATCTCAGTGATAATCATTTGAAAATGTCAAAATATGGATTAAAACTGGTCTCAGAGAACTCAGTGGAACTAAAAACACATTCACACAACTCAGTTGGGAATTCAAAACATTTATTGACCAATGTGTAGTGAGAGTAGATTAACAGGTATTGTGATTTCAGTTAATAAAGATGTGAAGACATTATCAATGTTTTCTCCAAGTGTAAAGGGATCTTTATAACATGTGATTGTGAAGAAATTTGGAGGAACTCAGCTGGGACTCAAATTAGAAAAGGCGGGCGAGTAAAAGCCTTATTTTCTTGATCAAAACACAATGATTTTGTACAAACTGAAAGAAGTCACAAAGATGTAGCATTAGTATTAAGTAATTCATTGATGAAATTGTGATTTCACTTGTTTTTTTCTCCTTTGAAGACAAACAAGCGATCTACAAACATCGGCTTGGTTTCGTATTAAATGGCGAGCAAAGAAATCTCTGGTGAAAATTGTTTGTCGTTAAGTGAATACCATTAAGTAAACTGTGTTATGTTCTACACGGCTGCTCTATAGACTATAGTAAAACAACCTTTTGCAGGTTGAAGGACTGAATTTCGGTAAAAATAAGAGAATTTTCCAGTTTAAAAAACGTGCTATTTGAAAACACACCGAGGCTCATCTAACAGGTTCTGTTCATAAGACATAAGCCAATTTTACTTTTAAATAAAAAGGTAGCTTAGTTAAGATGTTATTATTATTCTCTGATGTAAAAGAACATTGTAAATATTTATTGTAGTGTGGAAAATAAACAAAGCAGTATTCCTACATGAAAGCGACTGGAAATTGATCTTGAGAGTTGAGTTGGGAGGAAAACCAAACTAGTCGAATTTTACTTGGTCAGCAACACCAGATACTTTAATTTTTTTATTCCTATTCACAGTTACGGGTAGCAGTTTGCATATAAAACTATTCAATGCATCAAATTCATCAGAGGCTGCAAAAACAACAACAGCAAAGTGAGTAGAGCTAACCTTTACGCTTTTCAACTGGCTCGAGCCTGAAAGAGAACGGAAATACTTAAAGTGCATATGAGCCCAAAAATGTTTCAATTTATAAAAATTGTCAATAAAATTAGCTGTCGAATAACAAGAAAAAGTTCGATCTGAGCAGATTTACTATTTGTTTGCGAGGGTTAAAGTTGCCATAAAACAGCAATTTGGGTTGCCTGTGGAAGTCAGGGCCGTGAAAAAGACTGAAGCCAAATATTGGGCTGTGACGTCATGGGAGTACATGTGAAAGATCATATCACAGGAAGCCCAATGCCGCGGGGGGTGGTAATTATTATCGGACTTTGTAACAGCGAACTGATTTTTATGCGTAAACTATCTCGAAAATGTTATATCTTTCTAAAAGAATATCTTACTATTAAAGATATATACTTCACTGACCTTGTGTTGTTGTTTTTGACTCTGTTTGCGATGATTTGGGGCTGTTTTAAGTCTTTCAAAAACCGATTCCTCACCAAAGTTCACCATAGTACAGTAAAAATGACAAGGAGTGAAAGTCCCTGGCTTACGGTACTTTGCGAAACGGTAATTTGCGAAACGGTAATTTGCGAAACAGTATTTTGCGAAACGGTATTTTGCGAAACGGTAATTTGCGAAACGGTAATTTGCAAATATGAGAACAGTTAGTAAACGATTTCTTGTCGAAAAATCTAGAATACTAACTGATACTCATTTCTGTAATCGCAAAATGTCAAAGTTTCTAAGTTTAGCGTATTCACGCAAAAAGCCGTAGCTGTCTGTAGCGCGTTAGTAAACTGTTCTGTCTATCGGCTCTCGCATAGTGGATAGAACTTATACGGCTTACGGTACTTTGCGAAACGAAACGGTGCGAAACGGTATTTTGCGAAACGGTATTTTGCGAAACGGTAATTTGCGAAACGGTAATTTGCGAAACGGTCCCCCCAGAACTGAAGTCTGTTATGATTTATGTGTTTTTCAATTTTTTTAAACTTTAACAGAAATCTTTCAGCAATGACCTCCATCTTTGGTACACATAAACTATGCATCCCAATGATATTGTAGCGTAAAATTCATAATGATGGAGATACCAGAAGCAAAGTTAGTCGGTTGAGAAATTCACTTTTGAGAAATTTCAACCCCAAAATTTACTGAAATCAAAAAGTGTTAGTGTGTTTACAATTTTAGAACAACTAATAGTTGCTCGATTGACTTCATATTGGTGCTAAATGGAACCCAGGTCTTGCTGATGGTTTCTGTGGATCGAAACAAGACAAATAGTTAAGATCTAGAAAATTTGTTTTTAGATTTTCAAAGGTACAGCATGTTTTGACAAAAAATTTCAATAGAAGTCAGTCGTGTCATTCTGAATGTCAGCTAAGCTGAACAGAAATCTTTCAGCTATGACCTCCATCTTTGGTACACATGAACTATATGATATTGCAGCATAAAATTCATAACGATTGAGTTACCAGAAGCAAAGTTAGCCGGTTGAGAAATTCACTTTTTAGAAAATTTCATTGCAAAAATGAGAACATTTGATTAAAGATTTTAATTCTAAAAATTGGGAAAACCCAACATGATAACTTGAAAACTTATATTCATGCTTGACGTAAACGATGTTGAAAAATCATGCTGTACATCAAAATCTAAAAGCTAATTTTCTGGATGTTAACTAATTGTCTTGTTTCGATCCACAGAAACCATCAGCAAGACCTGGGTTCCATTTAGCACCAATATGAATATTGGTTGTTATAATTCTAAAATTGTAAACACACTGACATTTTTTTATTTCAGTGAATTTTGGGGTTGAAATTTTCTCAAAAGTGAATTTCTCAAACGGCCAACTTTGCTTCTGGTATCTCAATCATTATGAAGTTTATGCTACAATATCATTGGGATGTATAGTTTATATGTACCAAAGATGGAGTGATTGCTGAAAGATTTCTGTTAATTTTTAAAAAAATTGGAAGACAGCTGCACATAAATGAAATCTGTATATTATAGTATATTATAGTATATTTTACTTATGTTGCATCGAACATTTGTATCTCGAACTTAGCGTAGTCGAAACAAAACTGGGGTTTCCATATACCGACAGAAACCCTAGATAATAGAGATGAAACCAATGTACAGCATTGTTAACTTTCAGCTCTGCTTGGGGTTAAAAGTTGTATAAAGACACGCCATATTTTGCTACCTAATTTACGTGAAACTGGAAAACCACGTTGTCGTACATACTCAAACTTTAAATAGAAAGAATGATTCGATGAGACTGAAACTTTAATACAATAATCGCTTGACATTATGTACATTATCTTGTGAACATGAAGTTATTTCGAGCAATAGAACCGAAGATACAATGGTTTTAACATGACCAAGTGATTCAAAATGGCCGCAAAGAAACGAAGCCGTCAAGTTGTGGCCAGTTCGATCTCTGCATACAGATAATACAACTAGGGTTTCTTTACACCAAATACCCTGGTTCCAGAGGTTTCTCTCTAGAAAACCTCTGGGACCAGGGTATACACCAAAAGAAAGATCAACGAACTTGAAGTTGCATCGGTATTAATGCATGTCTTGCCACATCGTTTACGTCAAACCTGAAGTTATCATATTTGATTTTCAAACTTTTTTGAAAAGAAATTCTTTGAACAAATGTTCTCATTTTTGCATACGACAAAACACACATCCTGAACTTACGAAAGAAAAAAAAAATGATATTTGAACAAACAGTTTAGGAGAAAGGAGGCGCCGAAAAGTCAAAAACTCTGAAAACTGAACGATTTCTCTTAGAATCCCATAGCACGACTCAAAATCGCGCGCTGATTGGCTAACGAAGCGTTTAATATTTTGTGGAATTCAACGGTTTGAAAAGCTGTATTAAACGATGTACAGGAAGCCCGCGCGTAAATATTTTGTTTATTTTTATTATCGCGAACAGCTACAGAGACACAAATCATGTTAAAATTACAAACCAGGATATTCACAAAGTTAACAGTAGTCAAAAAACATGAAAATTATATATCTTTTATTTCGCTTTTTTTTTGCGAGAAATGATATGTTTTGGCCCTCGACTGAACAAGAGCGACTCGAGCTCTAGCTAATCCGAGGAATCGACAAAAACAATTGCAGCAAAAAGGTGTGATTTTGAACGGAAAAGTTGGACAGGGGCTTCGTGGATTTGCTGATTTAATTAATGTAATATTCACACAGAGAAGCTAAATGACTGAAAACAGTAAAAACAGGACGAAAAGCACGGCTACAGAACGGTACTAAAATCGTGGTACAAGGAAAATTTTGGAAACGAGTGGACTGAACACAAGTATTAAACATTCAACAGTTTAAAAACAGGCTTATTTATTGTGAGACAGAAATTGAGCATTAACATTTGGTACTGAATTTTCTTATAAAGTAAGGAACACTGGCTTAATACTTACAAGTTTATGCGTATACTTGTGTAGCAGCTCTTCGGTTTGTCAGGTTCAGTTTAGATTTTCACTTATCGACAACTGGTTTCGACAGGCCGCCGGTTTTCTAAATCTTTCACAATTTTGACTCCAGTTAATGCACTTTCGCTTTCTTGGTAAAGATTAGATCGAAATTAAGTGTACTTAAATAAAATAAGGTGTTTTCAAGCATAAAAATCCAGTTTTGATGTCGGAAAACCAAATTTTATGAGCAACGAGCCAACGACTACACTTTTACTTTTTATAGTTGAACATCGTGTGAGGCTCAATCTAATTTTAGCTTGATTCCTATTCGCTCGTTAGTTTACCGCGCAATGGATTCCTGGCGCGTGGCGGGAATTTCAGCAACTATTCTTTATTTATTTTCGTAAATCACTAGATGCAATGGGATTCAAAGAAAATTCATTGCCCGACTCGGGAATTCCACGTTAAATTTCACTTGAAAAGTTTTTCGCGTGAAATTTAACATGGAATTCCCTCGTCAGGCAATGAATTTACCTATAGAATATAACTCATGATCATGAAGTAGAAATATCACGAGCAACTGAGAGAGGATAGCCGTGTGAACAGTTGTCATACAGGATACTGAGTTCTAAAAGTGATTATCCATTCCGCGAGACCCGATTGACCAGTGTAACAAACCGCTTAACACTGCACGCAGTTAACGCCATTACAGATAAAAAAATACGCACTATGCTCTGAAAACTGTACGAATTCTCTTAAAATGTGATTTCTCAAGCGCCAATATCACGGGCAACTAAGAAAGGATAAGCTTGTCAACATTTGTCATACAGTATAAGTTATATCCACTCTGCGAGAGCCGATAGACAGAACAGTTTACTAACGCGCTACAAACAGCTACGGCTTTTTGCGTGAATACGCTAAACTTAGAAACTTTGACATTTTGCGATTACAGAAATGAGTATCAGTTAGTATTCTAGATTTTTCGACAAGAAATCGTTTACTAACTGTTCTCATATTTGCAAATTACCGTTTCGCAAATTACCGTTTCGCAAAATACCGTTTCGCAAAATACCGTTTCGCAAAATACCGTTTCGCAAAATACCGTTTCGCAAAATACCGTTTCGCAAAATACAGTTTCGCAAAATACCGTTTCGCAAATTACCGTTTCGCAAAATACCGTTTCGCACCGTTTCGTTTCGCAAAGTACCCTAAGCCAAAGTCCCTCACTCGGCGACCTCAACCGGCCGTGGGTTTACCTTAAAAAAATCACACTTCCCAGACGTCTTTCATCTTTTGAACGCCATTTCCCTAGGGACACATTATCAGGCAACAAGTGAACTATAAATTTGGAGTACCACTCTAAATAAAACAACTCTTTTGGGGCGATTTAAAACGACATTTCCGGTTTCTGTTTGACGGCTGACACTACGGTGTGGCAGGCAAACCCTCGCGTCCCCTCCCCAGAAAAATCCGAATTACAACCGAAAGCATGAGTTAACCAATCATATTTACACTTTAAAGCGATGTCAGGACAAATTAATATCGAGGGAGGGGAGAGTAAGTGGACTTTTTGCTGTATTTTCGTGTGTACCTGCCACACCGTAGTGTCAGCCGTCAAACAGAAACCCGAAATGTCGTTTTAAATCGCACCAAAAGAGTAGTTTTATTTAGAGTGGTACTCCAAATTTATAGTTCACTTGTTGCCTGATAATGTGTCCCTAGGAAAATGGCGTTTAAAAGATGAAAGACGTCTGGGAAGTGTGATTTTTTTAGGTAAACCTACGGCCGGTTGAAGTCGCCGAGTGAGGAACTTTCACTCCTTGTCATTTTTACTGTACTATGGTGAACTTTGGTGAGGAATCGGTTTTTGAAAGGCTTAAAACAGCCCAAAATCATCGCAGAGTCAAAAACAACAACACAAGGTCAGTGAAGTATATATCTTTAATAGTAAGACATTCTTTTAGAAAGATATGACATTTTCGAGATAGTTTACGCATAAAAGTCAGTTCGCTGTTACAAAGTCCGATAATAATTACCACCCCCGCGGCATTGGGCTTCCTGTGCTCATTCTAACAAGTTATGGGATACCTGTTGTAGTTATGTTAATTAGAAATAAAAGTCCCGGATGTTGTTCATCCTGCGAAGTGACAAACATGGCGTGTTTTGTTGTTTTGCGATCACTACTATAATCCAATTAATCCTTGTCTCCATCATGAGTTTAACAGGTTATGGGCCCAGTTCGAGATATGGTCGACTACTATTCGATGGGGATGAAAGAAGATACGAACAGTGGGAAGTTACAAAAATTGAAGGATACGATCGATGCGGCTGACGATGCGGAGATTACCGCAGCCAAGAACGAAGAAGCGTTTGCCGAGTTAATACAATTTCTCGATGATAGAAGTCTTTCTCTCGTAACGAGGGACGCGCAAGATGACGGGAGGAAAGCGTTGAAAATTTTGAGGGCGCATTATGCTGGTGCAGGCAAGCCCAGAGTGATTTCGCTATACACAGAGCTGACGTCGCTTATGAAATCGGCAAACGAGACAGTGACGGACTATGTTATACGAGCAGAGACTGCAGCGACAGCTCTTAAGAATGCTGGTGAAACCGTGACAGATAGTCTTCTCATAGCGATGGTGTTAAAAGGTCTACCGGAAGATTACAAGCCGTTTGTTGTCGTTATCACCCAGAACGAGAAACAACAAACATTCAGTGAATTCAAGGTCGCCTTACGCCGTTACGGAGTTTTGAAGATACTGAGCGAACCAGAATGGTGATGGGAAACGACTCAGTCATGAAGACCGAACAGAGACAGGAATCAAAGAGGAATATCATCTGTTTTCAATGTGGCTTGGCAGGGCATATTGCTCGTTTCTGTAACAGTAACAGCAGCAATAATGGACGGGGACGCTGGTGCAACACGTGTCACAACTCGTCACACAGTGACAGTACATGTCGGTTCAAAGGAAGAAGGACTGACAATGCCAAGCAGGCTTCTGAGACTTTTGAAGAATCTGATGAGGGAGTGGATCATTCATTTGCATTTGATATCAACGCTGATGCAAATGAGAGGGCTACTAGTACGGCAGAAACAAATACACTTCTGGTAGATTGTGGTGCGACCGCCCACATCATCAATGACGAGTCCAAGTTCATCAAATTTGATGATAAGTTCAGACCAGACAAGCACTATATCGAGCTGGCAGATGGAACACGATCTAACAATGTGGTACTCAAGAGAGGGGATGTTGAGATAACCATTATGGATACCACTGGAAGGCATATCAATGCGACGCTGAAAGATGCATTATACATTCCTACATACCCTCAGAACATATTCTCAGTGCAAGCTGCAACTACAAGAGGTGCTACAGTGACTTTCAATCCAGACTCTGCAGAACTAGCTTACAAGAGTACCAAGTTTAACATTGAGAAGCGTGGTAGACTGTACTATATCAGTACCTTTGACAAAGCTGACTCTGTCAATTATACATGTGATCTGAAAGGCTGGCATGAAATACTAGGACACTGTAATCATGAGGACATTGTGAAACTAGAAAGTGTAGTAGAAGGTATGAAGGTAAGCGATAGTAGTTCCAGTAACCCCGGGGATTGTAACATTTGTATTGAAGGGAAAATGACCCAAAGTAGGAATAGGAATCCTGATGTGCGCGCTACAGCACCATTAGAATTAGTTCACACTGATCTTGCTGGACCCATTGATCGAGCCTCTGGAGAAGGTTTCAGATATTCCATAGCTTTCACGGATGACTATTCAGGAGCAATTTTTGTATACTTTCTTATGAGTAAGAGCGAGACTGTAGTTGCAACAAAGAAGTTTTTGGCAGACTCAGCACCATATGGTGAAGTTAAATGTATAAGGTCAGATAATGGCGGTGAGTTTATTTCTCATAAGTTTAAGTCTCTCCTGAGGGAGAATAAGATAAAGCATGAAACATCTGCACCCCATTCTCCCCACCAAAATGGGACGGCAGAGTGACACTGGCGTACTCTATTTGAGATGGGAAGGTGCTTACTCCTACAAGCCAATATGGGCAAGGAGTTTTGGCCTTATGCAGTAATGGCTGCTGCGTACATGTATACATATGTAATAGGTGCTATAACAATCGCCTAAAGCAAACACCATACTTCACTATCACTGGCAAGAAACCCAATTTGTCAAACATGAGAAGTTTTGGATCTGAATGCTATGCATATAAGCAGAATACACAGAAGTTGGATTCCAGGTGCACTAAAGGGATCTTTCTTGGGTATGATAAGGGGAGCCCTGCGTATCTGGTGTACATCCCAGAGACAGGCAAGGTTATGAAATACAGGGTGGTGAAGTTCCCTAAGAGAAGGGTGGAACAACAGACTCAAACTGAAAGTCTGTCAAGTGATGATGATGTAATGCCATTACAACACAATTCTAACCCTGATACATGTAGTGCATCTGATGTTGACAGGTCTCAAGAGGGTCCAGGTTTGCTCATCGAAGGTCTTGGGGCTGAGTGTGAAACCAGTCCTCCTTCAGAGCCTCCTGATGAAAGCATAAGACGTTCTAAGAGGGGGAGAAACCCCCCAGCATACTTGAGCGATTATGCCACAGACATGGAGGATGTTGATCAGGTACTAACAAGTGTTGATTATTGTTACAAATTTTCTGATTTCCCTCAAACCTATCAAGAGGCTATGGAATCGCCTGAGTCTAGCAACTGGGAGGCGGCGACGAGGGAAGAGATGAATTCTCTAACTGAGAATAACACTTTTACTTTGACTACTCTACCAGAGGGCAGAAATTCAGTGGGGGGCCGTTGGGTGTACACTATCAAAGAAAGTTGTACTGGTGCTAAAACTTTCAAAGCAAGGTATGTTGCTAAGGGTTACAGCCAAGTGAGAGGTATTGATTATAAGGAGACTTTTGCACCTACAGCTAATCTCACATCTGTGCGTGTGCTAATGCAAATAGCCGCACAACATGATTTGGTTTTACACCAAATGGATGTGAAGACTGCCTATCTCAATGCCCCTATTGATTGTGAGATCTACATGGATCAAGTTGAAGGTTTTGAAGTTCCCCCAGGAAATGATGGCACACAGGTGTATAAGTTGAACAAATCTCTGTATGGATTGAAGCAATCAGGAAGGAATTGGAACCATGTGCTACACTGTTTCTTACTTGAGAATGATTATGTTCAGAGTCCTGTTGATAACTGTGTGTACACCAAACAGGTTGGGAGTAAACTTGTTGCTATGCTTGTTTGGGTAGATGACATCATTATTGCAGCAAGTGACATGGTGCTAGTATCTGAAACTAAAGGGATGTTGAGGGAGAGATTCCACATGAAGGATCTGGGTAGACTTTCTTACTTCCTGGGTATTCATTTTGAGCAAGGAGATGGCTTTGTGAAAATGAACCAGAAGAGGTACATCATTAAGGTACTTGAGAGGTTTGAGATGTCAGAATGTAAACCAAGGCCTACACCTTCTGAGCAGAAACTTGAGTTTGTTAGTGAAACTCCCTTTGATCCTAGGAGATATCGTGAGGCAGTCGGTAGCTTGATATACGCTATGACATGCACTAGGCCAGACATATGCTGGATTGTCACTAAGTTGTCACAATTTCTGACTAACCCAATGGACGAACACGGGGTTGCAGTGAAGCATGTGCTGCGGTACTTGAAGGGGACTCTAGACTATGAGTTGTGCTACAGGAGGTGTGATGATGATCTCACACTAATAGGCTACAGTGATGCTGATTGGGCATCATCTACAGATGACAGACGAAGTGTAAGTGGATACTGCTTCAGCTTGAGTAGAGATGTCCTCTAGTCTCTTGGAAGTCGAGAAAGCAGCCAACTGTGGCCCTTTCGTCATGTGAAGCTGAGTACATTGCCCTAGCAGCAGCAGTTCAGGAGGGCCTTTATCTCATTCAGTTGTGTGGGTGATATTGGTGAAGCAAGTGAGCCTGTTTTGATATTTGAGGATAACCAAGGGGCCATTGCCTTGTCTAAAAATCCAGTCAATCGACAGAGATCGAAACATATTGATGTGAGATATCACTTCATCCGCACAATGCAAAATGCAGGAAAGATAATAATTGAGTACTGTCCCACCGCCAGTATGGTGGCTGATATCATGACCAAACCAGCTACAAAATTCAAGTTGCAACAGTTTGGGAGATATATTTTTGGTTCACGAGACATTTTAGCCTATATAGTATACAAGGAATATACAAGACTCTAATTAATTTTATTTTATTCATTTGTTTGTTGATAATTTACTGCATGTTTACATTGTTAATGGTAATATGATCACGTATATCATTTTAGGAAATACATAGAAAGAGATCAAGTGGGGGTGTTGAAGTATGATCTCATTCTAACAAGTTATGGGATACTACTGTTGTAGTTATGTTAATTAGAAATAAAAGTCCTGGATGTTGTTCATCCTGCGAAGTGACAAACATGGCGTGTTTTGTTGTTTTGCGATCACTACTATAATCCAATTAATCCTTGTCTCCATCATGAGTTTAACAGGGTTAACCCAATGCCCAGGTCGACAACCCAATGCAAAAATTACTTGGATTATAGCAAACCAAGTGGTGGGCAAGAGAAGAGTTTTGGTGGTTTAATTCTTCTTTCTGTGACACCAGTGATTACTGCTTTTCAGTGTCATGGACTGCTGTTAATGTTACCTACATGTGTACTAATTTGTAGATGCCAGCAAGTTGTCCCAGGTAGGAGAGTTATCCCAAGCAAACCTTTTACAATGGCAAACCCTAACCCTAGCATAACGCAGGTAGCCAAGTTAAGTCATCCCATCTGATTGTAAACACATTGCCAAAAAAGAAATGTGGCAGCATTAGGGTAACCAGGCCCTGTCTACCACAATAGACCCAGTCAGCTTAGCTTGCTTCTATGTTGCCTCAGTTCAGATCACCTGACTGTACCCTTGATATTTTTTTGTTTCACTGTATCTCAAGAAGAATGTCATAAATTGATAGAAATTGAAAACAATGAACTGAATCCTCTTGAGAGCTGTCACATGATCTGAAATGGGGCAACAAAAAAGCAAGCTGCCTAGTATTAATATGCAAATAAACAAGGAAAACACAAGGTGTAGTGGTTACATGTACCTGTATGTATGACTTTATTTTTGTTATATTGACACCAGTCCGTGTTGGGCAAAGTACATGATTGTATGTTACTGTGCAACTTAACTATAACTGGCACTTTGACAAAAAGAACAAATCTCAAAACAAACCGTTCAACTTAGTCAACTTGCAAACCCTAACATATCCATGCGATTTTCTTCATTCGAAAGACTGGTAGAAAGTTAGTCCACCAAATTTGCCTTTTACAGATCAAACCATGGGCAAGTTGAAATGCTATTGTCTTGTGCTCAACATTGATTGCCTCAAAGAACCATAACTTGGCATGCTTTGTTTTCATCCTGCAATGTGATTGGTCCTCATTGTCTAAGTGACCCCTGTTACAGTTATAACCTGATTAGTTGGAAAATAAAATGGTATGGCTTAAAATGAAAATTGTTGCATTGACAGTTATCCATAAACTACTATCTAGAACTCGATGAAGATCATAACATGAAACATGAGTTTAACTGTTTCGACTAAGTTCGATATGCCACCTAAAAGTTCCCGGTTGGCATCACACGAATTCCACTACGTGACAAGTAACACAAAGAATGCCCAAATATGGTAAACACTATAACAACAGCCTGATAATAAGCTAACCAAACACATTACAAAAATGGGCAGGTTATAATATATACGGGAGTGTTCATATTATGTATGGCTTTTTTTAGGGGGGGGGGGGGGGGGGGGGGGGAGGTTGGCATTTCATCTGCTTCTCTTGTTAAAACTTATGACCCCCCTATAAATGAATTAAAACTTATTTGAACCCCCTATAAAATTGCTCAAAACTTTATTTGCTCCCCCCCCCCCAATAAAAAATGATGCAAGAATGTGCAAGAAAGAATGCAAACTACATATACATGTAATCCATTAAATTTACTATAATTTTTTCTAGATTTATGGTATTTTCCATTATAAGTAGAAATATATGTATATACCGGTACATGGATTGTATTCTTCTGGTAATTTCTACCTCAAATCCTTCCTGGATGGGAACTTGAAAATTGTACTGTTAATTTGTGCATCATATGCATTGTTTCCCAGTCTCATAAATGAAAAAGAGCTTAGCATTGGCATAACTAATCTCCTGGACACCAATGCATTATCTGTCCTTTGGGGATGTGCCTTTGATCATGAGCTTATACTGCTCTCTAAACCACTGGTTTCTTGTGTTCTGGAGACTAAACATTGGCTTGGCATTACAACAACAATTTCATTACATTTTACATGACAGATAAGTCAAATCATTGATGACCCCCCCCCCCCCCTCTACAAAAGCACTTAAAACTTGGAATCACATGCACATGTTGGTAGTGGGATATTCGTACTCCATCTGAGTAACCATATAGGTGAGCTGCGAAAATTCCCTGTATGAAACACCTCTGAGAAATCTATAAGAAAATGGAAAGTAATTTTGATATACATGTATTAGTACATAAAACTAGGTACAGTGTACATGTATTCAACATATTCAGGCCACAGATATAAACCAGGAAAGTCAAAAGACTTATTCATGGATTAAAAATTTAGTGTGTTTGTGTTCCAAGGAAACCCGAAAAAAACGTGACTTGGAAAATTTAGAAAGAATCATCGAAAACTGTACATAATTTATATATAATTTACCCAGCTGCAGAACTGGAACCGAACTAAATCCTATTCGCTAAATTATCTCGAGTTCCATCGACTTCACTTACGTTTCTTCTGAACCAGTTTGGCGGTATTTACGCCGATCTTGGGTTTTATACTTTTAGGGACCACTTCTCCAAACAGAGTAACAGACTGGACGAAAGCCAGGATGAAGTGTGATACATTTCTCCATTTCCTTGCAACACTGCGCGA
This sequence comes from Actinernus sp. WN-2022, assembly GCA_030867875.1. Classification (NCBI taxonomy): domain Eukaryota; kingdom Metazoa; phylum Cnidaria; class Anthozoa; order Actiniaria; family Actinernidae; genus Actinernus; species Actinernus sp. WN-2022. Next base: position 61,637,227 of record JAOWCC010001501.1, on the reverse strand, counting down.
ATTGCGGTCGTTTCGCCCGAGAGTCGTTTCGCCCGGAGTCGAAGTCGATTCGCCCGACATTAGATTAGTTGAACAGTTGAACAGTTATAACGAGAAAATCGAGAACCATTGGAAATGTACTTCAACCCAGGATGGAACCGGTCGATCGCCCACTTATTTAAGTAATCGAAATAAAAGTAAATTGAAACCATATTGAGTTATTGAACTTATCTGAGTTCTAGATTACAACATACCCCGTAAGATACTTTCACTTTTAAAGCATCTAAAATCGTCTAAAATCACGGATACTTTACAACTTATCTGAGTTCTAGACTACAAAATACCCTGTAACTTATATCAT
>JAOWCC010001501.1:61196320-61636787 GCA_030867875.1 Actinernus sp. WN-2022 | reverse complement strand
CCCTTCCTTTTGTCATTTATAGGTTAGGACCTTTCGTCTTTTCCATTTTCCAAGTCATTATAAAACTAGAACCGGCTATAAAATATTCTCGTGATCGGAAATCAACATTGCATTTTCGGGAAATCTTGGGCTATTTTCTACGCTTTCGATTTTCAACCAAAATAGAGTTTTTAAAAAGCTCTAACTCAAGAAGAATTGATTCGATTTGTCTGATTTTTTTTACACAATGTCAATTGATATCTCTGCTGCAAAACAAAAAATTTGTTAGGGAATTGGGGAATTCTAAAAAGAGAGCTCTTGACGGTGTTTCCCGCATATCTACTCTTATATCTAGTCGGATTTTCACCGAAAGCATGATAAACCAAATCGAATTTTGATATTCCCCTGCACGGTTTTGTAATACGATTCCTCCGAAATGCAACTAGATCGGAGAAACGGGATAGCGGAAAATTTTCAAAATCCCCCACTCCCCATCTCCCCCCCCCCCCCCCCCCCCAAATGAGCAAGCCGAATTTGCACAGAAAATAATCGAGCGAGACAATTGCAATATCACCCAGAAAAAAAATCAAGCAAGGGCGAAACTTTAAAAAAATCGTGCAAGGTTCTGATGCCAGAAAAAATTCTTGCAGCAACTGAGAAGTCGTAAAAAAATTTCGAGCAAAAAAACCGGGCCCCATCTCCATCCTAAATCTAGTTGCCAATGAGAATAAAGCTTTCAGCGTTAATTTCGTATTTGTGTTGCAATAAAGTGGTTAAATGCGTAACGTTCAAAAGTTAAAATTAAATAACAAAAATAGTCAGACAAAGCAGTCATGCAGAAATATAATACCGTTAAATTAGCGTCACGCCACGGCTGCAAGAGCTCAAGTGACCCATACAAGTGTACAACAGTCCGTTTCATACAGAAACCTGTATTTAGCGGGGCCATTTCGCCCCGGGGGGGGGGGGGGGGGGGTACTCCTGTTTGTGACGTATTATGTATGTGCCGCCCGGGTGGGTCAGGGTTTTGAGCTCAGTTTGGGCAGGTAGGGTCAGGGTTTTGACCTGATTTGGGCAGATCAGGGTCAGGATTGGAGTATAATTTGGGTGCAGTCAGGGTCGGGGTTCAGTATTTTTTAGGCAGTTAGGGTTCAGTTTTTTTTAGCTACTATGTCGAAAAAAAATACATTCTGTTTCCGCATTTTGATCGCCTGTCCACATACAAGCACTGAGGTTCCATACATTGTGACGCCGCTAATTCGTACTTCAGTACTTATCTATGTACTCCATCTGCTGATTTGTTTACCCAATACCACGTCCCGACTTGAAATGTTCCGTATTTTGCATGCAATCCCGGTACGCGGTATACCGGCCGGGATATATATCCGACCGTGTTTTTAAAACAATTTAAAGAAGGGGCAATCAGGGTTTTTTCCCTAAAAAGGGGGCAATCAGGGTTTTGGAGCTCGGATTGGGTCAAACAGGGTCAGGGTTTGAGTCTCTTGGCCTCACATACATACCCATTTTTCATGTAAGTACACCCCCCCCCCCCCCCCCCCCCCCCCCCGGGCATTTCGCGTCCGCTTAAAAAAAAGGAAATTTGAGATGTTCGTATCACCGTATCACTGTATCACCGTATCGCTGTATCAGCGTATCGCTGTATCACCGTATCACTGTATCTTGGTATCTCCGTATCATTGTATCTTGTAACACGTTATATACCAAGCCGATTTCAATAGAGCATCTAAAATCAGAGAATAGTTTACTTCAACTCGGAATGGCGTCTCAGTTGTTATGACCATTGTTATGACGCCGAAGCCGAACTACGTGAAAATTTTTCACTTTACAACTTATCTGAGTTCTAGACTACAAAATACCCTGTAACTTATATCATTTGAAAGCTTGTAATGCATACTTTCACTTTTAAAACATTATAGCGATGCGATTTCAAGAGAGCATCTAAAATCAGAGAATAGTTTACTTCAACTCGGAATGGCGTCTCAGTTGTTATGACCACAGGGAGTCCCTAACCGATAGTAGAATATTGGAAGATTGGATCGAAACGTTAGTTTTGATGCGTGTGGGTTGCCTGTGGTTTATTTGCCGCGCGAGAGTGGTTGTGAATTTATCGTAGTCTGTTTGTTTTTATCCCAAAAATTTTCATTCGCAGCCTAAAATTCGGACAATAAAGTTATCTGGTTGTGAAATGAACCAGCTAAATGTGTAGCTTATTTATTATTCTGTAGTTTTCATTAGTTTTAAGACACCGGATAATGTTTTGAGCGAGATTTAAGCGTTTCAGTTCACCGATACCTGTTCGCTGATTTTCGCTGCCGATCGCCTTGCTATCACAGGGAGTCCCTAACCGATACTAGAATATTGGAAGATTGGATCGAAACGTTAGTTTTGATGCGTGTGGGTTGCCTGTGGTTTCTTTGCCGCGCGAGAGTAGTTGTGAATTTATCGTAGTCTATTTGTTTTTATCCCAAAATTGTTCATTCGCAGCCTAAAATTCGGACAATAAAGTTATCTGGCTGTAAAACGAACCAGCTAAATATGTAGCTTATTTATTATTCTGTAGTTAGCATTAGTTTTAAGACACCGGATAATGTTTTGAGCGAGATTTAAGCGTTTCAGTTCACCGATACCTGTTCGCTGATTTTCGCTGCCGATCGCCTTGCTATAAAGTATTGAAAGGGGAGACACAGCGTTCAGAAAACCGACCAGAAGTCCTTTGCAAATTTCATAATCTCTAATTCAATTCACATGTGTGATTTGCTTAAGCATTTTCTCACTCCTGATGTGATTTTATTGGCAAGCCTCAGTATAGTTTAGGACAATATTTGAACACATTTCATTTTCGTTTTTGTGAGCCGAGGTGTTTACTTTTTCGCTGCAACGTTGTTGACCAAAAAACGACTCAGTAGGGGGAGGTACCAGGAACATTTAGTTTGACAAAAAAATCCCTTCGGGGTTACTAAGGGGTTGAGTCGTCAGTATGAGTCACGAAAAATGTCGCGTGACGTATCTCCCTTCTAGGATATGGTAAGGCATGTCTTGTCGTTCCCCGTGGGGTTACACGTTGCAGTCAAAAAGTAAAAACCTCGGCTCACCCGTGTCTTCCCTTTCTAATACTTATACAGCAGTGAAAATGAGAGAACAGGAGGTGTCCGTGAACTCAAACGCTTATATCTCACTCAAAACGTTCTCCGATGTCTTCAAACTAATACAGGCTACAGAATAATAAATAAGCTACACACTCAGCGGATTTGTTTTACAGCTAGATAACTTTATTGTCCATTTTTCGCATGAGAAAGTACAATTTTTGGATCAAATAGCGAAAATCAGCGAACAGGTATCGGGAACTGAAACGCTTAAATCTCGCTCAAAACATTATCCGGTGTCTTAAAACTAATGCCAAACTACAGAATAATAAATAAGCTACACATTTAGCTGGTTCATTTCACAGCCAGATAACTTTATTGTCCGAATTTTAGGCTGCGAATGAACAATTTTGGGATAAAAACAAACAGACTACGATAAATTCACAACTATACTCTCGCGCGGCAAAGTAACCACAGGCAACCCACACGCATCAAAACATATTTCGATCCAATCTTCCAATATTCTACTATCGGTTAGGGACTCCCTGTGATTGCTATAAAAGTATTGAAAGGGAAGACACAGCGTTCAGAAAACCGACCAGAAGTCCTTTGCAAATTTCATAATCTCTAATTCAATTCACATGTGTGAGTTGTTTAAGCATTTTCTCACTCCTGGTGTGATTTTTTTGGCAAGCCTTAAGTTTAGGACAACATTTGAACACATTTCATTTTCGTTTTTGTGAGCCGAGGTGTTTACTTTTTCGCTGCAACGTTGTTGACCAAAAAACGACTCAGTGAGGGAGGTACCAGGAACATTTAGTTTGACAAAAAAATCCCTTCGGGATTACTAAGGGGTTGAGTCGTTATGAGTCACGAAAAATGTCGCGTGACGTATCTCCCTTCTAGGATATGGTAAGGCATGTTCCGTCGTTCCCCGTGGGGTTATACGTTGCAGTCAAAAAGTAAAAAACCTCGGCTCACCGTGTCTTCCCTTTCTAATACTTATACAGTAGTGAAAATGAGCGAACTGGTGTCAGTGAACTCAAACGCTAAAATCTCGTTCAAAACGTTCTTCAATGTCTTCAAACTAATACAGGCTACAGAATAATAAATAAACTACACATTTAGCGGGTTTGTTTTACAGCTAGATAACTTTATTGTCCGAATTTTAGGCTGCGAATGAACAATTTTGGGATAAAAACAAACAGACTACGATAAATTCACAACCACTCTCGCGCGGCAAAGAAACCACAGGCAACCCACACGCATCAAAACTAACGTTTCGATCCAATCTTCCAATATTTTACTATCGGTTAGGGACTCCCTGTGGTTATGACCGTTGTTATGACGCCGAAGCCGAACTACGTGAAAAAATTTCTTCAGTAGTCGATTCGCCCGACATTAGATTTGTTGAACAGTTGAACAGTTATAACGAGAAAATCGAGAACCATTGGAAATACTTATTTTTTATTTTATTTTGTGGAGCAGGTAGTGAAGAATCAAACCACACATGACTGACACCGCGGAAATACGTTTTTGCCGATCCGATCACTTGTTTTGCTAGTCAGCGGTCATTCGCAATAAATTAGAAACGCCGGCAGATTCAAAATAAAATTTTCGTATTTTGTACATGCCTTGGAAAACCCCAAGACTTAGCCAAGAAACACAATACTTAGCCTCCATACTTCATTACAACTTAGTTCAATGACTGTTACGTAAAATAAATTGTGCACAAGAAAAATGGAGCTTGCACACGATATAAACTCGATGAAACAAAAGGCACTCTCGTTGTGAAAGCGAGTGCGAGTTATGCACTAGTCAATGTAAAACCCCGGCACCCCAGGGGCCGGCACATAGCGCCGCATTAGTCCTGATTTGAACAAAAAAATCCACGGTTGCAGGGCATTTTCAGCTTTTGGAGCCAGCAAAAGTCAAATGCCCCGCTATGTCCGGCCTGGGGTGCGAGGATTTAAATTGACTAAGCGCAAGTTCCGAAGATGAAAACGATTTTTTTCATTTCGTAACATGCTGTGTGCTCGCTCAAAGACACGGCATTCTTCTTCACTCCTTCTCCGACTGATACTCACAATACATATGCAGATCGCGGCCGCGCGCGGTCTGGGTACCACATTAAAAAAGTTGTAGGCGTTCCTAGCTGCCTCTTTCTTTCGTGGCGTGCTTCGGTCAACCACAACGTTTTGTTAAAGCTATTTTCAGCGTACTTTACATCATGGATACTTTACGCCATGGATACTTGAAAACCAAGGAGACATTGGCGTTTGACGAAGGTCTTGCGGAGAAACAAGCCGCCTATATATCTGTCGCTAGGCCAATATTGGCAGCCTTGACTACACTGGATACACCCGAGACGGAGGGCAGTGATGACGAGGGAGGACCAGACCCTGATGTGGTTAAATATATGCTAGAAGACGCCCTCGTTATGCTGGGAAACGCTAACGCAAGGCTTAATAACTGGCGGCAACGCCGTTTTTCTGACTACCTCACAGAGATTGGTAAGAGAACCATTCGGAAGGGGATTCCAACCGACTGGCATCTCTTTCCCCACAAATTTCATGAGAAAATACGGTCTGAGCATGACCATAGTGCTTCAAATACGAAGCTCATAAGCCAACCAAGGGAAACACGCCCCTTTGTCAACCGTTTGCAGTCCTTTCGGAGCCCCACCCACGCTAGGGGGCGGGGTCGGTCTAACTTCTCCGACGGGAAAAGGAAATGGTCCAACCCAAACAGATCAGGGGGCCCTGTAAACAAGTATACCAAGTCAAATACAGGGCCAAGAACATCGACAGATACCAGTCGATCTACCAGCAGTTGACTATTTACCAAACCTTCCCTCAAGCCTACCCTCAGTTCCTCACTCAGCCAGTGGCAACGCTGGTCGGCTAAAACATTTCTTACCAAACTGGAAAATGTTAACAACGGACAAGTGGACATTGAACACAATATCGGGTTACAGAATCCCGTTTGTGAGACCCCGGCCCACGACAGTGGCGGGCACGAGCAACTGTGGCCCGGAAGGGCCAACCGAAATGTCTCTTAATGGAGGCGATTCAGTCTCCGATATTAAAGGGAGCTGTCAGAGTGGTGGAACCACATCCGCAGCAATTCGTGTCAGCAATACTGATTCTTAGTGGAAAAGGTCAAGGGACTGGGGAGTTTCGACCAGTCATCAACCTGAAGGCCCTAAACAGGTTTCTTGTGAAAGAAAAGTTCAAAATGGAGGGGATTCATACGGCTCGGTCTCTCCTCCGCTTGAAAGACTTCATGATGAAACTAGATCTCAAGGATGCATACTATTCAATTCCAGTCCATGCGGAGTCCAGAAGGTACCTTCGGTTTCTGTTCGAGTTTCAATGTCTACCCTTCGGTCTCACGACAGCTCCACGTGTGTTCGCAAAGGTTATGTGCCCGATAGTAGCACGGCTCCGTTCCAAGGGACTGCGGACAGTGATCTACCTAGACGATCTATTGATCATTCACCAACAAGAACAGACGCTGAGGACAATATTCCAACGTGTCCTGGATATGCTATCCAGTCTGGGATTTATTGTGAAGCCGTAAAAGTGCTCACCGGCCCCAACCAATCAATTAGTGTTCCTGGGAGCAGTGCTAAATACGGTTCAAATGACTATTTCTCTGCCCGAGGAAAAGATCCTGAAGATTGTGAACTGTTGCCGCAAACTAATCAGGTCACAGGAGACGTCGTTGGGGGAGCTGTCAAGCTTGTTAGGCCGCATGAGCCACGCAGCCCAGACGGGTCTGTGGGCCTCACCTCTTCATTATCGCTCTCTTCATTATCGCTCTCTTCAACGTCTTCAAGCGCATACAATCCACAACATAGGGTGGAAACGGAGAACAAAGATAGAACTGTCTCAGCCATCGCGGAAAGCTAGAACTGGAATGGTGGTTGTCTCCGACACTTCACACATTCAACAGACAGGATCTCACCTCACCCCCGTTCGATCTCTCCATCAGAACCGATGCATCATTACAGGGTTGGGGGGCGACTTGCGACGGGACAGTGGCAGGGGGACGTTGGGGTGTCTTGGAGGCACAATAACACATAAACTGTCTGGAACTGAAGGCAGCATTGCTGGCACTTCAATCCTTTCTAGGACAAATGGCAACTGCCCCACGTTACATTCTCCTAGAGATGGACAACACCACAGCAGTGGCTTACGTCAACAGGAGGGGAGGAACACGTTCCCCTTCATTGTCTCTCCTAGCACTGGAGATCTGGTCTCTTCTGTTGAGCAAAGGCGCTTGGGTAACGGCCCGGCACATACCGTGTGTGTTGAATGTCGAAGCGGACACTGCGTCGAGAGAATTCAACACTCGCACAGAATGGACTCAACAGCCGGATCTTCAGAGAAATTACTCGCCTATATTATGTCCCAGAGATGGATCTATTTGCTTTGCGCCTCAACCATCAGGTGCCGAACTATGTGTCGCGTCACCCGGACCCAGGGGCATTGGCAGTGGATGCCTTCCAGCAGGACTGGAGCCGCTGGAAGGGTTTCATTCACCCTCCAGTAGTACTCCTGTCTCGTGTACTTCAGAAGATCCTGTCCGACAGAGCGACAGCCCTGTTGGTAGCCCCCGACTGACCGAGCCAGTCCTGGTATCCAGAGATTCGCCTGATGCTGACAAAGGCCCCATTTCAACTTCCCAAGGAGAAGTCACTTCTATATCTACCCTTCGAGTCAGGAACAGTGCATCCACTTTGTCACTCGCTCAACCGGACTGTATGGCCGATATCGGGCGATCCTACAAAGCAGTGGGTTTCCCACCAGAAGTAATTAAGATACTTCTGGCATCATGGTCCAAATCAACTCAGAAACGCTACCAGGGACCTTGGAGGGCCTGGTCACAGTGGTGTCTCACCCGTGGTCTTTGTCCACTCTCAGCCCCGGTAGAGAAGGTCCTGACCTTCCTATCTGAAATAGCTGTGCAGCGTGACCTACAATATGGGACGATTGCGGTCTACAAATCAGCAATCTCACAAGCTCATGTCCCAGTTGGACAGTCTCTCCTTGGGGAACTCCCAGTCGTTTCACGTTTTATGAAGGGGATTTTTCGTTTGAAGCCCCCAACACCGCACCTCGGCTCTACTTGGAATGTTAAGCCCTTATTGCTATACCTTTCGACCCTGGAGCCTATGAGTAGTTTAACTCTTAAACAGCTCACGCTGAAGCTGGTCACCCTTTTACCTCTGACATCAGCAGCCCGCGCCCATGAACTAGTTAAGCTAGAGGAGGAGGAGGGGGGGAACATTTTATTGTTGTGCTTATTTAGAAAATAAACTCCTGGGCCGGGTTGTTCAAAGCCCGATTAGTGCTAATCCAGGGTTAATTTCCATGACAACCAATAGGTTTTGTGCAGAGTTAACCCAGGATTAGCACTAATTGGGCTTTGAACAACCCGGCCCAGACCCCTTAACTATAATTAATGAAGCGTCCCTAAGTAACTGGGTGCATTTGTTGAACATATTAATTGTCAGACTACACTCTTCACATGGATGGAAATAATCCAATTTTGGCTAACAAAATAATTTCAGGTAGAAAATCCAGCTTATTGGAAAATTACAGAAGGACAGTTTGGGCCGATGCTTATTGGTACTGAAGGGGACATAATGCTGGAGGCATCCACTTGGGAAAATATGAAAGCTAAATTGAATGGTACTGGTAAGTATGTATATATTGAACAACAACAGAAACAATGAATACCGTTATGCCATCAGAGACAAATAAACATACATTATTATTGGTGCATGGCAACAACCTATTTTTTAAGTTTGTATCCCAAAACTTACACTGCCACAATGAATGTGTAAATAATGCCTTAGGAAGCTCATCCAATGTTTTCAAGGATCTCTTTGGAAAACAGGCTAATAATACTAAATATATTCAAATTTTCACAGAGCCCTCTTTGACGCAGAGCCTGGATTCTTTAAGTCAAGCCATGGAAAAGTGCCCTATGAGACAAACTCTAGTAAACCACCAAAACATGAAAGACTTTGTCATCCACCATTCACCAACACTGTACCATGAGCTACTTGAGAGCATCTCATCAGAAAGACATGGAGAGAAGAGAACATTGCTCCAGGAGAAGAGAACAACAGCTCTAATTTGGCAATTATAATTCTATAGGTATTTATGTTGTAAATATCACATAATTCCTTCAGCCGAACACAAAGCCCTTATCAATTCATTTGACAAGATATACATATAGAGTTAAGCCCAATGTGGACTAGCTTATATTAACATGTAGGTCTTAATCAACAGACTGAGTAGTAAAGGGTGGCCCATTTTCATATTACTGTTTGTGAAATTGATTATCCTGTTTACAAATAATATTCGAAAATATTTCAATAGGGGAAGTCAAATTTCCATTGTCTTCTGGGGAAATTTCACTTCCCTGTTGAAATATGTTTGAACAATACTGTAAGTTCATTAAATTAATCATTTGAGGGAAGACAATAATATTAATCTATGCAAAAATGTGAATTACATTGTACTGGTAGAAAGTGCAATTTGTAAAATAAAATGAATGAATGCAAAGACAAAAGCTTTAGACAAATAAACTATTAGTTAGTCCACATGTAGTAATTTTGCCCAGATTGTCTTTCCTCTATCTAACACATACCCTGGAATTCAGATCAGTCTTATACATGTAGGGACAAGAAAAACCAAAATGAAAGATACATGTAAGAGAAAAAAGGTTTTTCTTTTCTCCTGTTTACAATCTTCCTCATCTTTTTACTCCAAAACAACAATAATTGATACAATTTGTGGCAATTATAGATGGTTGCAAGAACATATAGTATTTTTACATTTTACTTTTCTTATTATTATGTAAAGAAATCAGAGGCATGGGGAATTTCTCGATGAAAGTTCCATTTTCCTAGAGCTTCACGGACTTACCTCAAGTGGCATGTCACTGGGAACAGTCATTGGGTTCTCCAGACACCCAAACAACAAAAAAGCATGAGATTGCATCAACTCACAGTAACAGAATAATGGAAACATTCAGCCATACTCTTGAAAAGGTATGTGTAAAATAACTAAATAAGCATAAACATATAAATATGACCAGTTGTAATAATGTTTGTTTGGAGAATCACAAGCTGTTAGCAGGTCCAGGGGCATGTTGCCATGAGCAATTTTGAAAATCTAAGGTCTTTTAATTTTCCTGCATTATGTGAGTAAGAAACACACTCCCTCTTTCTTTTTCAATCTCTCCTTTTATTTATTCCATTTGTCTTCTGGCAGCTTGCAAACAGGGATATATGGTTTTTCCTCTGGGAAAGGAGCTCCCTGGCTGGCTATGTCCCTGATTAATTATAAAATAATGACTTACTAGATAAGTCTATGTTGCCCACTTATAAATTAACATCCAGTCTATTCTTTAACTTGTTTGCAATAGTATTGTTTCCTGTTTAGGTTACCCAGTGGTTTAAAAAATAGAAAGTCCAAATGACTGAACAGTACCTTTGTTGATCTGCAATGATCATTTCATGTTACAACTTTTTGCAACATAAAAACATTGAAAATTCATTAACACATACTAATACATAATATTTTTTTGCCTTTTGTAAAGAAATCATTCAACATACTCATAAATGATGACTTCCACAACATAAATGCCATCAAGACACCTCAAGGGAGGGTGCTTTCCAATGTTGTGCACATGGCAACTCTCTTGATGGATATCCAACCACTGGAGGCAGTACCAATTCCAATAACTCCACACTCTGGCCATAGGAACGTGGTAGTTATAAATGTACCTGGAAACCTACAACCCAAAACCTGCAGAGGGGGTATAAGCAATGCTGCAGTCATCAAAGAGGTGAAAGAATTTTGGCCAGGCTACTGCTCCCACTCCTTCCTTGAAGGCCTGCCACAACCTTTTAAACAGATTGACCCATGCATGGGCCTCGCGCACGGTGTTGGTGATCACTCGCGTAACAAAAACATCACTTCGTACATCGTGCGTTATACATCGTGCATCGAGCCTTCCTGAAATGCTCGATGCACGATGGCTGATGCACGATGCTCGAATATCGAGCCTGCATTCCTTTCCTCGTGCATCTATCGTGCCTTCATGGAGCTTAGATCGAGCCTTGAATGATTTTGGATCGTGCCTTCATCGAGCCTGGTATCGTGCCTGCATCGAGCCCGGCATCGTGCCTTGACGAGCCTTGGATCGTGCCTTCATCGAGCGAACTTTTGCTGCAAGTTGTTTGGTTTCTTTTAAAATGTATGGGTTAGTATCGCTATTTGTTTACGAAGGATCTAATTGTGAAGGAATTTGGAAACGTTTGGTCGATATGGCGAAAATAGTGCTAAAAACCCACTTTTGACGCGCCCGCCAGGAACCCACTTCGCGGTAAACTGAAGAGCGAATAGAAATTTAAGCTAAAATTAGACCTAGACCCGACGAGTTTTACTTGAAGTCGAACCTCGTGGTGTTCACAACAGTTTTTTTTTTCGACGTCAAAAATGCTTTTTATGGATGAAAACAGACCTGTACTTCACTTTAGATGCACTGAGTTTCAATTACAACTTTACCAAGAACCCGAATGGCATAATCTGGAGACAAAAATGTGCATATTTGTGGAAGATTTAAAAGTTGAAAACAGGCACGTTGAAATCACTGAAAAACTTGACAAAATGAGCTGTAGAAGAATACGAACAAACTTGTAAGTACTAACTAGTAAATGCTCTCGTCTTATACGCCCGTTACAAAATGTGAATGCTGATTTTCTCAACCCATATGTAATAAAAAATCTGATTTCTTTGATGAAACTGTGTCATTGTGTGCTAGCTTACGCGTGTTCACGGTGTTGTCGGAATAATTTCTTTGTACCGCGATTTTAGCTGAAGTTTTCTTTGTGTTTATGGAAGTCTGCATGGACAGCCATTTCAGCTTTTGTGTATTTAATTTGACAGCTACATGTATATAGTTATTTATCCAGCTTCGAACGTTCAATTCATTCGTTTTTGCTGCAGTCATTTTCATCGAACTTGCGAGAGTCGGAAGCTTTTTTAAATTATGATCTATAAAGTTGAATTTTAGCCGATAAACGGAAATTAGAAAGATACTTTAAATTAGTATTTGCCTTCATGTGACAAGTTGTTTATAGTTTCTTTCAAAATGTAGGAAGAGTTGTGAAGGAATTTGGAAAATCTTGAGCGGTCAAGATGAAAACTTTTGCTCGCTGAACAAGATGACTCTGGCTGCTGCAATCTGAATGGTTGACCCCTCACGGAGCTGCCATATAATAAAGAGATAAGTTATTACACCATTTGAATGTCCTGATATGCCTGATATAGGATTGTAAAGATTAAGTGGATCAGTTGAAAAAGGCGATTATTCTAGAAACTGAATTCGGTTACACAGAGTGAACCGATTCTCTAAATCTCTCGACTCTCTTAAAAAAACAGTATACGTACATTGCATCCACTCTTTGCCATCCTTCATCAAAATTTTCTCACTGAACTGTCTGAAGTATATGGTGCATCCAAAATGAAGGAACTATATATTTGTATATAAGAAAGATATGCAAATAGGAATTAATTCCTTGGCTGATAGATGTACATGTAGTATGGGCTATGGTCAATCTGAGCAACATTTCTTTGAAACTATGTTTACTCAAATAAAGCTTACAGTTTTTAATAGTATGGCTCGCAGTTTAAACTGATCATGAACCACAGATAGCCAGATTTTTCAGGCTAAACCACAGACTGAAAAGATTATTGCAAATACTACATGGTCCAGTCTTAATTTTCATCTCTTTTCTTTCATATATAGTGCTTCTGACTTGAGTAACGACATGACTGCACATATAACATCTAAAACCTTGATCAGGCACTAAATTCTAAAAGTGCATGGACCCGGCCAATTTGTCAAAACCTGAAAACAGTTTCATTCACAAGGAGAAAGAAGTGACAGAAGTCTACTGCTTCAACTTCAATTCTATTATGCATTTTGGGTGTTTTTCGGTATTTCTCTCAATTTAGACTCAAGTTGGTTTGTGCAGTGATTATGCAAATGTTATGCCCCTGGCATCGTGCCTTCATCGATCCTTGGATCGTGCCTTCATCGAGCCTTTGCCTGAATATTATCGTGCCTTTATAGAGCCCTAATGGTGCCCTCATCGAGCCAAACATAAAAGGCACGATCTAGAACTTTGAAGGCTCGATAATAGTGCCTCGATGCTCGATCCGAACATCGAGCCCCGAGGGCACGATACGCGAATCTGGCAATTTTGTGCAATTAAAATGACAGTCTAACGCTATAAAATGGATTGTGTTTGTAAAACCATCAGCAAACCACAAAAAATACGAAGTGCAAATGAAACTATAGTTAATGTGCATCACAAATGTATAACCTTTTGCCGGATGTTGCGGCTCGTTTCGAAGGTGAGTGACATCGAAGTTTTTCTATAGGGATGAAAAATAGGTCAAAAACAGCTAAAATTAAGTCGTATGCTTTAGAAAAAAAGTGATTTTAAAAATCGTTTCTAAACTTCAGAAAACGATTTTCGCTCCTCTTGGTGCACACGAACTACATTTACATCATCTTCCTGTGAAAAATCTAGCTTCTACATTAAAGCATAGTGAAATTATGACACTAAATCTAGCGTTAGACTGTAAAATGTGAAAAGGTGATCACCAACATCGTGCGCGAGGCCTGTGTTCTTCAGGAATCACTGAAGGAATTAAGGCAAGGCAGAAATGAATGAACTTTTAGATTATATTGCAGATTGCTAACTACATGTACATTATGAACTAGGGTTAATTATACACTACACTTATCAATTGACATTCAAACACTCCCCTCTCCCCTGACCTATGTGGGGCATTTGATGGTAATTGACCAGTTTTTCTGGCCCCAAGGGGTTGGGAATTTTACTTGATTTGCCTCATGTACATGTACTTTCAACTTTCAATGTTTGTAGGACGGGGTGGGGATCAATTCAAATACACACCGATTCCCATGGAAGGGGGGGTAGTCGGGATTTCAATTGATAAGTGTATTACTGTGTGACTACTGTAACCATGCAGGGCCACTTAGACAATGAGAACTAAACACAGTGTGACTACTGTAACCAGGGCCACTTAGACAACGATAAACAATCACATTGCAGAATGGAAACAAAGCATTCCAAATTATATGGTTACTATATGGTTACATGAGCTGATTAGTGTCAAGTACAAGACAATAGCATTTCAACTTATGGTTATATACTTGAGCCAATCAGTGTCAATTGGTTTCAGTAAAAATAGTAATGTACATGTAAAATGTACCTGAACATGTACATTTATTTAATTATGATTTCAAAGTTTCTCCCTAGATATTAAATATTTTTCCTATGTTGTACTTTTTGTTGACAGAGTCTACTCACGAGAAGAGTACCAAGAGTGCCAGACATTACAGTCCTCATTTTTAATAGATGAAATTGAGCAAATACTAGAAATTGATTGCCCGTAACGTGACCGTAATGTGAGCGTATTAATTGGATTACTTGGGTAGGTCACTCACGTAAGGAGATTACTGCATAAACATTGATTGTATCGTATTATTTTGCCTGCACATGTGAAGTAATCAGGGTTGGGTAAGAATACGTGGGTTGCATGGTCATGTAAAGGAAACTACGTTGTAATAATGGAATGTTGTTCCTGTATGATTTAGCATAAATAGAGCTTTAGAACATGATTGTAAAGGAGAACGATAGACCGCAGAAACACGAGAATGCGAAGCGAACGTATGTAACGAGAGTTGTAAACGGTAATTGAGTGTTGGAATAAACGGAGAAAATACAGTTCTGCTGTGTGAGTGGTTGAACCAGCAACTAGTAGAAGATCTGCGGGGAGATTTCTACGACACATGGTCCTTCGAGCCGAATTCAACAGTTCATTTCCAAGCTAGATTTACCGAGAGAGTGCAGTGCCAGAGCGAAAATGGCAGAACTCGGAAAGAAACGCAAGACAAGAGGGGGTCATCGGGCTCATGCAAAGAAGCTCGTCGCGCAGCTCCACGAGATGATGGCTGGCGGCGGAGAAATCGAGGAATACGAGTTCCAGAACCTGCAGATGTGCCTTAAAGAGAAATTTACGCTGTTGAAGACACTAGACGAGGCGATCCTCGACATAATAGAGGAAGACGAAACTGTAAGCGAAGATGATGTCGCCAAGGAGATAGGCGAAGCCGGAGATATTAGTGCTGAGATACGTAAAGCAGTGCTGAAGATCGAAGCGAAGTTGGCGAAGAAAACCGAACCGCAGACAAGTCCAGGACAGACTGAGCAAGCGAAGACGGTGCGAGCCAGGCTTCCAAAGCTAGAGGTGAAGAAGTTTGGAGGCGAGGTGTGCAAGTGGCAAGAATTCTGGGACTGTTTCGTGAGCTCTATCCACAACAATACAGGCCTGTCAAATGTTGACAAGTTCTCATATTTGAGAGGGCTGTTAGAAGAGCCGGCGAGGTCAGCCATAGCGGGGTTTTCCCTGACAGGAGCTAACTACGAGTCGGCTGTAGAACTGCTGAAGAAACGATTTGGTGAAAGGACGGCGGTCCAAAGGGCGCACATAAGTGAGCTGTTGAAAGCTTCGCCCGTATATGGGGAGAGAGACACGCCAAGGTTGAGGGCTCTGTGCGACAAAATAGAGACTCATTACCGGGGACTGGCCGCGCTGGAGGTTTCTGAGGAGACGTACTCCACCATAGTCGTACCGGCGTTGCTTGAAAAACTCCCAGAGACGGTGTGGCTGACGATCACTAGAGGGGAGGTGTTTCTAGACTGGACGTTGGAGAACTTTCTGGAAAAATTACGAGAGGAAGTAGAGCTGAGAGAAAATCACAGACTCCAGGGGTCTGTAACCAGCAGGCCGGAGACGAGTCCAGGACGTCATCAAGAAAACCGAGGGAGAGCCCAAGGGACGACGGGTAGTGCACTGTTCACGAAAACTCAGAGGGATGGGTGCGCATTCTGCCGAGGGAACCACCCGCACGAGGAGTGTAAACGAGTGACAGACTTAAAGGAACGTAAGAATCTTATACGTAGATACTCTCGGTGTTTTAATTGTTTATGTAAGGGCCACAGAGCCGCTGATTGTAGGGATAAAATTAAGTGTAAAAATTGTAGCGCAGAGCACCACACCGCTATGTGTAATGTTCAGTCAGGGGGGACCACGCCCACAGAGGGGGGAATTAGTGCGTCCAGTAGTACGTTAGGAGCAGGGAAAGGCTCTGCTACAAATCCCAGCACGGCGGGATTGTTAGTCGGAGCTGGGACGAAGGTTGCTTTGCAGACCGCGCAGGCGGTGGTTAAGAAACCGGGAGGCCAAAGTAGTAGGATCAGGGTAATTTTCGACTCGGGAAGCCACAAGTCGTTCATTACTGCTAGGGCAGTAGAAACTAACGTTATTCCGGTTGTTAGAAAGGAATGGCTAAACTTAGCTACGTTTGGTTAGAAAACCAGGGAGAGCGGGTTGAAGGATGTCGTTTTAGTAGACGTAATGCCTCTAGAAGGTGGTAGAACGTTGTCCCTGGAAGCTTATGTTGTGCCGGAAATTACACGCATTAGCAACGTACACGTAGAGGTTGTTAAGAACGACTTTCCTCACCTGAAAGATCTTTGGTTTTCTGACGTAAATAAGACTAAAGAAGATCTACACATAGATCTATTAATAGGCGCTGATTATCTCTGGAATTTCCAGAAGGGCACTATTATACGGGGGGAGACTGATGAGCCAGTGGCAATAGAAACAGAGTTAGGCTGGGTTTTATCAGGCCCGCTCAAAGCAGAGTGCGGAGAGAGTGTGCCGTATATTAATGTTAACAATGTCGTGGCGGATTGTGCAATGCAAGACAGGGATGCGTTAGAGAGTGAAGTTCACAAGCTGTGGGACTTAGACAGTTTAGGGATTAGAGAAACTGACAAGGTACACGAAGCCTTTAACGATAACATTAAATTTAACGGCAAGAGATATTCGGTGCGGTTGCCGTGGAAGGTAGGTCACGCCACGCCTCCGAGCAATTACGAAAACAGCCTGTCACGCATGAAAGGCCAGGTAAGAAGGCTCAGAAAGGATCCGGGACTGTTAACAGAGTACGATGCTATTATAAAAGAACAGCTAGAATCAGGAGTAATCGAAAGAGTGCCAGAGTTAGATACTGCAGAGCAGGTTCATTACTTGCCTCACCAGGCAGTAATACGTAAAGATGCGCTTACGACAAAGGTGAGGTTAGTGTACGACGCTTCGGCGAAAGAAGGTAAGCGTGGGGTGTCGCTTAACGATTGTTTACACGTAGTGCCGTCGCTTAATCCATTGCTAATGGATATACTCTTGAGATTTAGAGAGAATAGAGTCGTGCTAGTGGGTGACATAGAGAAGGCGTTGTTGAATATCTAAGTGGACGAACTTGACCGAGATTACCTAAGGTTTGTATGGATCGATAACATAAATGAGGACAAGTACAAAGTAGACGTATATAGGTTTTGTCGTGTAGTGTTCGGGTTGAACGCATCGCCTTTTCTGCTTAACGGGACGATCCGACATCACTTAGACTCGTATGCAAAAACTGATCCCAGGTTCGTAGAGAAAATGATGAACGGGTTTTATGTTGATGACTTGGTTACTGGAGAGAACACGGTGAGTGACGCATTTACATTGTTTCAAAAAGCTAGAGAAAGAATGGCCAGTGGCGGGTTTAGATTGCGCAAATGGCTCACAAACGACACGGAGCTTAGAGACAAAATCCAGTCAACAGAGAAAAGGGTAAGTCACATGAATGTTAATCGGCGACTAGACGAAACGGAGACATACGCGAAGGCTTCGCTAGCACCGCAAGGCGGAGGTCCAAAAGCGCAGAAAGTATTAGGGCTTTCATGGAATTGTGACACGGATACAATTCATTTTGACTTTGAGCAGACAGCAGTGAAGGCAAGTGAGAAAGAGCCGACTAAACGTAGCACGCTGAGTGTAATTGCAAGCATGTTTGATCCTTTGGGAATTTTCAGCCCAGTGACCGTAAGTATGAAGATTCTTTTCCAGGAATTGTGTGTTGCTGAGATAGACTGGGACCAGAAACTGACCGGAGAAGCGAAGGTAAGATGGAAGAAATGGGTTACAGACTTAGCAAAGGCCAGATAAATCAGTATTACTCGGTGTGTTTACGAGCATCCACAAGAATGCATGACAGAATGTTATTTACACGGATTTGGTGACGCGAGTAAGAAAGCCTACTGTGCAGTCGTGTATTTAGTTTGCCAGTTGACAGATGGGTCACGCCATGTCAAGCTATTGACTAGTAAGACTAGAGTCGCGCCTCTGAAGCAGCTCACTATCCCTAGATTAGAGCTAATGTCGGCTACGATATTAACGCAGCTTATGGAGACTGTTCAGAATGCCATAAATCCTCAAGTAAAGGTGAGTGGTGTCACGTATTGGCTGGACAGTAAGACAGCATTGTGCTGGATTAACAATATGGGTGAGTGGAAACAATTTGTGCGCCTCAGAGTGAACGCGATCGTGGAGCACACGAAAAAGGATGACTGGAGACATTGCCCAGGTGAGGAAAATCCAGCAGACCTAGGGTCAAGGGGTGCTATGGCAACAGCACTCAAGGGGGAGAAACTCTGGTGGGAGGGGCCGCAATGGTTGTCACAAACAGTGAGCGAATGGCCGTCAGCACTAGATGGGATTGACCAGACTCCAGAGAGCCAGGTAGAGGAGAGGAAACCAACAGTGAAAGCACTGGCAGTCAAGGTAAGCCAGGTAGCAAGCATTGCTAATGTGTTAGACATTAACAGATGCGGAAAATTCCAGAAGCTCGTGCGCGTAACTGCGTGGGTTATGCGTTTTGTGAGTAACGTAAGAGCGCGAATTAGAAAGGAAGATAGACTTACAGGTGCGCTAGAAGTGAACGAGCTAAATAAAGCAGAAGAAGAATGGGTAAAAGTTGCCCAGAGAGAGTTGAAGGAGCAAAATAACTTCAATCAACTGGTAAGTGAACTAGGACTAGAGGAAGTTGAAGGAATTTTAAGATGTCGGGGAAGACTAGTGAATTCCGACTTAGATTTTGAGGCTAGAAGTCCAATAATTTTACCTAAGAAACACAGGCTGACTGAATTAATCATTGTAGATTGTCACAATAGGGTGCTTCACAGTGGACCGAGGGCCACGCTGGCCGAGGTAAGGGCAAAGTATTGGGTGCCAACGGGTAGACAGGTAGTAAAGAGAGTCGTAGGTAGTTGTGTTATTTGTAAGAAGCTGATAGGCAAACCCTATATATGGCGCACCACAGACAGCAGCATTGCCAGAATTTAGAGTGAGAGAAGCTCCACCATTTTCTAAGGTAGGGGTAGACTTTGCGGGGCCTCTATTTGTAAAGAGTGCGGGAGACACAGCTATGAACAAGGTCTATATTGCACTTTTTTCGTGTTGCGTTACTAGAGCAGTACATTTAGAACTGGTGGAGGTTTTGACAACAGCAACATTTAGGAGATGCCTTAGAAAGTTCACAGCAAGACGAGGAATGCCGACGCTAATGGTATCTGACAATGCAAAAACCTTTCAGGCGACGGAGAGAGCGCTGAAGAGGTTGTTTGACCACCCAGAGGTAAGAGATGAACTAAATAACATGATAATAGAGTGGAGGTTTAATTTAGAGAGAGCCCTTTGGTGGGGAGGCTTTTTTGAACGCATGGTGGGAAATGTAAAACAGTGCCTGAGGAAAGTGCTAGGTAACGCAAGATTAACATTTGATGAGTTAGCAACAGTGCTAACACCTTCACACCTAATATACGGTAGACGTATTAACAGCATGCCAGACGAAGTTGTAGAACCAGATGATGTAGGCAGCCAGGAAAGTTGCAGCGCGCGTTTTAAGTACTTGAGTGCAAGGCTAGTACATTTCTGGGAGAGATGGAGAAAGGAGTATTTAGCTAATCTTAGAGAATTCCATCGCGCGACCCGGTCGAGAGAGAGCAAAGAGACAGTTAAAGTAGGTGATGTACTTACAGTATTCGAGGAAGGCAAGAAGAGAAATGAATGGAGAATGGCAGTTGTAGAAGAGTTGATAAAGGGAAGCGACGATGTGCCACGCGGGGCAAGAGTGCGCATAATTGTAAAGGGCAAACCTACGCGTATGTCTAGGCCCATTCAGAAGTTATATCCCATAGAGGTCGGAAGTAACGAAGACGCACGCGCTGTAGAGGCAAGAGTTTCGCGTAAAGGCAATGAAATGCATGTAATAAGAAATGTGCCGAAACGTAATGCAGCCTTAGACGCTAGATGGAAAACTAAAGCTATGCTTGACTCGTAGGCGAGTCAAGGGGGGAGAGTGTCATGGAATGTAATGGAAAATTCTGGATGACAAACTAGAAATTGATTGCCCGTAACGTGACCGTAACGTGAGCGTAATAATTGGATTACTTGGGTAGGTCACTCACGTAAGGAGATTACTGCATAAACATTGATTGTATCGTATTATTTTGCCTGCACATGTGAAGTAATCAGGGTTGGGTAAGAATACGTGGGTTGCATGGTCATGTAAAGGAAACTACGTTGTAATAATGGAATGTTGTTCCTGTATGATTTAGCATAAATAGAGCTTTAGAACATGATTGTAAAGGAGAACGATAGACCGCAGAAACACGAGAATGCGAAGCGAACGTATGTAACGAGAGTTGTAAACGGTAATTGAGTGTTGGAATAAACGGAGAAAATACAGTTCTGCTGTGTGAGTGGTTGAACCAGCAACTAGTAGAAGATCTGCGGGGAGATTTCTACGACAAAGTCTGCACAGCATGAGAGACTATGAAGACACACACAACTACATCTTTGAGGTACTCCCAGAGTTTAAGGAATTTCTGAAGCAAAATGTTACTCCAACTGTTGGTGATTGGCCTACCTGGTATTTCCAAAAGAAGATTATCTGTCATGCCCATGATACACAAGAGGTGACTTCTCTCATTCCAGAACTGGGGCAATTTCATGTATATCTCAATAGTTCAGAAGATGTCATTCAGAGATATCATCCCATTTTCAAGGAAATCTACCAGTCAGTTTTTGGTCAGAGAACAAGTCTTCCTGAGAAACCCAGGCCAGATAAAGTTGCCCTGTGTCTTGTACTTGCTTTTTCTGGCTGGCTAAAGGTTCGTGACAACGTAATCAATGCATTAATATGATGGCCTTAATACGTGGCTTAGTTTCTAATCAATTGCTACTTATATTCGCTCTACAGCATGTCACTTTCAATTTGAAACTACTAGTTTAATTACTATTATAATAGGCATGATTTTTTAATTCCTATACTATACCCCTACACTTCTATTATTTAATTACAATAGGGTACCCCTTCTGTTCTATTACACTGTATGTATTCACTATAGGCCACTCCTCCCCATATATTTTTCAATTACTTCAGTCTACTTTTGATTCGATATAACCCCCCCTCTAACTTCAATTATTTAATTTCTATTGGCCACTTCTTCCCTTCTATTTTGATTCTGACTCTAGCCCACCCTCTAAAAATTCATTAATAATTCATGAGGGTGACAACCAATCCAAACACAGTATTCAGGTCACATGGGTGCTGCTGTAAATCCCAATAAAGACGCAATATCTAAAAGCACGGAGAGGGCTAATTGAAAAGACAGCAGGGAAAAACTGGGGTTAATGAATTTTAATTTACTATTAATGAGGTACATTAACTTTGATACAGATTTCTTACTGATCTAATTAATTCATTAACTTTGATACAGATTTGACAAGATGCTAGAATGAGGACATTAGACCCTAGAACTACTCATAGCAATTTAGCACTAAATGGTGATATTTAAAGAAAAAACAGACAACCAGAAGTTGAGCGTACAGGCAGACCTTACTTGTAATGGGACAGTCAAATCTTGTACATTAGCTAAATTCACCCGCTAAAAGCCAACAGTCTCTTGTAGTGCTTTCTTGTTTGAACGAGTCAATTGCCATTCTTCAAAAACCTTCACTGCCCATTTGGTATAAGACAGTGTTTTTCAGTGTTGCCTCTGCAAGTAAATTAGACTAGGTTGACATAACTCACTGCAACCACTTTCAAATGAAATAGTGCATAATCAGAGCTGCACTGGAATTCCCTGGAGAGATGTATGAAAACAAGGAGTGGTTTCTCTATTTTTCTTTATTTGTGTTGTCTACATTACTCGAATAGATTTATTCTTATCCTATGGGACAAGTCAGTTCAGTAATCAAAATCACTATTGTTCATTGCTCCATTGTACTTTTTCATTTCACAAGTACCAAAGTAAAAGTACAAAGGTAAGATAAAATATTTGTGTCCGATCTGTATGGGCTTTACAATGGCTCGCCAAAGCGGCTCACCTTTGTAAATGCCCATACAGATCATCTGCTCATATTTTATCTATAACTAATTACTATAGGCCACTTGCTATAATTGCCACAACCCATTGACTTTTTAATCAATATAGTCTACCCCTCCCCTGCTATTATTTAATTACTATTAATAGGATACCCCTGCTGTTCTATTATTTAATTACTATAGGCCACACCTTGCCTTCAATGTTTTTATTCACTATAGGCAAGCCCTAGCTCCCTTATTTTATTTAATTACTAAAGGGTTCTCCTGTTATTTTATTATTTACTTGCTATAGGCCACAACCCATTGACTTTTTAATCACTATAGTCTACCCCTCCCCTGCTATTATTTAATTACTATTAATAGGATACCCCTGCTGTTCTATTATTTAATTACTATAGGCCACACCTTGCCTTCAATGTTTTTATTCACTATAGGCAAGCCCTAGCTCCCTTATTTTATTTAATTACTATAGGGTTCTCCTGTTATTTTATTATTTACTTGCTATAGGCCACAACCCATTGACTTTTTAATCACTATAGTCTACCCCTCCCCTGCTATTATTTAATTACTATTAATAGGATACCCCTGCTGTTCTATTATTTAATTACTATAGGCCACACCTTGCCTTCAATGTTTTTATTCACTATAGGCAAGCCCTAGCTCCCTTATTTTATTTAATTACTATAGGGTTCTCCTGTTATTTTATTATTTAATTGCTATAGGCCACAACCCATTGACTTTTTAATCACTATAGTCTACCCCTCCCCTGCTATTATTTAATTACTATTAATAGGATACCCCTGCTGTTCTATTATTTAATTACTATAGGCCACACCTTGCCTTCAATGTTTTTATTCACTATAGGCAAGCCCTAGCTCCCTTATTTTATTTAATTACTATAGGGTTCTCCTGTTATTTTATTATTTACTTGCTATAGGCCACAACCCATTGACTTTTTAATCACTATAGTCTACCCCTCCCCTGCTATTATTTAATTACTATTAATAGGATACCCCTGCTGTTCTTTTATTTAATTACTATAGGCCACACCTTGCCTTCAATGTTTTTATTCACTATAGGCAAGCCCTAGCTCCCTTATTTTATTTAATTACTATAGGGTTCTCCTGTTATTTTATTATTTACTTGCTATAGGCCACAACCCATTGACTTTTTAATCACTATAGTCTACCCCTCCCCTGCTATTATTTAATTACTATTAATAGGATACCCCTGCTGTTCTATTATTTAATTACTATAGGCCACACCTTGCCTTCAATGTTTTTATTCACTATAGGCAAGCCCTAGCTCCCTTATTTTATTTAATTACTATAGGGTTCTCCTGTTATTTTATTATTTACTTGCTATAGGCCACAACCCATTGACTTTTTAATCACTATAGTCTACCCCTCCCCTGCTATTATTTAATTACTATTAATAGGATACCCCTGCTGTTCTATTATTTAATTACTACATGTATAGGCCACACCTTGCCTTCAATGTTTTTATTCACTATAGGCAAGCCCTAGCTCCCTTATTTTATTTAATTACTATAGGGTTCTCCTGTTATTTTATTATTTACTTGCTATAGGCCACAACCCATTGACTTTTTAATCACTATAGTCTACCCCTCCCCTGCTATTATTTAATTACTATTAATAGGATACCCCTGCTGTTCTATTATTTAATTACTATAGGCCACACCTTGCCTTCAATGTTTTTATTCACTATAGGCAAGCCCTAGCTCCCTTATTTTATTTAATTACTATAGGGTTCTCCTGTTATTTTATTATTTACTTGCTATAGGCCACAACCCATTGACTTTTTAATCACTATAGTCTACCCCTCCCCTGCTATTATTTAATTACTATTAATAGGATACCCCTGCTGTTCTATTATTTAATTACTATAGGCCACACCTTGCCTTCAATGTTTTTATTCACTATAGGCAAGCCCTAGCTCCCTTATTTTATTTAATTACTATAGGGTTCTCCTGTTATTTTATTATTTAATTGCTATAGGCCACAACCCTTTGACTTTTTAATCAATATAGTCTACCCCTCCCCTGCTATTATTTAATTACTATTAATAGGATACCCCTGCTGTTCTATTATTTAATTACTATTAATAGGATACCCCTCCCCTGCTATTATTTAATTACCATTAATAGGATACCCCTGCTGTTCTATTATTTAATTACTATAGGCCACACCTTGCCTTCAATGTTTTTATTCACTATAGGCAAGCCCTAGCTCCCTTCTTTTATTTAATTACTATAGGGTTCTCCTGTTATTTTATTATTTAATTGCTATAGGCCACAACCCATTGACTTTTTAATCACTATAGTCTACCCCTCCCCTGCTATTATTTAATTACTATTAATAGGATACCCCTGCTGTTCTATTATTTAATTACTATAGGCCACACCTTGCCTTCAATGTTTTTATTCACTATAGGCAAGCCCTAGCTCCCTTCTTTTATTTAATTACTATAGGGTTCTCCTATTATTTTATTATTTACTTGCTATAGGCCACAACCCATTGACTTTTTAATCAATATAGTCTACCCCTCCCCTGCTATTATTTCATTACTATTAATACATGTAGGATACCCCTTCAGTTGTATTATTTAATTGCTATAGGCAACCCCTCCCCATTGATTTTTCAATTTCTATGGTCTACCCCTTCCCTTATATTTTCGATTCAATACAGCCCACCCCATCAGTTGTATTATTTAATTGCTATAGGCAACCCCTCCCATTGATTTTTCAATTTCTATGGTCTACCCCTTCCCTTATATTTTCGATTCAATACAGCCCACCCCTTCAGTTGTATTATTTAATTGCTATAGTCAACCCCTCCCATTGATTTTTCAATTTCTATGGTCTACCCCTTCCCTTATATTTTCGATTCAATACAGCCCACCCCTTCAGTTGTATTATTTAATTGCTATAGGCAACCCCTCCCCATTGATTTTTCAATTTCTATGGTTTACCCCTTCCCTTATATTTTCGATTCAATACAGCCCACCCCTATCAGTTGTATTATTTAATTGCTATAGGCAACCCCTCCCCTTCTATTTTTGATTCACAAGCCTATTAATTAATAATATTATTGCTAGAGTACTCCTTGCCTTCAATGCATTTCCCTTTTCCTCGCTGACATGTTTACTTCAAACTTTATTCACAGCATTCATACTTCAATGTACTGTTTCCCTTTACAGCAACAGTGCCATTTCTCTGTTAACAATCATGCAGCTACTATTACTAAACTAAAGTTCTCAAAGGATTGCTGGCATGTTTACTTCAAACTTTATTCACGGTATTCATACTTCAATGTGTTTCCCTTTACGGCAACAGTGCCACTTCTCTGTTAACAATCAGCTAAATACAGTCATGTAACTATTACTAAAGTTATCATTAAAGGCTCGCTGGCATGTTTACTTCAAACTTTATTCATACTTCAATGTGTTGCCCGTTTTATTCAACAGCGCCATTTGTCTGTTTAACAATCAACCTGTTTACTGGAAATAAACTACAAATATTCCGATTAAGCAGCTCTTGCACAGACTTAGTGGCAAAGTTTGGTCACTTTATACATGCATGAGATTGAAAGATTTCACTTTGGTGAAAAATCTTAGTTCATTTCGGTTCAATTTCAGTTCCACTTTGAGAAGAGTTCATTGAATGACTGCATACATGGCTTAATGTCTCAATCACAGAGTTTGACAACAGTTCTGTATTACATGTATATTCCCTTATATTCCTTATATTATATTTCTTTGTATTTCTTTATAACCTCTTCAAGTTTACTTTTACGCTTCGTAACACGCCCGACTGGAAAGACACACAACTCGGTTCAAAACAGCTCTCAGAGATTTCAGTGTGAGCTTTGCATCTCTTAACCGTAGATTATTTCTTAAAGGCTGCATGTGTACATTGTATGCAAAAAAATGTAAGTTTGACAAGAGCACAAACTCACAAGCAAAGCAGGACAAAATTCTCACCATTATTTTTCCGCAAAGTCAAACCGCATCCACAACCCTATCAGTCGCATTGAAGGAAGGTTCCCAAGGGCGCATGGTCAAGTCATATCCCATGATTTAGTTATTACGTTGACTTATTACAATTTAGTTATTACGTTTAGTTATTAGCTTTTTGTTAAAATAATATTTTTATTCGAGCAACAATGAAGAGCCAACACACCAAAACATTTTACTTACAATAAAGCTAATGTTCTGTTGTCGAATATATTAACAAAAAAATATAATTAAATAAACAAATATCTTTATTCTACAGCTTTCCTCACCTGATTCAACACTTAACCCCCTGAGTTAAATTGTGCACTTATCAGTTGATACCAAGACATAGAAACATAGCTCCCAACTTCAGTACTACATAATGCTACATTACACATGTACAATGGTCGCCTAAAAATATATTTAATCAATAATGCTGGTCTACTAATCCATAATAAAAGTAGTTTCAATAGATACAATGTACCTGTCATCTCTTTGATAAGGGTGATGTCTGTCTCCATAATTATTGTCTACCATCTTCATGCTTAATCACAACCTATTATCTCAATGACTTCCACAACTGAAAATATAAAGTCTAATAATTAGTATCATTTATTTAGTAATTATTACTGGTAATATAATATGCCTTAACCTTGAACCAGTTAAACACCCTGGGTTAGGCCTTATTCATAAATGTGTAGTAGAATACATTATTAATATTATTGCCATGTGAAAGAGCATATCAACATACCCGGAGGGGGGGGTGGGAACTCTACCCAAAGTTCGGTAGGGTGTTCTGCTGGGGCTCTGAAATCTTTACCCTGTTTAAGACAAAAAAACTCATATTTCCATACCCTGTTCAACAAAAAGTGTTTCAATTTTATATCCCTCTATAAGACAAATAACAAATTATCTATACTTGGATGTCAGTGTATGTGATCTTGTATAGTGACTTGTCGTAACTAAATAAGTCTTCATCAAGCATTACTTAGACTAAATAAAGCACTTACATGTAAGTTGATAAAACCATATCCTGTTCAAGATCTATTGATGTGAAAATGGATATCCTGTCCAAGACCAGAAACTAGAAAAAAAAATACCCTGTCCAGCGGATCATCCCGTATAGTCCATATATGGGAGTACCCCCCCCCCCCCCCCCCCCAGCAAAATACAAGTACAGGCAAAAATCGGGACAAACAGTGCTACCCTGTGGAATTAGAAGAATTTCACAAACATTTTAAAGAACAAAATATTTCTGAAATAAACCTTATACCTACATTGTAGCAGTCCCATAGAGCACAAGGTCCATTAGACTACGAAATAACAAATAAGGAGATCAGAGATGCCATAAATAAACTAAACAACAACAAAGCACCTGGGCACGACAACATTTTAAATAAAATTTTAAAATATGGCAAAGATAGTCTAATACTACCATTAAGATCACTCTTCAATATAATTCTAGCCTCAGGCGAGTACCCTCAAGAATGGAATATCAGGGATTCATAATCCCCATTCATAAAAAGGGAGATCGTTCGGACGTAAATAACTACAGAGACATTACTTTACTTTCCACACTAAGTAAAGTATTCACATCAGACCTCAACCATAGATTAACTGAATATTTGGAGTAATGGCATTTTAAAAAAAGAACAGGGTGGTTTTATACGTTAAGAGTAAGCCTAAAAAGAAAAACAATGTTCTGTTTTCCTGTTTTGTTGGGGAAAAACTATTTAACAGAATACAAAAAGTGGGAATCGAAGGTAATCTTTATAACGTTCTACGAACTATATGTACTCAAATGATTTTTCAGCAGTTAAGATAGGTAATGTAAAAACAGAGAAATTTAGATGCCATATTGGCGTTAAACAAGGCTGCATGCTTAGCCCTACGCTGTTTAACTTATTCATTAGTGACCTACCCGACAAATTCGAACAATCAGTTGTTGAAGAGAGAGTCATACTAGAAAATAACAATATGAATTGCCTCCTTTACGCAGATGACTTAGTCCTGCTATCAACAACCTCTAAAGGCCTTCAAGATCATTTAAAGACACTTGAGGATTACTGTAACTTACAGTAGCTGTCTGGAGGTTAATATCACAAAAACTAAAGTAATGATATTCAACAATAATGGCAAAAGAATGAATAACTACACATTTTACTTTAAAAACAATCAATTAATAAATACCCAAATGTATAAATACCTTGGTCTCACCCTAACAACATTCTGACAGTAACTTTAGTTTAGCCAAACAAGAACTTAAAAAACCTGCGATGAAAGCATTGTACAAAATAAGGAAGGAAACTGGTGTCCACTTCAGATCGAACAGAAGTCTATCTATAAAACTATTTGACATGCTTATAGTTAAACCAATCTTACTCTACAGGAGTGAAATATGGGGAGCGGATGATAAAGACCGCCTGAATCAAAATGACCCACTCGAGAACGTACAATGTACACGTGAAATTCTGTAAAATGTTGCTTGATACCAGTAAAACATCTGCCAACAATGGATGCAGAGCGGAACTGGGTAGATATCCAATTAAATTAGAATCTACTTTTAGAAGCATTAAATATTGGTCATATGGCTTTGTTTATGGTCATTGCAAAAAAAGTTTTCAGAAAACACTCGCATATAAGCCGCACCCCCAACTTTGTGGCAATTTTTTGTTACTTTCAAAATCTTTATACGTGATAAAATACGGTAGACTGTCTCCAGTCCCAAAAACCTGTATTCTGGGGAGAAAAAATAAGACATAAAATTTATAAACTTGGCTTTGGTAATATCTGGCTATCGCAACAAGGCATATCTGATTACGAGAGATTCTTAATTCAAATTAAATTGAGATTACACGTATGCTGCCTGTTTTAGGAACCCCTTTCTTTACTTTTTTGCTTATACCCGATATCAATATTGGGACAATAGCATGAAGGAGTTTGCGTCTTGACTGTATGGACTAGATTAACTCTTTTGTCCCATTAATAAATCTATATTTATTCAGGCTGATTTCTGCTCACTGTTAAATACTTACAGTTAGTATGGTACATGTATTACAACCCAATCTATGATGTTTACTGCTCACTATTAAATACTTACAGTTAGTATGGTATTACGACCCAATCTATGATGTTTAAGTGTTAACCCAGCTATTGTCAACATGCAATCCATAAGGACACTGTAGCTAGCTGGAATATTAGGAATACAAATGGCATGTAGCAATACAACCCAGCTACAACTAAGGGGACTAACCGGACTAAGGACTATGACAAGCATACAGTGATCGATACAACACTGTTAGAACTGAGTGGACTAACCAGACTAAGGACTATGACCAACATACAGTGATACAACCCTGTTAGAACTGAGGGGACTAACCGGACTAAGGACTATGACCAACATACAGTGATACAACCCTGCTAGAACTGACTGGACTAACCGGACTTAAGGACTATGACCAACTTAACATACAGTGATACAACCCTGCTAGAACTAAGGGGACTAACCGGACTAAGGACTATGACCAGCGTACAGTGATACAACCCTGCTAGAACTGGCCAGACTAACTGGACTAAGGACTATGACAAGCATTAACAGTGATACAACCCTGCTAGAACTAAGGGGACTAACCGGACTAAGGACTATGACCAACATACAGTGATACAATCCTGCTACAACTGAGGGGACTAACCGGACTAAGGACTATGACAAGCATACAGTGATACAACCCTGCTAGAACTGGCCGGACTAACCGGACTAAGGACTATGACCAACATACAGTGATACAACCCTGCTAGAACTGACCGGACTAAGCGGACTAAGGACTATAACCAACATACAGTGATACAACCCTGCTAGAACTAAGGGGACTAACCGGACTAAGGACTATGACCAGCATACAGTGATCTAAAACTCCAGACGAGTCAGAACATGAGTGCACTAGCGATTCATAAATTAATGAACAAAAAAATAATCTTTTTAATCAATAATAAAAACTGTGTTATCATCTTAGTTGTTTTGGGTTAACTGTGTTATCAGTGCAGTATACCCAGCCCCCAAAACACTTGCATCCAAACACAATGAGGATCTGATCTAGAACTCCACATGAGTGAACACGAGTACACTAGCACTTCATAATTTAATTAACGGACATTCACAGTTTAAACGAGTGAACACAAGTAGAACACGATATTGGAAAAGTGTAACACGGACAATCTCATACACCTGTGCGTTTGGCACTTTACAAACACACAATAAGATGTGAAAGTACACACGCACAGTTGATCTGATCTAAAACTCCATACGAGTTAGAACACGAATGAACACAAGTAGAACACGAGTGAACATAAGACAAAAATGAGTGAACACGAGTGAGGTCAACTAAGCCAGGATACTCTAAGTTAACACAGATAGCCCCAAAATACTACGATCGAAATGCAGAGGATCTGATATAAAACTCCACACGAGTCAGAACACAACTGCACTAGCGATTTATAATTTAATTTAAAAAAAATTATAATACTAAAATGAAATAAAAATTGTGTTATCATCTTAGTTGTTTCGGGTTACCTGTGTTATCAGTGCGGTACCCAGCCCAAAACAAATTGCATCCAAATACTATGAGGATCTGATCTAGAACTCCACACGAGTGAACACAAGTACACTAGCTAGCACTTCATCATTTAATTAATCAACATTTACAGTTAAAAACAAATTATGTTATTGTCTTACTTGTTTCGGGTTACCTGTGTAAATGCCGCTTGAAGCTGCAAAAGCAGCCGATTGCGCTACTACCTGTGACCCCTGTGCACCCATGAATCGTTGCATGCGAGGAATGTTTTGATTAGTCTGATACTCAATCTGTCGGATTGTGGTCAATAAAAATATTGTAGTATGCACATACATTGTAGCTAATGTCTGCTGGTAGGATTTGTTTTACAACCAAAACATTCTGAGAGTATCCATTTATGTTTTACAATTGAATTCATTTTTTATTTTACACTATTTAACAATTAATTACAAATAAAGTGACAAATTAAGCAATAGTTATAGTAGAATAGTTTACAAGAAAAATAAAAGTTTAACAAGTACCGGTAATATGTGTATGGGAGTCAAAGGAGCACAAGCTTTCGAGTTGACTGCCGTAAATGGTTGGATAGCAAGTAGATTTGGTTACATACAGTCATGTATAGAACTTAAGAACAATAAAGCCTGATTTGAACGAAATCTAATAGAAGAAAAACAGTACGTAGACTTATGATTACAGAGTTACAAAGTGAATATACAAGAAAAAGCACCTTTTCACCCAAAATTTTCATTCAAAATCGGGGGTGCGGCTTATCTACGGGAACACCTAGAAATGAGATGCAACATTAACATATATTTACATATCATGAACCTGTATGAAGCTTTTATTATGCAACGGTGAGTATATTACAATCAGGTTCAAATCGCATCCGATCGTATAATATAGCAATTTAAGCATAATCATTTAACAAAAACATGCAGTTTGAAAGAATTAAAGCAAAAACTCTTCTATAAAGACCCACCTTAGACCTAATATAATTTTATTAGAATTTCGTGAATATTTAAACGTGATTAAGCTTATTTACCTTCCAAAAGATGCTAGATGCCTGGCATTCTTCGCAGTTTTACACGTGGGAGATTGGCACTAGTTAATGAAAATCCAAGATGGCGGACCTCAGACCTACTCGTGCAAGTATACCGGGAAGTATAGTTTCGCCAGAAAACCTTTCTTGCTCTAGCGATTAAAGGAAAGCGGTTCCTTGGAATTGTTGTTAGTTAATGGGAGAATAAAAGCGGAAGAATTCTGGAGTGATTTAAAGACTGCAGGTTAAAATATACACAAGAAATGACAAGGCAAGTTGAACCATATTCGATCGAATTAAAGTTGCGATTATGTATTTATGACAATCTGATGAAGTTTTGCTTCAAGTACGAGTGTTTATGATCAACTCCAACAAAAGATTATTCTTTTTGGGGGAAGTTTGGCATCAAGTACAAGCGTTTATGAACTCGGACAAAAGATTTTCTAATTATTTTTTGTATTTTTCAAAAAAAGTTTTTTTCCTAAATTCAAGCTTCAAAACTTGGGGTGTGGCTTATCTACGGGTGTGGCTTATACACAGGTGTTTAGGTAATTAAAATTATTGGAATAAAATAAAATAAATATACCGTTATACATATAAATATATTTTAACACATGGTACATGTACAGTGAATTCATATACAAATTATATAAAAATATTAAATAGATAAATGGATCTAATTAACACAAAATCATCATGAGTGATCATAATAAAAATTGTTATTGGCTTAGTTGTTCCGGGTTACCTGTGTTATCAGTTGCATTCCGACTTTGTATTTTCGGGCTACCTGTGTTGTCTTATTGTTATCAATGCGGTATTTTTCTCTATTTTTCCCACACCGAAGCACTAGAGCCCAAACAAACTAACAACCAATCTAACCAAGTACCCCTCATTATAACCTATAACCTTGCTTTACCCTCTTGTTCTCCCATTTATATGCACAAACATTTTAACATATGTGACCTTACACGGGAAAACGTACAATAACGACTTTCCGTTTAGCGTGCTAAGCCGTTTGTTATCCGTGTAAACGGGTTAGATAACCGTTTACACGGCTTTGAAAGTCGTTTACACGGCTTTGAAAGTCGTTTACACGGCTTCGAAAGTCGTTTACACGGCTTCCCAACTCGTGTACACGGCTTCGAAAGTCGTTTACACGGCTTCGAAAGTCGTTTACACGGCTTCGAAAGTCGTTTACACGGCTTCCCAACTCGTTTACACGGCTTCGAAAGTCGTGTACACGCCTTCGAAAGTCGTTTTTTTCCCTGCCCGTGCACTGCGCGCAAACGAGTTGTGAAGCCGTTTCTCGGCTAGGCCGTTGAGTTGCCGTGGTTTAGGTGAACTACAGTGTGCAAAAATAATGCAAACGTATTTCGACGAATTTCGCTCTTTGTTCCTACGAATGTCGCCGAAATTTCAGGCGCATTTTCGTTTGAAAGAATCGATCAGATACGCGAAACGAAATATCACGACATTTCGAAAATATTTCCCTTATTGTCAAACGAAAAATTATTTGAGAGGGAGACAATGAACGGCCAAGGAACCTTGGAAGCAGTGAGAATGTAGGGAAGACATTTACTCTGCTTGTAATTAAGTCGCTGAATGTACTACGATTCGCGTGTATTTTTTGAAGTGTCAACACAGCCTTCGCTCGGTAAGTTCAAGGCCTCGCTATTTAGCAAAATCGAACTCTTTTATTCCCTGATTTTGTAGTGGAAGCGCTCTTATAGTTGTACAACAACTCATCCTAAAATCACAAAACCTCAAAGCTATGAAGTCAATGTGAAGTCAGAACGTTAGTTTCCCCGTAGTTTCGCAAAATCGTTCCATACTGATGACGTAAAATCATAAAACCGCAAGGTCTAATTCACGGCATGGAAACGAGGCAGAACAAACACAGCTCCAACCATGCTTTGAAAACTGAACGAATTCTTCTAGAATATAACTCCTGAAACCGAAATAACCCCAGCAATTGACAAAAGACAGTCTTGTGAACAATTGTCATACAGGATAAGCTCTAAAAGTGAGTATCCATTGCACGAGACCCGATAGACCGAACAGTTTACTTACGCGCTAGAAACTGAACGCAATTGCCGTCATTACGACATAAATTATATGCACCAAGCTCTGAAAATCAAATGAAATCTCTTAGAATGTAACTCCTGAAACCAAAACATCCCGTTCAACTAAGAGATGATACCCTTGTGAACAATTGTAATACGTTTGAAGCGATGAAAATGATTTTTCACTACGCGAGAGCCGATAGACCGAACAGTTTACAAAAGCGCTCGAAACAGCTATGGCTTTCGTGAAAATACGTTAACATTATTTTGAAACTTCGACATTTTGCTCTTGCACAAGTCGGTATCGGTTAGTTTTCTGTTTTTTTTTAAATTAAATCCTTTACCAAATGTTCTCATTTTTGCACAAAACAGAAAACGGATCCAGGTCATTCAAAAGAAAAAAATTGGTCGCATTAGGACAAATAGTTTAGGAGAAACTAACGCGACATGAAGACAAACTTTCACGGCACGGAAACGAGGCTGAAGAAACGGCTCCAACAATGCTCTGAAAACTGACGATTTCTTCTAGAATATAACTCCTGAAACCGAAATAACCCCAGCAATTGACAAAAGACAGTCTTGTGAACAATTTTCGTACAGGATAACCTCTAAAAAGTGATCATCCATTGCGCGAGACCCGATAGACCGAATCGTTTTTTACTTACATGCTAGAAACTGAAAGCCATGATGTTTTTGCAAGTTAATAAATATCGTGGCACTAATAGGGTTTCTCCGTGTGTATTCAAATGGTTCTATACCGTTTGACTAAAGCAAGCCAAGCCATGATTGTACACGTTTTATATAGCCGTTTGCTTTTTTGGGCTATCTTTCCAACTCGTGTACACGGCTTCGAAAGTCGTTTACACGGCTTCGAAAGTCGTTTACACGGCTTCGAAAGTCGTTTACACGGCTTCGAAAGTCGTTTACACGGCTTCGAAAGTCGTTTACACGGCTTCGAAAGTCGTTTACACGGCTTCCCAACTCGTTTACACGGCTTCCCAACTCGTTTACACGGCTTCCCAACTCGTTTACACGGCTTCCCAACTCGTTTACACGGCCTAGAAAGTCGTGTACACGACTTGAAAACCCGTTTGTTAGTCGTTTATTTTACCCGTTTAAACGGAAAGTCGTTATTGTACGTTTTCCCGTGTAAGGTCACATATTGTTGTCTTCTAATCAATGCAAAATATATTTACATCTGTACATGTACCTCTAGTCGCTTATCGATGTGACGTAATAATAACCTTGGTGATATTTTAGTCAGAGCTCAACTAACAAACCTAATAACGATCCTCCTGGTTCTTTTCGTTGTGGCACTAATTGTAAATACATTGACAATGACCAAAATAATTACACTTTCCACTCTAATGGCAAATTAAGAGCTATTAAACACCACATTAACTGTAATTCCAAAAACCTCATTTACATGGTCCAATGTAAACGCTGTAATGTTCAATATATCCGAGAAACCAAACGCTGCCTTAAAGATCGCTTAACGAACACCACCGTAAAGTAGATAATCCTAGCTCTAACACATCCAAACCCACTGCCGTTTCAGAACATTTTCTAATAATCATTTACCTACTGATATGCAGTTAATTCCACTATAATTTGCTTTATCTCAGCGAGACAGTATACGCAAGGTGTGAGAAGCATATCTTATGGATAGAGGTTAAACTCTTGAACCTCTATATATAGGTATGAATAAACGTGATGAGACTTAACTTGTATTTCATATTATCATCATCACATCACTTTTTTATTATTTTCATTTCCTATTATATGTCACTCTCCACCTTCTTTTCATTGGTTTATGTGTTTTATCATAAGATTGTGCAATTCATAAATTTCGTAAATTTTCTAGTTTATTGCATACATTGTAAGCCTCTTTCTCAAAGGCCGATCGAAATATTGGAAGAAAAAAAACTCTACCATTGAATCAGCCTTTCCTCACTCACTCACTCGGTCTTGTCTTTTCTCTATGTATTTTCGGGCTACCTGTGTTATTCTAGGGTAACGCCATAGAAATTGTTCTAACATGTATACATGTACATGTAGCTCATTTCCGGTTCCTTCCGCATGTCTTGACCTCTTAGATATGTCTCATTCCAATCTACGACCGCTCAAAACAACCAACGAAACTTGCTTTCACCATAATAAATGATTGTAAGTTGTGAACGAGGAACAATGAAATGTCACCACAGAAAGGTTTTATAGAATAGGAAAGAAGAGTGGAGAACGTGTTGGGAGGCCCACAAGAGTATATATCTTGTCTGGAACAACCTGAATCTCCATTACAACATTGACGACAAACAATTGAATTCTAATTAAATGCCTTAATTTGAGCAAGAGTGTTGTGTCAGTAGTAATTTTAAAGGTCATTGTATAATGAATTGAAGCTCATTAACAATTTCATGAGTTATTCAAATCATTAAATAGCCAAATTCTCAAACATAATATCTCGAAAGGCTCACAACAAGCAAACCGTGGTGGATTGCAATGGAACTTTCTTCCAAAATTTTCTGTGAGTGTGTCAACTGATTCACTTTGCCCCCAGTGTAAACTATTGTCTATTCAGTAGAATCACTTCCCGTTTCGTATTTTTTTCCTGGGAAATGGGGTATTTAAAAGTCTGGCATCGACAAGATCAAATCCATAATTTGTCTTCCAAATGGCGGCTATGTAGCGCTCTCTGATTCTGAGCTCTGATTATCAAGCAGTTCCCATCTCTTCTCGAGTAGCCGTTAATTGCACAGACGAATGCAAAATAGATTTTTCATGAAGCCAGTGTCTTCGTTGAAAGCTTGGTCATATCCGGCAAAATAGATCTCTTGTCATTGACTTTAATTAGTTTCATCTATAATTGCTTGAACTCCTTACATTGTATCTGCTGTCCGTAGACCAGAATAGACGCCGTAGTTTCGCCTGAGTCAACAATACTTCCTCCATTTTAATAATTTGGTTAGAGACACGATTGAGACAAATTGTGTATTTCATGATGTGACGGTAGCCTAATAAACACTCTAAAGCTCTCTACTGAGCATTTATCTTTCGACTAATGCACATGCCAGTTTATTGCTCGATCACAGCGTCTCCGACCCACATTGTTAGCGCCAAAGGTCTGAACTGATCAACTTCTGTCTTTTTTAAAGACACAGACTGCATTTTAAGACTTAAAAAGGAGAAACATCTAATGAAAAAGTACTAATTAAATACATATAAAATTTAAAAAGCTACATGTAAGTTATATACTTAAAAATACAGCTACATGTACAGTGTATTGATAAAACTATTTTTAAAGCATTCTGTGTGTATTCTTGGCCATAGGCATTCTTTCTTACGCACTCTAACAGAAGAGTCCAGTTAATACGACAATTGTCTTGCTATTCTCAAAGGAGTTGGAAAATCTGAATAAGAAAAAGAATTCAAAAAGGGAAAAAATAATGTCCTATAATTATAGTCTAATCAGTATGAAATAAATTAAATGTTCCAAGTTTGGTGACATTTCATTGGATATTTAATCATGTGCATGGTGAGATTTCAAGAGTTGCAGAAATAAGAGATATTTGTATGGATAGGCCCTTTGCAGGACCTGGTCATGTGACCTTTTTAGATTGTCAATCAAAAACAATTTGGTGGTAGAACAACATGAATGCCAGACATGGAAAGAGCAAGCCAAAATTAGTAAAAAGCCCAAGTTTTAGGTTCATATCTTTAAAACTGAAGTAATTATATAATGGCAAATTTTTGAAAATGCTATAATTTAGCTTTATAATTTAACAGAGTTTTGTGAGGCTTTTTTTTGCTGACAGCAAAAAAAAAGGTTCACAAACTCTGTTAAATTAAGCTAAAATAGAGTTTTCAAAAATTTACCATTGCTTCAATTATAATGCTTCTTCAATGTTCCTGTCAACTACGTAATTAATCTAAAACCTAACCCTACATTTAAAAGCACCGGCTAACTGTCAACAAGGGGTGCTCACTAACTTTGGGTGTTAAATAGAGCTATAGTCAATAATTTTGGGCTAAGTCTCTAAACAACAGACAATTCTAATGCTTCTTCAATGACAAATTGGACCCAAATTTTTGCTCTACATCCAACTGTGCATGTCAACGATGCACAACATAGAGCTCTATAAACAAGTAATATTAAGAATTATTCTTTGCTTTCATCTAAATTTCTGAAAGTTATTATCTTTTAGATGTACATGTACATGTAACGTTTTTGAAGCCATTCAATAAACTTGCAGCACAACTGTTTTATCGTAGCTAAAATCACTCATGCTACACACTCATGTTCTTAAATCTGATAAAACACTGCTGCTCATTTATTAAACATTATATTATAGTTTTGTCTCTAATGGGTTTTGATGAGTTTTCCAATTATACCTACCGTACATGTACAGAATCCCCATAATTTCCCCAATTGATAGGAACACCATGCAGTCAGGCTTCCATGGTGAAAAAATAGCAGCAAAATAATTTAAGGGGTGAGTATGAAAACAACCTACATGTACAATGTATGTGACTTTTTAGTGATTTTTTTCCCCAAAATCGTCAAATTTGCCTGAAAACTTCTATACATTCTCAAACTGTTTATTACTGTTTTGGCATTTATATCGACTTAGTCACATAGGCCTTTTCATGCTCAACCCTTCAATTGATACATGTACAGTGTACATCGTAGTTATTTAAACAGAACTCAAGAAACAAAACTAACCTCATTATTGATGTCCATCCTGTCAGACTTGGTTGTGATCTTTTGGTGGGAAAATATCTTTGATCCCTGATCTGTGATCCATTTCATAACTCAATCTGATCCTTTCTCTGATCCAATCCATTATCCAATCCAGGTTTTCTAGCTGCTGATAAAATTAAGAACAATATCAAGGAATTACCTTGGGTGACTGACAATGAATAGAAGGTTTGGGTTTCCCTAACATAAAACTATACAGAAATTAAACACACTGTCCATGGCCTGGGATAGAGAGAAATGCTATCTTTCAATTTACTCTTTATCGCAGACCACAGCCATGTGAGTGAGGGTGTGGATAATTACTGGTTACAGCATCCAATTGACAACAAACTGGAGAACAACCTCTACATTGTTATGAATTCAAAGTTCTAACATGCATAGACTGGTAAAATATATGGTAGAGAAAGTAAGCAGAATAAGAAATACATGGCATTAAAAGCCATCTCTCTCTACGATGTAGACGTAGAACTGAATAAATTACGGAGATCCCTGGCAGAAGTAATTTTCACTTCTGCCGAGGCTGTTAGAGTGAAAGAGTTCAGTGAGTACATGAAGGAAAAGCAGTGACTTTATAGAGGCCATGGTGGTGGATGAATCCCACACAGTAGAGACTTGGAAAGGAGACAGATAAATTAAAACAATATTAACTTTACTTTCCATAAACTTGTTATTTATGGGATAATATGGTTATTTCATGGTTAACCTGAGTATCAGGCCCTTGGGGAGGGGGGGAGAAGGGAAAGAAAGAAAAGAGGGCCTGACACAAATCCATTCACTGGCTCGTGGTCATTACATCCAGAATCTGGATGTTGCGCTGATTGGATAAAAAAAAAAGACTCGAAACCGAATGTGAACTCGAGCTTCACGGCCGTGAACACTGCACTAGCGAACTGAAATCTCTCTTTTACTGACGATTTAAATGGATTTCATAAAAGCATTGGAAGCTGCTTAACAGTTCTTACCAAATATTATTATTAAGCCTGCACAAAAACTGTCTCGAAGGCATGTTTCTCGAAAGAAACTGGAAGTCCTGTGGGAGTGTTGCCGGCAGGAATTTTATTCCGATCTTCTCACAGTTCTGGAAACCGAACAACAGGAGAAACAAATATTGTCACCGTACGTCATTGTAGCCGTCAGTCGGGTAAGTCCACTGAAGCTGATAAAAACACAGCAAGTTGAAGAAGGTTCGGCTTGCAGTGAGGGAACGTTTTCACATTCAAAACAAAACAAAAAAATTCCCACAGCGAAAATAAACTTAACTCAAAACCTTCGAGAGAATTATAGGCTTTAAAAATTATCATTGAAGGAACGACAGAACTCTGTTAGTCGTACAATGTAGCACAAAACAGATGAAATATAAATACCATATTAAAGTCCAAAATTTTCTTTACGGAGATCGAAAAATCCAGCCAGCACTTCAAAACTCGTTATGACAGTTATGTTAATCTCCGAAAACCGGAAATAAATTTCATTGGTTAAAAAGTGATGGCTCGATGACGTATGCTTGGGAGGCGGAGGGCCTTTCTCAATGGGTCTGTGTCAGGCTCTCTTTCCTTTTCTCTACTCTGTCTTCTCTTCTTGAGAGCCTGATACTCAGGTTATTTCGTGGTTTTCTATGAAATACTGGCGAACAAATTTCTCATGAAATATTCACCATATTCCATAGAAAACCATGAAATAACCAGTAAATATTAATTGTATTATTTTTATATCATTGTCCTCTGTGTCACGAATATGTAATGATGTGTGAGAAGCCATTTCAAAGCCATGTGATTGTTATAGACATGGTTTCTAGATCCTCGTGCAATAAACAATGTCTCAGGCTATGCTCTTGACATCGTTCATGGCACTTGGAGCTACATACATTGTCATGTCTAAAACAGTCACTTGAAATAAAACATAAAAAACACTAGCTGAAATGCTAATTCATTGATAATTATGATTGATATGCTGGCCAGTGCTGGATGTGAATGATATATTAGTTACCTGCCAAACAGAAACACAAACCCAAACATATATTGTGGTTTCAAATTTTTATTGGTATGAGATTTCTCATATACCAGTTTCAAATTTTCATACTGGTTTCAAATTTTCAAAATTCCTAAACCAGTATAACTTTTTTATAGTTCCTTGTGTTTAGCCTGGTTGAGGATGACGTTACAGTAAGAACATATGAAGTTCTACCAAAGTATTTTGCAATAAAAATACCTTATTTTGTTTGTGTTGTTGATTTCTTTAGTATTTTAGTGTGTTTTTTTATATTGGGTTATTAGGTTTGGATTAGTTCACATGGCTATTGAGAAGGGTTATAGTCTGTGTTGTTTAGTGATTTAGTCCTTAAAACACCCAGCTAAATTAGTGACTATAAGCTCTAAACGCCCTAAAATTATTAGTGACTTAAGCTCTAAACACCCTAAATTAGTAACTAGCTCTAGATAAACACCCCAAATTTAAAGTGCCTATAACCCTTCTTGCAATTTTTATAGCTATGAACCTCTGAAAAGTTTTGAGTAGTTCTGTGAAGAACGTTTTGGTTTACAGTACTACAATGTAGTGTATTGACTTTATGTTTTACGCTTGTTAGAAATCATGTCAATTTGACCTTTCCTGATCCATGATCATGTATTAAGTAAAAGCCTGGGTTGATTCCTGGGTAGACGTCATCTTGACGTCATATAATTAATTCGACTTTGCAATCATTTAAAGAATTAAATACTTTAAATGTTGACTAAAATGACTTTTTTCTTTACTAACAACTCAAAAACTGTATATTTTCTATGCATCGATGTTGTTGTGATAGAAAGGCGCCATGGAGAATAATGCATTAATGAGATAACGTCTACCCAGGTATCGACCCAGGCTTTTACTTACGCGGTCATGGGTCAGGAAAGGTCAAATTTACAGGATTTCAAACAAGCATAGATCATTGAGTATTCTCTGTAAGCCAAAAATTTCTTCACAGAAGTACTCAAAACTTTTTGAAGGTTCTGACATACATGTAGCTATAAAACTTGCAAGAAGGGTTATCTATAGGCACTTTAATTAATACTGACTAGCTCTTAACAAACTTATTAGTGACTAGCTCTAAACACCCTAAATTAGTAAGCACTTGTTGTTGACCGTTAGGGTCTATTTTTAAATGTAGGGGTAGGGTTTGGATTAGTACACAGGACCATTGAAGAAGCATATTTGTCTGTTTAGTGACTTTAAGCCCTAAAAACCCAAAATTAGTGATTATATAGCTCTAAACATCCTACAAAAATTAGCAAGCACCCGTTGTTGATGGTTAGGGTGTTTTTAAATGTAGGGGTAGGGTTTGTATTAGTTCATAGGAAACCGTTCGTAGGACCATTGATTTGAAGAAGCACACATGTATACACTGTGTTTGGGTAGTCGGTTACTCTTTGACTTTATTGTACTTAATGAAAAATGAAAGTTGTGCAGGAAAATAATCGTGTAGAACTGTACGTTCACTCATGTTTTTCTTCACTTAAGAATTATAGACAATTATTTTGTAATTATAGACAATTGTGAAAATCTGTAAGATCCACTTTTATCAATGTTACTGGGACAATATTCCCTGCTAGCAGAGGTCTCTCTGTCTTGGTAAAATGGGAGGCGAGGGAGAGACCTCTGCCGACATCCGACGCTTTCTCTGTCGCGCATGCGTGAAGTTTCCTTGGCAACAAGTGACGCAATCTCTCGTGTACTTACATTGTATATGAGCGCACGAAACAACTGTAACAAACAACTGACGCGTACGTCTATTTCTGGTAAAACGTGTTTTCGAAACTGGTTTGACTCGTGGACGGCAAGCGTCGGATGTCGGCAGAGGTCTCTCCCTCGCCTTCCATTTTACCAAGACAGAGAGACCTCTGCTAGCAGGGAAGGGACAATAGTGCTTGCTGCTGAATTGTTTTTTTGTTGGGCATGAGAACAGCACAATGCAAGAAAATAGACAGTTGATAACGTTTTGAGGTTATATTTATAAATCACTATTAATAAATATACCTGCCAAAGACTGATCAGTCATGGCCATTTTTGCCATTTTTTCTGGTCCAATGTGCGCTATATAATTCTCTGGATCTGATGACAGGAGAACATTTTGAAAATCATGCCTTAATGTGCACAACTTCGTTGCTGTCAGGTTAGACGCTGGTTTACTTCCATAATTTTCTTGTCAAACAAAGTATTTTGCTTCAACTCGAGTCTCAAGACAAGAGTTCTGCACTAGTCTATGGTAAACAGTGTGTCAGAGATTATCTTCTTTCATCACGTTTTACAGATATCGCTTTACTATTCCATATAAACTTTCTTCTAAATATAAAGTGAGAGGTGAAATCCTATTCTCTGGCTTTCTTTTACATGTAGTTCACCTGTAACTCTATAAAAGTCGGATTGGTTCACAATATCCCGCTTCTAATTAATCATGCAACTTGGCGATGTTTTCCATGTCCGACTTTATGAGTAGTGCACATGCATTGAATAAAATTAAGTGGCTGAGAGGGAACTAGTAACTAATTTCCATAAGAAAAGCTATATTATTCCCAAAACATGACTGGATCTCCAACGCAAGACTATGTGGTGCAGTTGATAAAGTTCTAGTCTTCCAGTCGAAAGGGTTGCAGGTTCGAGTCCCACTACCGGTTCACGAAAAAGTGAAATAAAAGTAAGTAGTAATGTGTAATGAATGACTGCTAAGTCATTACAAAGTTGGTTGTAGCGGGATAGGGAAGAGAAAAGTGGCAGGGGAGCACATTAAGAGTGATCAAATATTTTGTAGGGAAGGAGTGGATGGATTTTTTTCTCTTTTTAAATTCCCCCCCCAAAAAGCTAAAACTCCTTTTTTTTATGAATCCCAAAAAATTGAAAAATCCCTTTTTAGAATCTTGGATTGAAAAAAATAAACCAGTATGAAAATTTGAAACTGGTATGAGATTTCTCATACCAAAATATTTTTTGAAACCACAATTAACACAATTTACACTGTACATGTGCCCTAACCATTATAAAAAGATTAAGTTCACAGGTATAGAGTGATTTTACTTGACCCGTGAAACAGAAACTATTAGTTAGTGTGTAATACCAAGTTAAACACAAAAGAGAACAAAAGAATTAGAGAGTAACAGTGTGAAATAAGCTAGTATCTATTTCACGGGTTAAGTAAAATCACTCTAAAGAGTTAAAGAGTGAGTTCTCACTCGATCACCAAGGACTAGGGTTCACAGCTAAACAACAAGTGAATTGGTAAAATGCTAGACTTGGTAAAGTAGGGTATGGGGTGCTCTCTGGGCTGAAAAAATGCATGATTTTTAGAGCACACTTTTGGATAGCCTGTGAACAGCATCCCCTACTTGAGGGAGATCATCGTTTCCGTTTCTCCCCAAGAAGGATCTGCGACTCAGAGCCTAAAACCATGTCCATGACATCACTTCCAAATTACTGGTACCTAATTAGCTACTTATGCATAAACAAAGTCAAAACAATTTTGAGATGGCGATTGAAATGAGATTTTGAAGTGTAAAGTCTGTTGCAGAGGAAATTCTCTCAAATTTGGAATTCCATCTCTCAAATGTGGACAGCTTTTAAGCTTTTAAATAACCTTATTCATGGCAAAGATGTGTTCATGAGCCTTC
This sequence comes from Actinernus sp. WN-2022, assembly GCA_030867875.1. Taxonomy (NCBI): domain Eukaryota; kingdom Metazoa; phylum Cnidaria; class Anthozoa; order Actiniaria; family Actinernidae; genus Actinernus; species Actinernus sp. WN-2022. Next base: position 61,592,224 of record JAOWCC010001501.1, on the reverse strand, counting down.
CAACAGGCTCAGGAAAGTCACTGATATTTTCAACTGGTGGGGCCCGGCCTTCAAACCAAGTCGTGGCCAGGTTTGGGCTTTTGGAAGAAAAATGCAGTAGTCATGCATTGAAGTTACAAATGTACTCCTCTTTTTGCCCTCATGAAGGATCAAGTGAAGCGGTAACATAGACACTCTAGTCAGCATATACAACGCATTAGTTCAGCCTCATTTTAATTACTGTAGTGAGGTATGGGATACCTTTGGTCAAGGTCACTCTAATAGGCTTCAGAAACTCCAGAACAGGTCTGCAAGACTAATTATGAATATGAGTAACGATACCCCTGCCATAGAAACTCTAGAAACTCAACGAGCAAAGTCAAAAGTAAAACAAATGTATAAAGTGACCAATGGTTTAGCTCCGAGTTACAGTCAAGACGCAAACTTTCTTCACGCTATTGCCCCGATATTGCTGAGCAGCAATTGCTGTTTTTATCGCCGTTATTGCTGTTTTCAAAAACGTTATTGCTGTTTTTGAAAAACGATATTGCTGTTTCTAAAAAACGATATTGCCTTTTGCCTTTTTTCAAATGATATATCGGCACAGCAATTGCTGATTTGATTGTACAAAACCCTGATTCGTAATTATTTAGTTGACCTGGTTCGCTACTTGAACATCGAAAGAACCTGCACGAAGTTGATAATCCGCTTTTTTTCGCTCAACGCACAAAACGTTTAATAAGTTGATGCCCCACTTTTCGGTTCAACGGCTAGAAGTTAAACAACGCAAAAAGTTACAAGACCAATGCAATGAAAGAACTCGAGATCCGAATAGAAATGAACGCTTTAAGCTTAAATAAAATTTGCGCACGGCAAGTTATTTCGACAGCGTTTCGGTAATATTTTTTAAATTAACTTACTTTCACAGACATTGAGATGTCTTTTACCACTTTGATTTTGTTTGTGGTAGTGTTTATTAATTGATTACATGTATTTGGTTTGCCAGGTTTCCCTAGTTTTGCAGATACCGGTACTTGAAGTTCGATCCCTCGTCTTTGACTTGCACGTGCGTTTAGCGATTGTTGAGACGATTGTAATATGCTAATTTCGACCTTCAATGTTTTGGAAAACTTTCAGTGTATTAAAGCGCAATTTGCATTCAACAGGAATACCACATTCCCAGTAGAGGTTTTCTGGTAAGAGTATAGAAGTTTTTTGCACGTCTTTTCATTACGAATTGGCTTCAAAACTGTGTTAAAGACTCTATGTCGACCGGCATGCAATGCGGGCGCTTTGGAGTTTCGTATCATACGAAAGTCGAGTTTTAGCGTGGAAAGCTGTAGTCGCTCAGTAATCTTCTTTGATCCTTGTAATCATTTCGATTTTTAGGAAAGAATTACTCTCAAAAGACGTATAAGTCAATCAGTTAACTTCACATTCAGTTATTTGGCAAGAATCATTCCGTTCTATACTCTTGTTAGACCTGTATGGTGGCCGAGGGCTGCCATTCGAGATTTCGATAATTTCCACTCAAATTTCCTATTTATTTTGACAACTTCCTATTTTTTTTTTTTCAGTTTGTTTATTTTTTTCTTTTAGTTTGTTTCTCTTTTGTTTTTAAAATTATTTATTTTTACTTTCCTTTTTGGGGATTTAAAATTAATTCCTCAAATTAATTTGTACAATAAAAATAAAAACAAAAACAAAACAAAATCAAAATCAAAAAACAAAACAATTAAAAACAAAAACAAAACAAAAACGAAACGAAAAAGAAAAAAATCCAATGGCAGTTCCCGGCCATGTGGCCGACGACTGCCATTCGTTTGCACGACCGAGAGCGCCTGGAACTAAAGAACGTTTCCAAAATGGCGTGTGCGCGTAGGTATTACAGGGATGACTCTTGGAAGGAAGACTTGAGTCTTAAAAGTGACATGGGAAAGTATGTAAAACAAATGCTTCAACGGAAGGAGATGCTCAGTTTCTTAGAGAGAGACTACTCGCAATATTCATGGAGCATTCGCTCACTTGATCGCCGACTTCGCTATTTTGACATTTATTATAGAGACGAAAGTGTCTCAGTTGATGAGGTAAGAGAAGCTGTAGCAAAAGAACTTGCAGGGCCAGGAAAACTTCTTGGCTACCGCGCTATGCAGAAAAAGATCCGCCAAGAACATGATATGAATGTGCCGAGAGATTTAGTCCATGCAGTCATGTACGACCTCGATCCCGGTGGACTTGAAGCTCGAGGCTTACAAGCCAAGAGAAAAAAACCGAAAGGCCACTTCACGACCAAAGGCACCAACTGGGTTCACTCTGTGGATGGGCATGATAAGCTGATGGGCTTTCAGAATAGCACGTATCCATTGGCTGTGTATGGATGCATCGATACTGCAAGCAGGAAATTGTTATGGCTCCGCGTGTGGATTTCTAACTCTGACCCTTTGATAGTTGGACGATGGTACCTTGAGCACTTGTACGAGACAAGAGTTATTTCTTCCTACATAAGAATGGACAAAGGAACAGAGACGGGGGTGTTGGCAACGATGCATTCGTTTCTAAGGCGCCATCATGGGGACATAGATCCATGTGAAACTGTGATATATGGTCCCTCAACGTCAAACCAAGTGAGTATAACTTATATTACCTTATCATAAGATAATGAAATAAGTTATCTTGTCTGTCTAAATACAGATGTAAGCTTTTTGGTCACATTGTGTTAGGGACCATTCCTTATTTATGTCTAGAGGGTGGTTGTTAAAAAGGTCGGCTGCCATATAATTTATATAGAAAATGATTAGTGCATGGCTAGTCAAAATCATAAAAGATGGAAGGGGGTCACTTGAATATTTCACAAACGCACAGAAATTACTTAGGAAAGCTAAGGTACGTTATTAACATGGAGAGGGGGGGGGGGGGGGGGTGGAGGGGGGAGGGAGGAGGGAGGGTAGGCTGGAGATTTTTTGTTCCCCTTAATATAATACTGTAGTTGAAATTTGGAGCAACTGGCAATCTTTCAGTGTTTGTTCCTTTATTCTCACATTTGTTCACATTCATTCCCAGATCTGGATAAGAGGGGATAAAGCATTTCCATGAAATTATTAGTTTTGACTCTTGCCAGCCACTCCCCCTTCCTCCACCAGTCATAAATCCATTGGTCCCTTATGATAAAAGGCCCAGTATTGCCACTTCACTATATAAGTACACTAGTTTATATGTACTGTACTGTTCCGTCTTTATCCTTAGATTGAAAGGTGGTGGAAAGAGCTCCATGAGAGATTAGAAAAGTATTTTAAAGAACACTTGAGGTGGCTGAAAGAGCAATGCCATTATGACCCACACAATGAAACAGACAGGTATAGTAACTTCTTTTCCAGCTTTACAGGAGAGATAGCACATCATTTATTTGAATTTGTTCTCATAACTCAGACTGCTTCTTGCCTTCATCATGATTCCACTGCTGCAAAGGGAACTCAACATTTTTAAAGACACAGTTTGGAACAGTCACAGGATAAGACATCAAAAGGAAGTGCAGCTACCAAGTGGGGTGCCTGACCATATTTATAACTTTCCTGAAGAATACAGCCTAGAAGAATGTGGTACTGTACTAGAATGACTTACAATACATTTAGTATGTAAACTACATGGAAGGTGGCAGCTTACCTAGTAGTCTCCCTGTTATATTTGCTACTATACTTTACACTATCGTAGTAATTGAGGGTATATTTGCTTGTAGATGGTGCCTACCACTAACACACTTTGGATGGTGGTAGGGATGGTATTGCATATTTTGACGGTATGATTCAACACCTGATCACGTGGGTTATTTCCCGCTATAAAATCACAAAAATAAGCCCTCAGAATATAATCCCTTCCAAATATATAAGCCCCTCAAAAAAGTCATTTGAAAAAGATAATATGCCCTGTGGCTTATTTTCAGAATTTTACAGTATATTGGAATTCTTTTGACATGTTAAATGTTTATTTCTTTTATTCAAAACAATACAACTTATCAACAGCAAGGTCTGTACTTGATCTGTAGCATTGAAACTCATCCTCACATTTATTCCATGCACTTTCAGGCTTAGTTGTTTCAGAGGATCAGCTCAAAGAAGTTGCAGAGCATTCAGGGGTTCTTAATGTTGAAGATGACTTCTTAGAGCCTGCATTCAGGTTAGCGTGTGAACGCTGGATTCCTGAAACAGAGGAAATTGAGCCACAAGACTGCAAGACTGCCTTCTTATATTTAAAACAAAACTTTATCCCTCCTAGTTAATAATTATTACAGAAATTGAAGAACTTGTCAATGTTCATTTTTGTTAACATTCTTATAACTTAATACACTGGCAACAATGTCATACAGCTCAGTATGTAAAATAGTGTAAAATTTTGTACAAAATGAATTTGAATAACCATAACAACCATTTACATGTATATAGTTTAGGCTTGTCACACAACGCTCTCTCCCCAGGTAAAGAGAGCATTGCGTAACAGGCCTAGTAATGGCTATGAAGGAGACTACCAACTATATAAAGTGCAAAATTGGACAATATATCTACAGAAACTGTTTTCATGGATCATTGAAGAGCAAGCAAAACAGTGTTACTGAACAATGTTAAAATAACATTTCTCAACTATTAAAATTATATGAAATTACTAGAAAGCCATCAGTGAGTAACACAATATAATAATACATGAGTAAATGTAACACCCCCATCCCCAATTTGTTTACATTTGAACAAGCATCTAATCAAATCCCACCTTGTTCCAGATTGGTGGGGGAGGGGTTACATTGACTCCTGTATAAAGCTCTAAAACGACATGACCCATGCATAAAGCTTTTGAAATGTAAATAAAGTTTGTTCCTTTTCTAACTTTAACTTTTTTTATCACAACATGTGCAAGTGTCAATTTTGAGCTTATTAATTAAGGGAACTCCTGCAAATCTAATAAACTGCAATACAAATTGCATTCATGGATATCAATAAAACCATTAATTGCTGCAGTAGCCAAGTTTCCAGTAGTAAACAGCATTTCATTACCATCACTCAATTCCTCCGAGGCAATTTCAGGATCATACAGAGTATGACCGCTTCCCTGCATGTCAACTACCATCAGCTGTTTGCTCGAGTGCTCATATGAAAAGTGTGTTAGACTTTCACATTTCTTTCTGACATCTGTATCTTCGCCACAAGTAATTCCTGTGTTATTCATGTATTTGACAAAATCTCCTTCTATGAATTCTTCAACAGTAACCCACACTTGGTCTTTGTCTTCATTCATTTTTCCTAGGAATATCTTCTTGTAAGTGAGTGTCTTCCCATACAGTTCTAAGTTCCCTTCCTTTTTCAGTTCTTGTTCAAGTTGAGAAGCAAAATTTCTAGCTAGCATGTGCATCTGCACCACTTTCCTTGTGTGCTGCTCTGTAGTTTGCTTGGTCTGTTTAATTATATCTATAGCTGAGCTCAAATACCTTTTTACTACCCACTTTTGATTGATAAACCCAGTAGTCTTGCAAGATGCTTTAAAGGACTCACGAAATCCGCCTTTTGCAAAAGGCTCTTTAGCAATAGAGAATTCGGCGGCTACTGGATTTTTGGACCACACCATATCGTTAAGATGAAATGTAAATAGTTCAATAGTCTCGTAACTTTCCTCAATGACTTTACCAAGCTTCAGCATATCTAGTACTGACATGCTTTTAGGGAATGCTTTGCTTGGGCTTGGAATTTTGTGGGTAGGCAAAGATTCGGTCAGGAGGCTCTTGGATTCGGTGAAAACACGTTTCTGGCACTTTCTTTTAGGCTTTGGTACGTCATCTAATTCTTCAACGCGAACACAGCAGTCATCAGTTTGACTTTGCCCTTGGCTGGCTTGAGGTTCAATAAATCGAACGTGAATGACCTTTAAGTCAGGTATTTGGTCGATTGATGTACATGATGGCCCTTGTTCGCCGGCTAATACATCGCAAACCGTGTAAATTCCAACTAATGATGCGAAATGTTTCTTACAAGCTGTTTTGATGTTAAGTAGCGCCATTTCATCGTACTCGTAGGAAACAAATTCTCTTGGTCCGATACGACTATATTTTTGTGCTTTACCAGATACTTCTGAGCTTAGTCTTTGAACAACTATCGCTTCTTTCTTTAGAATATCAGGTACTCTTTTCTTTCCGTTTCTTTTATCCTTCATAGCAGTCTTGAAATTTTTCCATGCGGTAGCCATCATGAATCTGTCATAATCACTAAATCAGTCTCGTACCATGTGCGGGCAGAGAAGAGTCTTCCCCAGTCCCCTATCATTCTCATTGAGTCATTTCCAAAGGATACTGGGATACTATGGCAGTCGTCGGCCACATGGCCGGGAACTGCCATTGTTTTTTTTTCTTTTTCGTTTCGATTTTGTTTGTTTTTGTTTTTAATTGTTTTGTTTTTTGATTTTGTTTTTGTTTTGTTTTGTTTTTGTTTTTGTTTTTTATTTTTTTTGTACAAATTAATTTGAGGAATTAATTTTAAATCCCCAAAAAGGAAAGTAAAAATAAATAATTTTAAAAACAAAAGAGAAACAAACTAAAAGAAAAAAATAAACAAACTGAAAAAATAATAATAGGAAGTTGTCAAAATAAATAGGAAATTTGAGTGGAAATTATCGAAATCTCGAATGGCAGCCCTCGGCCACCATAGACCTGTTTAAACTTAGAGACGTCAGATGGCGTCCAAGGCCGAACCAAATCGGCAACTAGTTAGAGGAGGACGGCCCAAAAAACCAGTGACTTTGAAAGTGATATACTTAAGAGAATCGGTACAAGACCAGTGGAGGGATTGGAAAGCCTCGAAGGGTTATTCAAGACTCGCGGACAGTGAATTCGCTCAAGTTTTACTGCAGTAAGTAATACTTGAAATTCTTTGCGCTCTGTACTTGAGTTTGTAGTCTGTTCTCACTCTCTGCTCTACTCACGTAAATATGTTCTTATCTTTTTTTACGTATTGCTCTTGTCTTCAGTTCATGTCCAATCAGCACAACAGGATCTGGAGGTGATCAGCACGAGCAAAGTCTACCTCAAGAAATTTATACATGTCATGTCACTATCATTATGTAATTTCATGAGTGAGTACAGTTGCATGCAGGTTTCACAGTCGTATTGGTCTGATATACACGTAGGCTATACAATTTACCTTTAGTAAATTCTCCTTTTAAATTCTCCTTTTGAGAGGAGAAATATCTTGTTACAAAGAACTGTATAATTTTTTTCACTTCTCTAATCTCAGTGTGATTGTATATTAATTAGGCAATACCATGTATGTATATGGCAAATATGCTAATAAACTATTGTACTTGTACCTTTAGCATTCTTGAAGTTCTTCAGTATTTAGCTTCAAGTTTGGATAGGTTAATAAGTCTTCTTTAGGGTAGGGAATTTCATTTTTTCTTGAATGCATTCTCAAAATTACAAGAGTAACCTTGTAATACATTGTAGCTACATAGGCCCAAGGATCAGGGTTTCACACTAAAATCCTATTTCTCAAATCATAAGCCTTAGCTCTGTGTTGACAATTAGAATCACAACTTGAGAATTATTCCTCAAAAACACTTATCCCTTATATTACAGCACATAATTTTAAAGGTAGTGCCTCTGCCACAACAACATCCAAGACATCTGGCTCCAACTATTGCTTTACGAGAAAGCCCAGAATTGATTTATTTGATTACTTAATATTGCAGCAGATTTAGGGCTAAGAAATAATTAAATAAATATCCCTTACAGTGTCTGTGACTAGTAGTGGATATTTACAGTGTGACTACTTCTAACAGGACCACCCGACACTAACCAGCCAGTCACAGCACAAGTTTATAACAAATGATCCAGACTTTGGTAGTCCCCAAGCCAATAATATTTAAAGGCCTAGACATCAGTAGCTTCCAAGCCAATCAAATTTGACAATGTGGTGGCCCATGTTGAAGTTGTAACACTGTAACTTGCCATGTCACTTCACAGGGAGGTAAATATCCACCAATTGTCACTGGATCTGTGTTGAATAATGTTTTTAGTATATTCCACACAAGTGTTGTAGTGAGTAGCTTAGCCAATTAGATTGCAGCATTGCTGATAGAGCACAATTGATTTCTAACAACTAATATATGTCAGGTAAATGAATATTGCACTATAGGCCCACAACAGAAACTCTATTGTTGTTGTTATTACTCTGTGTTTATTTTTGCAATAGTGCTAGCTGGGCACTTTCCACTATGCTCTCATATTGCCTAGTCATGTGTCTGGTCATCTTTGTCCAATGAGAGCAAAGGAATTGTTATTTTATTTGAACAATAAAGATTCACCACTTTCTCAACCCAAAATTTTTCAATTCTTGGAGGGCACTTTGCATAAGCACAATAGCTTTCTTATCTTCCATGGGACAATGTTTTTGGAAAAGATGAGTTGTTCCAGGAAAGATGAATAACTATTGTATTTATACAAAGTGTCCTCCAACAAATTGCACAATTTTGGGATAAGAAAGCAGTGAATACAGACTTTCTGTCTTGAGCCTATAATCTGATATTTTCCTTGGAAATTTGATGTTGTATAAACCTGATATAAATCCTCAACTTTGTTTCTCTGACTAATATTTGTGACAGCCCACCTGACTCCACCCCCTATGCTATATCGAATGTGGGCTATAGGAAAAGTGTTTGTAAGGGGTGGATCATTAGAAACCACTGACTGGACTGTGGTTGACAACTCCCCACTAAAAAAATTGTGCTAGGTAAAAAGTTAACCAAGAAATTCCTACAAGCAGATGATAATCGCAAAACAATTCATGCAAGCAATTAACTTGTTTAAAGAATATTCTGAAGATAAATTAGTTTGAAAATATAGATATTACACATTCCAACAAACCAGGGCATTCAATGGGTCCCACCTCACTTTAATAATCCATCCGTCCATCCCTGTTCATAGTTTGTGTGAACTCAGCTGTGCGGGGGGGGGGGGGGGGGGGGGGACGGACAACGGACGGACAACGGGGACTCTCTTGCTTGGGGGTGACTCCCTATATCTAGCTGATGGCGATGCTCATACCTTTTGGGGTAAAAATGCATATTTTGGGTGTTTAATTTGAAATGCCAACAGTACCTTTATGGTATTGGTTCCTTTGGAATTTTTCAACAAGCATCCCATCTAATCAGATCTCAAGGCTATATAGACATTGTCTGGGGAGGGGTCTGTTGATGGATGTTTTTTATGGCACAAGAAGGAATAACTGTTCCTTTCCCCAAATAGCCATGCTCCCACAAAACAAACTGTCTAGGCTGTCTTGCAGTAGCTGGCCATTGAAATGTCTAGAAGATCCACCCTAATTTCACCTACAGCAAATGGCAATTTCGAGAACATGTCTGTTTAGACATGTTAGGCTTCGTCCAGGGCGTATGAAGTGATCGATGCATTCCCTTCGTCTGTAACATTAAATTTTATTCTCAGGAGCAAGGCACAACGTTCCTGGAATTCCGGGTTCTGGGCCTGGATTTGTGACTCGTGAAGATTGTAAAATCTAAGCTCCCACAGCCATTGTTCGACAGTTTTACCCCGGGGGGTACTGGACCCATGTTTGGGTATAGGGTTGAAACCCTGACCCTGTTTAGGACAGAAAAACTCTAAATACCTACCCTGTGTAGCACAACACCCTCTAGTTTAGGACCCTGTTTAGGACAAATGACAAAATACAGACTGTCTTGTTTTACACAATTGTGTTTTATTGGCAATTGCAATGATTGGGTGACAATGATCTTGTGGAGTCACTGATGACTTGTTAAAGACCGGTGAGATGAGGATAATCGTGCAATCAATACTCTGGTTAGGACAGGTAGGACAGACTCATGAAATTATATACCCTGTTCAGGACAGGCCAAAAACCGTACCCTGTCCAGCACACGTCCCTGTTTAGGCCACATAAGGGAGTACCCCCCCCCCCCCCTGGAGTTTTACAAGAATTTCAACTCTGTCGTCGTGCTAAATCGTTAAAGAAATCTTTATAAAAAGAAATGTGGAGAGATTATACTAAAATCCTTCTGAAAAATATAAATCGTGTACTTTAATACACTAGCTATTTCCTGTTTGGTGTTCTCACTAGTGAACAGTCTGGTACACTTACATAATGCGCACTTCCTTGAGGAACTGTTTCTAATTCTGAAATAATGTTCGTAATACAAAAACATGTTTTACACCTTTTTATTTTTGTCTTTAGTTTGGCTGTGATAAAAATATTTAGTCGGGTGTTTTGTTGATTGCACAAACTTTTGACTTTCTTTTCAGCTGTTCATACCTTCAGTTGCACATGGCTTTCTCGATGTACCACACTTATACCGATTCGCCATACATTCTAAGTCAGCCGTGCTACAAGGGCAGCCACGTGTTTGGCCATCTTTCCTTTTTTTTTTATAAATTATATAGAAATAATACAAGTATAAGTTGAACTGCAAATATCGGCTCTGTCTTCGTGTAGAACTTCGGCTTCGCCGGCAACCTTCAGTAAAATTGAATTGAAAGAAACACAGATAAATACCGATCGTATTGTCTATTGACTTGTTGGCGTTTCATAGAAACTTAAAACTCACCATAAACATTAATCCTCTGCAATTCGTCTTCCGATGTCTTGTGAGATCAAGATGGCCGTCACGAAGGCTAGCGAGGAACGCCAGGTCGAATTCTTGAATCAAAACAAAAACAAACGCCCGCAATGGATGCCGGTCGACATAGAGTCTTTAACATTCCCAGAAAGTTTCAGCGATTTGACAGACTCGTCAAAAGTCAGACTGTCACGTTCACGCCTGACTGATTGCACGTGAAAATTCACACTACGACAACTTGAGATTCTAATTTTCGAAGAACATGCCAGAACTTCAAACAGTTGCAATAATTTCAGCCGAAACTGTTAACTACACAAGGATCTACTGAAAATGTGAAACTACAGAAGCTAAAGTTTATTTACTGTTATGATTTGCGCTTAGCGGCAAACTTTAAAGCGATCGAGTCCCGTGTCGGTCAGGGAACTCAAACAAGCGACCGCTAATCGTTTTGTTATTATTTTGTGTCAAAAAGTTGAGGCTTCCATATATTCATGCTAGTTCTAATATTTTAAGTATAGGTTTCCAGTAAAGGTTTGCAAAAGCAATGGGAGAATGCGTTATAAGCGAGCTGTGAAATAGCAAGGAGAGCAATATGAAGTTCGTTAGTATAGGATCGATCGTCATATACTGTATGTGAATTGAAATTGAGCTCGGGTTTCGCCAAGGGTCAAACTGTGGTCAAACTTCTCCAGATTCACCAGTTTTCTTTATGCTAAAAAACCTAACTTCCAATTCAGGCCTGGTTTATTCAATGGCCCTCATTCAGTATTGGGAAGCTGCCCCATAACAGCTCTCTCTACGTCAACAAAAACAAACCATTTGGCATACGATTACGGAAAACATCGATTTTGTACAAACTCGTCAGAATATCGGAGATATTGCTGTAAATCAGCAATTGCCGTTTTACTTACAAAAACGATATTGCGTTTTTCAAAAAACGATATTGCTGTTTGCCGGCAAAACGATATTGCTGATTGCTGTTTTCTAAAACAGCAATTGCTGTTAACGAACAGCAATTGCTGAGCCGGTTCAGCAATTGCCTTTCCGCGCGTGACAAAGTTTGCGTCTTGACTGTACCTTGCAGATCTGTTCTCGAGTAAGAAGAATACAACTCAATATAACCGCAGGGGCTCCTCTGCCTCACTGCAGTTACCACTACCAAAAACGGAATATCTCAAGAAAAGTTTCTCATATAGCGGAGGTAAATTGTGGAATTCGCTTCCTGAAGCCATTCAAAAATCTGACTCCCTATCTATCTTTAATAGCAGAATTAATGCTCACACTTTTACATGATTCTATTTAGTAAAGGTTTTCATAGTAATAAATTAGAGTAGTTATTATTAATGTAGTAGTTATTATTATTAGTCGTTAGTATTAATGTAGTTTCAGTATAAATTTTAAATTAATAGTTTAAATTTTTATGGCTTTGTAACCACACGCCCCTTGTGGAAACCAGCTTTTTATCTAATAGTTGACGGGGCAAGCGTGTATAAAATAAAGTTTTACTTACTTACTTACATGGATTTAAGGTGAATATTTGAGCAGGGATTTTAATTGTCTGAATAGAGATTTTAACTGGATTCATCACTCATTCAGCTCCATTGATACAAACAAAACTGTCAATGAAAACTCCAAAAGAAAAAAAAGAAAAAAACAGTCTAAAACTTGAATATTGATTAATAAATGTAATTTATAGTTATAAAGCTCGGTATGAACCACTATATTCTTGGGAGGGACAGAGGATGAGAAACAGCAGAACTAAAAAAGTGTTTCATTACTTCGATTCCTATTATACTGATCCTTAATGTAAAAACAATTTTTCCCCAACCTGGATGCTAAGTACTCAGGATCCTGTATAGGTTCCTCCAAACAACATTGTTAATCAAGACTTACTAAATAATTTTATATTACTCTGTGTAAATTTTTGGCAATAATGTAAAGAACATGTTGTACTAGTTATATGTACCTTGATTGGCCTGTATGTGCTCTTTAATAATGAATGAATAAATAAATAAATAAATAAATACAAATTATATGAACTTGTAAATAAATAAATACAAATTATATGAACTTGTGACAGTTCTTTTCCTTGTTCTAGTTCTATAACAACCTCAGGAGAAATAAACAAGACCTTTAAAAATATAAATGCCATTCTATGTTCTGCCCAGGCCAGAGGGTATGGTTTGCGAGCTGTTTTAGTCTGAAATTGGGGTTATTCATTTTGCCTTTTAGTTTAGAATATGATATGAATTTGAAAGTGAAGTATGAGATCTCAACATCAATCTTCAATATAAATCAAGTAAGACAACAAACCATCATTGGTTGAAATATGCTTTAAAGCAGCTGTATTATGGTGAGGGATACAGCCTTATGTTCTGGGCTGGAACAAATTAATTTTCAGTGATGTTCATATAAACTGACAACCCAATTAAGCTAGCACACATGTGGGATGGATGAAATAAATAAAGTAAAAAACTGTGTGCAGGAAAAGGAAAATATTGCACATCCTTTCAATTCAGCTAAAAGGGAGGGGAAATCATATTTTGGTCTGAAATAGGGTCATGGTTTTGAAATCTGTGTGCCACACCCCAACCAGGAGATACCAGTACCCATCGTGAAATAAAAGATTCCCTTCGGGTGCTGGAATAAAGCGTAGCAGTAATGGTTCAGGAGAGGTCAAATTTTCACCATTTCAAACAAGCCTAGAACAAAGTATTCTCTGTAAGCCAAACATTTCTTTGCAGAAGTAACTCAAAACTTTCAATGATTCATATGTATAAAAATTGCAAAAGAGGTTAGGGTCACTTTAAGCTTTTCCTTCAATTTAACCAGCTAGAATAAATTGCATCACCAACATACATGTACGTGTCACTGAAACGATGCCATGCAGATACTAACATAGCATATATACAATGTACAGTTGTATATTGATTAAGGTGGTGTGACCTAAACATTTATTAGTCTAAATAAAATAAATAAAACGTTTTTATGTTATAGTAGCTAATTTTAGGCTGATTATTGCAGCTTACAGCTGTTGGACCTGCTTTTTTACTCCTCAGTAAAATACTCAGCAAGGCCCAAGTCCACCCCAGCCAATCTTCACAAAGTACACATTAAACACGTTGTCACACTCCTCACTACTTTAACTGTTTTGGACATATACAAAATTTGACTCACATGTTGATGTTTACAGAGGGAGGAAAACCAGAGAATTGGATAATGATAAGGAATCAACAACAAACCTAACTCACATACGGTGCCCGAGCCAGGAATAGAACCCGGCACTGTAGCAGTGAGAGGAGTGTTTTTAATTACCACTGTGCCAATTAACCTGCATTCCATTCTCTGTTTTTGCTTTTGACAAAATACAACTTGTATACTTCACATGCATGAGTTTGTTTGTGTGGCTGTTGACTCGTTACATTGCCATGGTTACCATGGAATTTGGGCAGTTGAACCCCTGCTAAAAGGGAAGTTTATAATAAATAAATGAGATTTGCAAGTGGCACTGCTCTAGATCAAATTCTAATATCAAAGTTTTTTGCACTTTCTTATATATTTTTAGCAATGATTATTTTTGGGTATCAACTACCAACATGGTAACTGAACACGGGGAGTTCTAACTTAAACTACAGTCCTGTCGACGGCCTGTATGTCTTCTCGAAAAAAAAGTTAGAACTCCATGTGAACTGAGTTTGAATAATGTTACTTTAAAAAAAACTTGGAACACTAATAATACAGTTGCATGTAAATACATTGTAGCTGACAAGCATTTTTGGCAAGGCAGTCCTAACTTGAACTGTAAAGCACTAGCTCCTACCAAGCAGGCAGACTACTTTTTCACATGGTATCATCACCTCTAGATTTTTGACAAACGTACACAGAACATTCCATCTACATGACAAAAATAATGGCTATCTTGCCAAAAATAATTGGTACACATACCAACCATATACATGTACTGTACTTGTTGTGTAAGCAAGGCATTTATACAAGAATTAGAATATAAAAAGAACATGCATTTATTTATTCATTATTATATAGCACCGTACAGGCCAATTAAGGCACATAACTAGTACAACATATATTCTTTACATTATTGCCCAAGAAATTACACAGAGTATTTAAATTAATATGTAATATTCAGTAAGTCTTGATAACCAATGTTGTTTGGAAGTTGATGAAAAAGTGTTTTTACATAGGATCAGTATTTAATAGGAATCGAAGTAATGAAGCATTTGTTTAGTTCTGCTATGTTTCTCATCCTCTCTCCCTCCCAAGAATATAGTGGTTCATACCAAGCTTAACTATTTAGACTTGTTTTTATTTTTTTGCTTTTGGAGTTTTGACAGTTTTGTTTGTATCGATGGAGCTGAATGAGTGATGAATCGGTTAAAATCTTTATTCAGACAATTAAACTCTCTGCTCAAATATTCACCTTAAATCCATCACTATGTAAGCACTTCACTGTCTTAATCCTTCATGAGGGCATTTACAAGCGGAGTAACTTCAATGCCTACTGCATTTTTCTTCCAAAAGCCCAAACCTGGCCGCAAGTTGGTTTGAAGGGGCTGCCAGTTGAAAATATCAATGACTTTCCTGAGCCTGTTGGAAGGCTCACAAACACATCTTTCCCACGAATAAAGTTACATAAAACATTAAGCTGCTCACATTTGAGAGATTGGATTCCTAATTTGAGAGAAATTTCCTCTGCGATGGACATACTTTACACTTTGAAATCTCATTTCAATCGCCATCTTGTTTTGACTTTGTTTATGTATAAATAGCTAATTACCAGAAATTTGGAAGTGACGTCACGGACATGGTTTTGGGCTCTGAGTCACAGATCCTTCTTGGGGAATAAAACCATGTCTTCCTTTAAAGTGCCTATCACACTTTTGCAATTAACCTCCGAAACATTTTGAGTACTTCTGTGAAGAAAGTTTTGGTTTAAAGTGAATACTTTATGTTCTACGCTTGTTTGAAATCGTGTAAATCGTGTCTTGTAAAAAATATCTAAAGTCAGAGGTGATATAAAGAAAGATTGATCGAAACCTTACGCTTACCGTTCAGTTGACAAATTTTGTTTGCCACGACTCCACGAGCCTCAAAACTTCTTGTAAACCTGAAATTGTTTGACTTCACAAAAAAAAGACAATGATACGACTTCTCGACTAATTTCACTCATTTTCAGTTGTTTGCAGGCTCTTTGGGGTTAATTTAACAGCTCCAGTCTTACCTTGCGTGTGTAGTTGAAGAAGACCTCCAGAACTCGAGGCGTCGACCATTTTGTTTTTCTTGGCTCCCAGGCTCCACGCTGTCAAATTAACAGGCACGCAAGAGCTCATGGGATTCAAGTGACGTCTGTCAGGATTTTATTTTTCGTTTCTATACAAAAAGCCATATACCTGGAGAAATACAGCATTTTGTATTCAGCAACTGGACCATCAAAGTTCCATCGTGGCTCGACTTTCACAAAGTCCTTTCGGCGCGTTTTTTTATGTACGCGCGCAGCTTCCGTTACTCGCGCTCGGTCCCGGGGAACTCTCGCCGGGGAACACATAGAGGTCGACTTGTGGTAAGTGTACATCGTGGCTTGCTCAAAAATTCCAGCTGTGCTGTTTGTGCTGGACACCAGATGAAATATTAAAAGTGCAATGATTGCATGTGACAATCTAGGATGCAAAATGGAGTGGCTCTGGCCAGGCCACTGTCAGCGTATAAACGGCAAACCAGTTGAACATGCCTGTCGCAGGCTACATGTACATCCACACCAGTATTTTGACAATCAAGCTCGGATAGCATATTCACGTTAGTCTTAGTGCGATGCCCGAAAATACATAAGATGAGAAAGAAAATAGTTCTAGAGGTGGGGATTTGGTCCCATTTGACTGCATAAAGAGCCCCAGGGGGAGGGGTTTTCTTAGATTGGGAACTTTTTCAAATCAAATCCCCACCTACACCCCTCTCCGGGGGATCGGGGTTTCAATTGAAAAGTGCATTAGTCCCTCTATCGCCTCACGCCTACTTTTCACCACAGGAAGCCCAATTTACGGATTATTGAGTTGCCTACGAGCCTCACAAAAAAATGTTGTTTTCAAATTGCCGCAAAGGTAACCGGAAGTGGAAAATGATGACATCCGGAAGTAGCTAAATTGCCTTAAATGTTATTAGTTTTATTTTGAAAATTAATCATAGATACATTTCTACCAGGAATTGGTGTTAAAATATATTGTTTCCAGTCATGATAATGTTCATAAATCAATACTATTTACTGAAAACAGGAAGTAGAATATATGAAATAAGTACGTACCCTGCAAAAAAAAATAACGAGATTTTAGTGGTATATTTTGTTGCGAGGTATATAATTCTAGCCCATAACTTAAACCTTTTTTCGTTCTAATATCATAATGATCGCAATGAGGCTACAAATTAAAAGTTACTTCGGATCGTCACTTTCGGTAAATGGTACGTATAGTATATACTACCGAAGAGAAGGTTAGCAAGGATTGTGTATCCTACGTCAACTTTTATAGACAAGGGAAACTGTTTTACTCAGAAGCGTTATTAGAAGACCTGGGCCTCGGTAACAACAGTGAGCTTTGGCAGATTGCGTTTCTCGTTTGTCAGCAAAAATATCAATCAAACCGGCCCTCCTCGACCAATCAGCTAACAGTCTACTGCCTGTGATTGAAGAACACCACAACGTAGGTTTGTCATATTCAACGTAGGCTTGTCATATCCAACGTAGATTTGTCATATTCAGAAAAGTGTGATAACGTCAGGTGTGAATGAAATTATTAAACTCGCAGGAAATGAATAGTGACGTCACTGGCAGTATTTCATTCACCGTCGCTTGCTTCATATTAGCTCTCTTGTTCATAGGATAATCAGGAGCACGAGGTAGCCATATCAGATTGCCAAGCATTTCACCGAGAGGGGTGGGAGTGACTCCGATATGTTGAACCTATTAGCTCTCTTGTTCATAGGATAATCAGGAGCATGAGGTAGCCATATCAGATTACCACGCATTTCACCGAGAGGGGGAGGGGTGGGAGTGACTCCGATATGTTGACCCTATTAGCTCTCTTGTTCATAGGATTATCAGGAGCACGAGGTAGCCATATCAGATTACCACGCATTTCACAGAGAGGGGGAGGGGTGGGAGTGACTCCGATATGTTGACCCTATTAGCTCTCTTCTTCATAGGATAATCAGGAGCATGAGGTAGCCATGTGAGATTACCGCGCATTTCACCGAGAGGGGGAGAGGTGGGAATGGCCATTGCACGCTATTAACTATGTTGCAATCGATTAAAATCATGATATGTACATCAGGACGAAAGTGTATACTCATACTGTAACAGCAAATTGAAACATAAGCATTAAAGACACGATCACCAGCATTCATCAGTCATAAATTGGATTCAACAACAATACCTCCTATTTATCTGAAATTTGTTTGACCGTAGAACAGTTTGTTTGGCATTTTCGTCCACAAGTAGTATTATCGGCTCGGCGTGAAGGAGAACGCTAACCCATATTTCAATTTGATTGCTTACCCCAGCCGAATCCTACGCCTACGGGCAGCACGCCGAAAACTGATCATTTCTTGGATGGCAAACAATGGCTTCTATAATCATTTTCTGCTGTGGTTTAAAAAAACATAATTAGACTTTCCATGGCTTTTTAATACCAAAGTCTAACGCCAATTCAAGCAGTTCGAACGTCGATTGTCCGTCATTCTCTTTTCTGGAGTTCAAACATAGTGCGCATGCTCACTCTTGGTTCTCAAGCGGGAAATCAGGGATCATAATTAGTGCGCTTGCTCACTCTTGGTTCTCAAGCGGGAAATCAGGGATCATAATTAGTGCAAATGCTCACTCTTGGTTCTCAAGCGGGAAATCAGGGATCATAATTAGTGCGCATGCTCACTCTTGGTTCACAAGCGGGAAATCAGGGATCATAATTAGTGCGCATGCTCACTCTTGGTTCTCAGGCGGGAAATCAGGGATCATAATTAGTGCGCATGCTCACTCGTGGTTCTCAAGCGGGAAATCAGGGATCATAATTAGTGCGCATGCTCACTCTTGGTTCTCAAGCGGGAAATCAGGGATCATAATTAGTGCGCATGCTCACTCTTGGTTCTCAAGCTGGAAATCAGGGATCATAATTAGTGCGCATGCTCACTCTTGGTTCTCAAGCGGGAAATCAGGGATCATAATTAGTGCGCATGCTCACTCTTGGTTCTCAAGCGGGAAATTAGGGACCATAATTAGTGCGCATGCTCACTCTTGGTTCTCAAGCGGGAAATCAGGGATCATAATTAGTGCGCATGCTCACTCTTGGTTCTCAAGCGGGAAATAGCCTTACTTTGTCGGGCGGTCCGTACTTAAATGGCGCAGGTTGTCTGAGGCGAGATTTTAGGTAGCTCACATGGTATAATTGTTAATAACGTCCAGGGAATTTAACGAAAACAGCTCAAATCGAGAGGGGGCAGTAAGCACTTGGTGGGAATACGGATGCGCTTGTCAATGTAAATTTGATGAAAAAGCCCGATACCCCGGGTAAAACGATATCCGAGGGCGTATCCAAATATTTTACGCACAATTAGGTTCAGTGATCACACTCAATGCTCAAAAAAGTGGATAAAGGGTTTCGTTTATGCTGTAGATGTATCCATTTCTACTGTTTTCAGTATTAATTCCGGTGCAGCATTTGCGTTTCATCAAATGTTCAAATGTTTCATCAGTCTAGCAGCATGCGTGTTTCACAAAGCCCTTCAATCTATATATAGCTACTCAGTATAGGAGCAGAATTCCACCGGATTCCGCCTCGCAGTGCTGATCTCAATCCGATTGAAAACTGTTTCAACATAATTAAGTCATCTTTAGAGAAAGACGCTATCAAACAGAAAATTACGCGCGAGTCGTTCGAGCAATTCAAAGCTCGTGTATCCCGGTATCTCAATAATATCCCACTACAGTTCGTTGACAACGCTATTGAAAGCATACCAAAAAGATTGCAGACTGTTGTAGAACAGAAGGGACATAGGACCAGGTACTAGAGATGGAAAAGGACAACAACGGTTGCATATCCTGAGAACTGCCACTGCCGATTTATTCGTTGGTAACTGTAACCGTTACGTAACCCACTGAGCGTAGTGTAAAACTGTTCTCGGACTCGGCCGATCAAGCCTGCTCTTACAAATATATTCATAACCCACTCCTGTCTAATATATAACAAATAACACAGTTTATAAAATGTTAATCCGTTCCAGAACTATTGCTATACTAGCTTGTTGGGCTCTTTTCCCGTTCGGCCCTGCATTTCAGCCGTGTCACGGCAGCGTCACACAACAGCATAAAGCTGTTGTTTTCCATCGGCATTTCTCCTCTCCATTTCTCCATGCAAAGTTACTTATTTAGACGTATCTCCATGCACTTATACCGTTAAAATGTTTTCATAACATATATACTGTTTAAGTTGTGTCATATAAAGCGTTCTAGAAGTACATAGGATGCGCTGAAATGCTGGTTTGAACATTTCTCCGTTGTAACGGTTAATACTGAAATTCAAATTTTAGATGGAGTTTTATTTGCAATGAGGGGAGAAATGAGCAAACTCTATGTCGAAAGCCTGTATCACACAAAGTACTCAGTTCATCGTGTTCAGCGTCCAAAACTCATACTATAGAGCAAGTTTTCTTGGCTGAGGCTTGCAATTACAGGCAGAAATCATCGTTTTGTGTTGGAGAAATGAACGGAGAATTGTAGAGATGATCACTTCCGGCTACTGTCACGCGCGCTAAAAGTACAGTGAGTCCGTTACAACTGCTGCTTTTGCATTTTATTATTTGTTTTCGACTACGATAGATATCTTTTTACATTCAACCACCTTGATTTCGTCTTTAACATCAGAGCCATGTGATAGTGGTAGCGATTCGTTTCCAGATTTGGCACCTCAAGCTCTGCGTGAACCTCTAAAGAAACCACCCATTGAATAATCTTGTTGTTATTTTGCTCCCATCCTTCGATAACGGCTTGGGAAAAGCTTTATCTGTTGGGAAATTTCTCAGTGTCGGCCCTACTATAATATAGGTCACTAGATATATTGTTCGCTGAGCTTCCGCCATTATTAACACAGCTGATATGAGTCGTGTCGAAAGTTCGTTAGC
This sequence comes from Actinernus sp. WN-2022, assembly GCA_030867875.1. Lineage (NCBI taxonomy): Eukaryota > Metazoa > Cnidaria > Anthozoa > Actiniaria > Actinernidae > Actinernus > Actinernus sp. WN-2022. The sequence continues at coordinate 61,571,452 of JAOWCC010001501.1, read as the reverse complement.
CGTTTCAAATTTTTGCCCATGCGCGGCTTCATTAAATTAATATTCACAAGCGATTATGACTTTGAAATTGTAAATGTGTCTCGGTATTAATAAAGTTAGTAAAAATTGTATTTCATTTTAAACTTTTAGTTTTCAAAGCTGTAATTCTATATTTTTCTCATATGCACACCACCCCTCCCCCCTACTTTTATGACGTCACATAGGCATGACGTCACTGTATGTATGATTATATTAAGAATTTCATTTGGTGTCCATTTAGAAACAAACGCGGCTCAAAAAACCTGGCACAATCTACTGAAGCTAATTAAATGCCCTGGACGTGGGTGCCGTTCGCTCTGACAACCCTTGCCATTTAAGTCGGACCGCTTCAGCAATTTCCGGCTATTTTTAACACAACTCCCCTCCCCCATTTCAATGATGGTTTTCGAGCAGACTGAAATGTTGCCTTTCTATCCCAACATTGTGAAGGGGGAGGGGGGACAAGCGAAGTCATAAAAAATGCCCGCGATGTGTCAGAGGAGTCCGTTCAGTGTTCTGAATAGCCTTACTTTGTCGGGCGGTCCGTACTTAAATGGCGAAGGTTGTAGGTTAAACACAGGTAGTCCGAAAATACTAGGATCCAAATACTATTAGGATCTGAACTATAACTCACACGAGTCGGAACACGGGCGAAGATGAGTGCACTGGCGCTTGATGACTTAATCAACACAAAATCATAATAGTAATAAAATAATAATAATAATAAAATAATAAAAAATGTGTTATCCGCCAGGAGCCCATATAAGGAGCGTCCATATCTCCTATATAGCTGTCACAGCGTTTTCACAAGTTGGGCTATTTTTAGATCATTTTTGCCGCCAATTAGTAGGTTGCATCAGTGGCGGAACAAAAGATGCCTCGTTAGCTACTTTGTTAGAGTAATTTTACTATTCGATACTAGCTTATTACACTCTTTTGTTCTCTTTTGTGTTTATCTTGCAATTGGTATTACACACTAACTAATAATTTCTGTTTCACGGGTCAAGAAAATCACTACATACCAACAACATGGTGATTTTATTCTCTTAGGAATGATTGTAACCCAAGTATAGCGGAAAACCGTTCTAAAAATAACCTAACTTGTCAAAACGCTGTGACATAGGCCTAGTATGCGGGATGGACGCTCCTGGTTATCAGGGCCTAGTATGCGGGATGGACGCTCCTAGTTATGGGCTCCTGTATCGGCTTAGTTGTTCCGGGTTACCTGTGTTATCAGTGCGTTCCGCCTTTGTATTTCCGGGCTATCTGTGTTATTCTAGGAACGCCATTCAAACGGACACGACGGCTGTACGATGTTACCGTAGAGTCCCGAAAGTAACGACCCCCCGAAAGTAACGACCCCTCGAAAGTAGCGACCCCTTTACCTAAGTTGGTGTCGGTTTCATTTTAGTCCCATTATATACGCAGCCAAGCAATTAAAATTATTTGTACACTTCATTTAATGTTCAAAAGTTCGTAATGCGACTTGCGAGACCTCTATATCTCTCAGAACATACAATATAACAGGAGTTAGACTTTCTCCAAGTCCGTTAATGAGATAAAAAATTTTTTGCCTTATAATCGCTACTTTGGTTTCATTGATGAAAGACCAAGTGGTTTATCTTCGAGGAAAGGGATAAAAGCTGTTATTATTGGACCCGAAAAACAGAGATGCCAGACGGCGAATATAACTGACCTTGTGTTCGTGAGTCCGGAAGTTCTATTGAGCAGTTATCATTCAACTATACTCGCACTTACGGTAAACCTTTTTACGGACTCAACCACGCAACTAGCTTCGCTTCAGATGAAAAATACTGCCTTCGTTCCTGCGATCACATTTTCTGCAAACGATTCCAGTAACACAAGTACGACAACTTCCAAATTTACGCACGCTTGTGTCTTGTTAACCTTTGAAAAACGTATTCTTCCATAATCTGGATTGCATATGCTTTCTAAGCAGAGGACACGTACGGATTCCTTAGACTTTGATATATTTAAACGATAGACAAATTAATTCTGTCAACGTCATGTAAATTTCGCGCCAGTTTTATGTAAATGAATTAGGTTTCCTGCAAGCGGACAAGTAGTTTCAAAGAACTTGACTTGTGGCAAGTCTAAACAGGAGTCTGAATCAGTAGTTTGCGAGACGTTATCACATTGGACCTGATATGATTAGCCGGCTTGTTTTTAGGCATTTTCAAACTTAAATTAAATTTACCCCTCGAAAGTAACGTCTGGTCAGGTCTGCAAAATTCGAAAGTAACGACCCTCGCTACTTTCGGGACTCTACGGCCTATTCTCACATAGCTAACTTCCGGTTGCCGTCCGTGTCTACGACCGCACCAAATGTTGCAATTGCCGGTAAACGCAATTACTCGTATCGTAATCTGTTCACCACAATAAATAATTGTTGCGAACGGCGGCAGACATAAGAATAAGAACCGAAGTAGTTTTACTGGCAAGTACTGTGTGAAGTTAACGCACACTAGACACGGCACAATCTTCTCCATGTCCGCTCTGCGCTGAGTATACTATAATTTATCGTACGTTTTGCAATTTGTCTTCCACCTTAATTCGCTCACAATTTCCACTAGAACACCTAAACTAAACTAAATATACGATATAGTTAGATGACAAGTCTCAAACTACATCTCTGACCGAAGTAGTTTTACTGGCAAGTTTAGCTCGACGAACTGTGTGAAGTTTCCGCACTACACACGGTGTCACATAGCTTCCTCCGCAGGCATCTCTTATATGTTTTAGATCCGGCTTCCTGCGGAGGAGGCTAGGTGTCACAGCGTTTTGTGTTCCCAGCGATTTTTGTTCCCAGGGGAGGGCTGGGGGTACACGAATCGCTAGCGTTTTGTGCTCCACTCCGATGTAACGCCTAGTATTTTAAGCGTGTCTTGTACAACAATAGGAGAGCCAGTTACTTCCAGGGCAAAACCGTAACTAGAGTTTCTGAGAATAATGCCCTGAGTTTTAGTGTGATTAGTGCTTTCAGTCAGTGCGGTACCAGCCCAAAACATACTTGCATCCATGAGGATCTAATCTAGAACACGAGTGAACACCAGTATGCTAGCGCTTCATAATTTAATTAACGAATATTCACAATGTTTAAAACATTATTATCGTCTTAGTTGTTTCGGGTTACCTGAAGGAACAAGTACTTTAAGGGCCAAACGACAGTATCCTTGTTTACCACAAGATCATCACTAACAAGCCTTTGCCACATCGCTCGGTAGCCAACACTACTTCGATTCCACTTCCTTGTAATTCCATTTTTATAGCATCTATATTGACTATAACAGTTGTTAAAGAACTTCCAGCACCTCCCCGATGTAGACCTTTTCTTGAAAGTATCCGTTTCAGCTGACTAAGACTAAGCTGTATCCCATGCAGCATGACAAGGCAGACTAAAATTCCGGTTCTATTAAACCCTGTATGACCCGTAAATTTAATAATCAACCGTAAATGTAATACTAACAGTAAATGTAATAACAATCAACCGTAAATGTAATAAAAAGCTAATCGTAAATGTAATACCTTTTTAACCGTAAATGCAATAAAAAAGCTAACCATAAATGTAATAAAAATCAACAGGAAAATGTAATAACACTTTGGAATCAGAAAAGTACACAACGCGGTTCCCAATTATAAGACAAATATCCGAAGTCAGTCAAATTTGTGACGTCATCAACCACGTGAATCGCTTATAATTCGCTTAGTATAAACAACAATCCAATCAAACTTGTATACAACATTACCCAACACAAGACAAACATCAGACCACAATCAAGTAGAGTGACGTAATCAATCACGTGACTTCATAAGGAATCGCTTAGGGATGAACAATAAAACAACCAAATTTGTTAGCAACGTTCTTCAATTCAAGACAAGCATCAAATATCAATCACAGGACATTTTGCAGCACGAGTATGATGCTGTTTAAAGCGTCTTGTTTTTAATTAAAAGGTTCCTTTTACGTCAAGCATTTTCTAAATAATCGCTTTAAACTCACTTGAGCATAGCGTTCCTCGACAGAAGGCAAACATTTGACATGCGTCGAATTGTGTGACGCCATAATCGACGTTTTCCTGGACGAGTGTGATGCTGTACAGCTCGATATCCATAGCACGATTTCACAGCACAACAGCGCAGTTTAACTAATCGTACTTTTATTATGTGGGTTATACAAACTATGAACGTTACAAGTAATTACATGCCTCTTTATTAAAAGTACTGAATAAGGTAATCACAAAACGCGACAGCCTTTTAATGTCCCCTCGAGACATAAGAGGATAAGTAACAAAGTACAACACAAAAGATACTCTATCCTGGACAATAGCCTATCTACTTATAGCTTGTTAATCTGATTCATGATGATTCTGATTCTGTGATTATTTTGTCCTTGAAGCAATTATGCAAACCTTGAAAATGGACAATAAATGCAGTTTTGTAATACAAGTACTACTGAACAAAACCATCACTCTTTTGGCAACAATTGATCCTCTTTCGTTAAATATAGCAAATGATATAAACAAGCCATGGCCTATAACAACCCGCCCACTCAAATTTACCGTTCCTTTCTTTTCCATTTTATGTGCCGTACGCACATCCGAGCTTGCTTTCCAGTAAACAGCAAGCACACCCACGCATAAAGCCATCTTTTGCTGTCGATGATGTGTTGGGTAATGTTGTATACAGGTTTGATTGGTTTGTTGTTTATCCTACCTTTCCTTTCTTTTCCATTTTATGTGCCGTTCGCACATCCAAGCTTGCTTTCCAGTAAACAGCAAGCACACCCGCGCATAAAGCCATCTTTTGCTGTCGATGATGTGTTGGGTAATGTTGTATACAAGTTTGATTGGTTTGTTGTTTATCCTACCTTTCCTTTCTTTTCCATTTTATGTGCCGTACGCACATCCAAGCTTGCTTTCCAGTAAACAGCAAGCACACCCACGCATAAAGCCATCTTTTGCTGTCGATGATGTGTTGGGTAATGTTGTATACAAGTTTGATTGGTTTGTTGTTTATCCTACCTTTCCTTTCTTATCCATTTTATGTGCCGTACGCACACCCAATCTTGCTTTCCAATAAACAGCAAGCACACCCACGCATAAAGCCATCTTTTGCTGTCGATGGTGTGTTGGGTAATGTTGTATACAAGTTTGATTGGTTTGTTGTTTATCCTACCTTTCCTTTCTTTCCAGTAAACAGCAAGCACACCCACGCATGAAGCCATCTTTTGCTGTCGATGATGTGTTGGGTAATGTTGTATACAAGTTTGATTGGTTTGTTGTTTATCCTGGTTGATGACGTCACACATATGATTGACTTCGGATATTTGTCTTATATTTGGGAACTTTTCTGATTCCAAAGTGTTATTACATTTCCCCGTTGATTTTTATTACATTTACGGTTAGCTTTTTTATTACATTTACGGTTGAAAGTTATTACATTTACGGTTGAATTTTATTACATTTGCCGTTAGTATTACATTTACGGTTAGCTTTTTATTACATTTACGGTTGAATTTTATTACATTTGCGGTTAGTATTACATTTGCTGGCGTTATTACATTTAGCGGTGATACATCCTTTATGATGTTATTGAAACTCGGTAAAATTAGACATACCTTAATATTTTCTTAGCCTCTTCTGACTTAAATTATTATGGTCAGTGTGCATAATTATCAGTGTTTCATTCGATCGATTAAACTTCGTCATGCTCTTTGAACTAATGAAAATAAAACTACTCAATGCATCTGAAACTTTGCAAACTAAAAGACTTTGAAAATGCGAGTTATAAAACTTCGAGGCAGCCACGTCAATGACATCTGTCGTTGACCGGCAAATGGCGACCGAAAGAGGACTTTATTAGTTCAATTACTAGAGTTTTGTACTGAAGAATATAGAGAACAATATCTGTGTGTAAATGGCGTTATGTAAACACTAAAGCTTGTGGGAACATGAGCCTCTTGGTGAACGTACGAGTTTTCACGACTCATGCATTGGGTGTTTGCATGACGTTTAATACATAAAGACAGAAACCGTTTTCTTGATCTACATATTTTAGGAAACAGAAATGGTTCAAATATATTTTCAAGAATTACAATCTCACTTATTTGAAATCATCTCCGTGTTTGCATAGCCTCATGCAATCACGAGTCAGCAGCCAATCAGAGCCCGCGTACTATTGAATCTGTTTTAAAAAGCATCATACCAGCGCAGGTAACAGCCAATCCGATTGCGCGTACTATTTGAATCTATTTTAGGAAAGACAATAGGAAATCAAGGAGTGCTTGAATAATAATTTCGAAGTGTTATTATGGCTGCAGGAGTAATTAATATCGATCTAACCCCGCGGAGATTGTGTTGTTTTATGGGGTATTATTGTTAGTATTTTTCTGCGGTTCCGATACATGTTTGTGTGGCATTTTCTACAAAAATATTTAGTTAACAAAAAGAGCATTACTTAGTTAAGTTGGCTGTTATGGTGTATTTTGCAGGTTGAGATGCTTTTATATTCATCGTTTCTTTATTGCATATTAAATTAATTGATTCAAATGATGAAACAGTTAAGAACAAAGACTCAGTTCTTGTGCGAGTTTGTTTTGATAAGCATGATCACATAGCACGACGAGGCTTCACAAACAAGCTAAACAAGTTATGCATGTTAACTAAGAACTTAGAGCACGAGAAGCTTGGAAAATGATACTTTTGCTTCAGATATTACAAAAAATAACTCATCCAGTTGAAGGAAACATTCAAGACTGACTTGATATTGAAACAGAAAATGCACAAGTATAGCTCATTGAAATCAGGGGATAACCAGAGGCAATATAATTCAGTCAGAATCAACCTAGATAAAACGAGAATTAACTTTCGAAGCAAATTAACCAATGATATCTTAGTCTAAAATTTACCACGTAGGACTAAGGAAATAATATGTTAGATTTTCAATACCTCAACTAGTTCATCAAAATGTGTGGAATGTGCTTGCGGCAATGTTTTATCGACCGGAAATATTTTGATTGACTTTGCCACATAGTGATCAGTAATAAATCTCGCAGTTCTATTGGCCAAATGATAAGATAGGCCGTCCCTTTGGATAGACAGACATTTCAGTATTCGGTGCTTACATAAGGGAGCGGTTTTGCGAAGACACTTCACAAACATCATAAACGTCATAAACGTGCATTGCCGTACATTTTAGCTTTATAGTTACCGAATACAAGAAGGAGTTGTTCGAAATTCATCGGTATATATATTTGGCAACAATGTCATTATCTCTGTTGAACTGAGTTCGTAAACAAAAGGTAATTATCAAAGTGGTAAAATAACTTGTGATGTTTATACGTTTGGAGTATATGATGCATAATCTCTTATAGTAAACGTTTATTTACTTCATTTAAGCTTTATCAAATAATGAGGCATATAAAGTTAAGAATAAAGACTAAGTAGCTATTTTAAGAAGCATGATCACCAAAGAGTACTACGACAAGTTGAAAAAAATATTAATGCATGTTGAATGATAACTTAGAGCACGAGAAGAGCTAAGAAGATAATAGGAAAATAATAGTCTTGTTTCATATATCATTAAGAAATGAAGTACGCATCCAAGACTGACTTGAATTCCATCTGAAACTTAACATGATCCCATACCAATCGCAGTGAAACTGGAATCAATAGTTCAAAGCTAATTGTGTTTAAGCTATTCTTTTCTGACTTTCTCAGTGCTTAGTTTGCCATGTAAACGTTAGGGAATGAATTGTCAATAATTCGATTGATGAGAAGACGTTGCGACTCTCGTGCTGAGATCATTTCAGTTTCTCCCTCCGTCTGAATATAGGAATGGTTTCTCCAGTATCTTTGCTAATTCAGTGATTGAGATGACGAGTGCACTCTGTTCTTGTACTTTGTTTATCTCTTGTTTTATTAAGTCTTAGCCTCAGTTCTTCAGCCCCTTATTTCTATTAGTCAACTCAGTATGAGTCATCGGCCTATCGCGATATGGAAACAGAGGAGGTATTTTCAGTGTTAGGTGCATAGTTTGGGTGCGGTTTTGCCAAGTCGGTTCTATGAATCAATAATGCTATAGAAGGCCTACCCCGGGTCCTAAAGTTGCCTTAAGTCGCCTTAAGTTGCCTTAAGTTGGCCTTAAGTTGCCTTAAGTTGGCCTTAAGTTGCCTTAAGTTGGCCTTAAGTTGCCTTAAGTTGCCTTAAGTTGCCTTAAGTCGCCCAAAATTGCCTTAAATCGCATCAAGTCGCCTTAAGTTTCCACATTTTTTACCTCGATTTTGCTTAAGTCGCCTAAAGTCGCCTTAATTATAAGTTACCCAAAATTACGGCAACTTTAGGACCCGGGGTAGGCCTTATAGATCTATGCTACGTGCATCGGTATTTTAATTAGGTTGGCATCTGTTTATTCTACAGCTATTACAAGCGATAACATACACTACGAAGGAGACGAAATAGTTTGTTCCACATTGACTGCTGTTCGTCAACAAAAGGTAATTATTTAAATCGTGCTGCTGCATATTTGCTAACAGAGTATGATATATAGTTGATTGTAGTCAACTTTACTTTATTTCATTTAAGCTATATCGTTTCAAATAATGAGGCAGTTAAGAATAAAGGCTCAGTGCTTGTGCGATTTTTAATGTTTTGATAAGATCAAAGAGTAACACTGGGTATTTAGAACCAAATAAGAAGCTAGGAAATTATGCTTTGACTTCAGACAGGATATTGTGAAGAATACGCACTCCTTCGCCCGATTAGCAGGGAATAACAAGGATATGTCGTTCTAAAATGTTTGATGTTCGAATAGATTCTAATAGTACAATAAACACGAAGGACACATTCGGACTGACAGAAAATGTCGGCATACGAAGCTCATTGAAATCAGGAGATAACAACTCGTTGAAGGCAATACATCTTCACCAGTACCACTGATATGGTTAACACAGGAATCAAAATGTCGAAGCAAATTGTGTTTAACCATGATGATTCTCTATGATTCTTAGTGTAAAATATACCACATAGAAGTAAGGAATAGGTTAGATTTTCAATATCTCGATTCATCAAAATGTTCTTCCTGTAGGGGTACATCAACCAGAATAATTTTGATTGACTTTGCCACATAGTGATCAGTAATAAATCTCGCAGTTCTATTGGTCAAATGATAAGATAGGCCGTCCCTTTGGATAGACAGACATTTCAGTATTCGGTGCTTACATAAGGGAGCGGTTTTGCGAAGACACTTCACAAACATCATAAACGTCATAAACGTGCATTGCCGTACATTTTAGCTTTATAGTTACCGAATACAAGAAGGAGTTGTTCGACATTCATCGGTATATATATTTGGCAACAATGTCATTATCTCTGTTGAACTGAGTTCGTAAACAAAAGGTAATTATCGAAGTGGTAAAATAACTTGTGATGTTTATACGTTTGGAGTATATGATGCATAATCTCTTATAGTAAACGTTTATTTACTTCATTTAAGCTTTATCAAATAATTAATGAGGCATATAAAGTTAAGAATAAAGACTAAGTAGCTATTTTAAGAAGCATGATCACCAAAGAGTACTACGACAAGTTGAAAAAAATATTAATGCATGTTGAATGATAACTTAGAGCACGAGAAGAGCTAAGAAGATAATAGGAAAATAATAGTCTTGCTTCATATATCATTAAGAAATGAAGTACGCATCCAAGACTGACTTGAATTCCATCTGAAACTTAACATGATCCCATACCAATCGCAGTGAAACTGGAATCAATAGTTCAAAGCTAATTGTGTTTAAGCTATTCTTTTCTGACTTTCTCAGTGCTTAGTTTGCCATGTAAACGTTAGGGAATGAATTGTCAATAATTCGATTGATGAGAAGACGTTGCGACTCTCGTGCTGAGATCATTTCAGTTTCTCCCTCAGTCTGAATATAGGAATGGTTTCTCCAGTATCTTTGCTAATTCAGTGATTGAGATGACGAGTGCACTCTGTTCTTGTACTTTGTTTATCTCTTGTTTTATTAAGTCTTAGCCTCAGTTCTTCAGCCCCTTAGTTCTATTAGTCAACTCAGTATGAGTCATCGGCCTATCGCGATATGGAAACAGAAGAGGTATTTTCAGTGTTAGGTGCATAGTTTGGGTGCGGTTTTGCCAAGTCAGTTCTATGAATCAATAATGCTATAGATCTATGCTACGTGCATCGGTATTTTAATTAGGTTGGCATCTGTTTATTCTACAGCTATTACAAGCGATAACATACACTACGAAGGAGACGAAATAGTTTGTTCCACATTGACTGCTGTTCGTCAACAAAAGGTAATTATTTAAATCGTGCTGCTGCATATTTGCTAACAGAGTATGATATATAGTTGATTGTAGTCAACTTTACTTTATTTCATTTAAGCTATATCGTTTCAAATAATGAGGCAGTTAAGAATAAAGGCTCAGTGCTTGTGCGATTTTTAATGTTTTGAGAAGATCAAAGAGTAACACTGGGTATTTAGAACCAAATAAGAAGCTAGGAAATTATGCTTTGATTTCAGACAGGATATTGTGAAGAATACGCCCTCCTTCGCCCGATTAGCAGGGAATAACAAGGATATGTCGTTATAAAATGTTTGATGTTCGAATGCATTCTAATAGTACAATAAACACGAAGGGCACATTCGGACTGACAGAAAATGTCGGCATACGAAGCTCATTGAAATCAGGAGATAACAACTCGTTGAAGGCAATACATCTTCACCAGTACCACTGATATGGTTAACACAGGAATCAAAATGTCGAAGCAAATTGTGTTTAACCATGATGATTCTCTATGATTCTTAGTGTAAAATATACCACATAGAAGTAAGGAATCAGTTAGATTTTCAATATCTCGATTCATCAAAATGTTCTTCCTGTAGGAGCACATCAACCAGAACAATTTTGATTGATTTTGCCACATAGTGACCTAACGAATCCTGCAGTTTTATTGGTCGAATAATAAAATAGGGCGTTCCTTGGTAATGCAGATATTTCAGTGTTCATTGTTTACATTGGGAGCGGTTTTAGAAAGACACTTCACAATTCAATATCATAAACATTATCAATGCTACGTGTATTGCCGGACATTTAAGCTTTATAGTTTCGATCCCGAATACAAGAAGGAGTTGTTCGACATTCATTGGTACATATATATTTGACAAGAATGTCATAACTCTGTACAACAGTTCGTAAACAAAAGGTAATTATTGAAGTGGTACAATACTTTGTGCTGTTGATACGTTTAGAGTATCAGATGCATAATCTCTTATACTGAACTTTATTTACTGCATTTAAGCTTTATCGATTCAAATGAAGGAAGCATTTGAGAATAAAGACTAAGTAGCTGTTTCGAGGAGCATCATCAAATGCAAGAGTACGGCGAAGCTCCAGAGAAGTTGAAATCAAGGAAAACAAAGTAATTAATGCATGTTGAGTGAGTACTTGGAGCACAAGAAGAGCTAAGAAGCTTTGAAAATAATAGTTTTGCTTCATATATCAAGTATGCCAAGTCGCTTCTCTGAATCTATAACGGTATAGATCAATGCTATGTGCATCGGCATTTTAATTAGCTTGGCATCTGTTTATTCTACAGCCATTACAAGCGATAACATACACTACGAAGGAGACGAAATAGTTCAACATTGACTGCTGTTTATTCTCGCCAAAAAAAGGTAATTATTTAAATCGTACTGCTACATATTTGCTGACAGAGTATGATATGTAGTTCATTGTAGTCAACATTACTTTATTTCTGTTAAGCTTTATCGTTTGAAATAGCGAGGCAGTTATAAAGAATAAAGGCTCAGTACTTGTGCGATTTTTAATGTTTTGAGAAGATCAAAGTGCACGACTGAGTATTTAGAACCGCACAAGAAGCTAGGAAATTATACCTTGGCTTCAGACAGGATATTGTGCAGATTGTTTAGAATACGCTCTCCTTCGACCGATTAGCAGGGAATAACGAGTTCATGTCGTTCTAAAATGCTTGATGTTCGAGTGAATTCTAATAGTATAATAAACTGAAAGAAAATGTCGCCATAAAAAGCTCATTAAAATCAGGACATAACAACGCGTTGAAGGCAATACATCATAACCAGTACCACTGATATGGTTGATACAGGAATCAAAATGTCGAAGCAAATTGTGTTTAACCATTATGATTCTCTATGATTCTTAGTGTAAAATATACCATATAGAAGTAATTAAGGAATCAGTTAGATTTTCAATATCTCGATTCGTCAAAATGTGTGGAATGTTCTTCCTGTAGGGGTACAGAAACCAGAACAATTTTGATTGACTTTGCCACATAGTGACCTAACGAATCTTGCAGTTTTATTGGTCGAATAATAAAATAGGGCGTTCCTTGGTAATGCAGATATTTCAGTGTTCGTTGTTAACATAAGGGAGAGGCGGGTTTACAAAGACACTTCACATCATCGAAATGGTTATCTATGCATGTATAATTGCTACGTGCATTGACATTTTAACTTTGTACGCGTTCATCTTATTGACATCAAAAGAAAGGATACTGTAAGGAAGACATGGAAGTTTGATCGGCAATGACTGGTGTATATTATAGTCGTCTCGCTTTCAACTTGGAAACTTGGACGAGATTTCTGACCCAATATTATTCGAAAAGTAACAGCTAGTGATAATCTTGAAACTTCATATATTGAACATTTGAACTTGGGCCCGATTGTTCAATTTTAGGAAAGTTAATAAGAAAATGAGGGAGTGCTTGAATAATAATTTCGAAGTGTTATTATGGCTGCAGCAGTGATTAATACCAATCCAACCCCGCGGAGACTGTGTTGTTTTCTGGGGTATTATTGTTAGTATTTTACTGCTGTTCGGATACATGTTTGTGTGGCGTTGCCGCATTTTATACAAAAAATTCCAACTTAAAAGAAAAGAGCATTACTTAATTAAGTTGGCAGTGGTGTATTTTGCAGGTTGAGATGCTTTTATATTCATATTTTCTTTCTTGCATATGAAATTAATCGATTCAAAAAGAACAAAGACTCAATTCTTGCGTGGGTTTGTTTTGATAAGCATGATCACATAGCATGACGAGGCTCCACAAACAAACTAAAAAATGAATGTTATGCATGTTAACTAAGCACTTAGAGCTCGAGAAGCTAGGAAAATGATACTTTTGCTTCAGATATTACAAAAAAATAACCCATCTTTGAAGGACACATTCAAGACTGAATTGAATTGAAACAGAAAATGCACAAGTATAGCCCAGAGGCAATATTAAATAATAATTCAGTGAGAATCAACCTAGATAAAACGATAATTAACTTTCGAAGCAAATTAACCAATGTAGGACTAAGGAAATAATATGTTAGATTTTCAATACCTCAACTAGTTCATCAAAATGTGTGGAATGTGCTTGCGGCAATGTTTTATCGACCGGAAATATTTTGATTGACTTTGCCACATAGTGATCAGTAATACATCTCGCAGTTCTATTGGTCAAATGATAAGATGGGCCGTCCCTTTGGATAATAATAATAATAATAATAATAATAATAATAATAGTCTTTATTAACAAATATACCACATCAAACGTGCAATATTTTACAAAATATATAATAAGAAAAAAAAGAAGAAATTTGTATACATATATATATAAATATGAATCTAGTAACAGTCAATTATGTTCTCACAAAGTGAAAAGACATCTATTTATAAAAATGGATTTGAACCTCTCAGTTTTTACACAAGGCAAGATATAGTTATGACCTATCACGGAGTTGTCTGGATCTCTGGTGGAAACAGATCGTCAAGGGCAGTATGATTTTGAGAGATTCTGTTCCATAATTTCTTATCCCTAGAGTTTAAAATACTGCAAATACTGTATTTCTCCAAACAATACCCTGATCTAAAAGCTCTAGCAAACATTCTATCTATTCTACTGAGATATTTATCATAGAAACAGCATCCCCATACTTCGATGGCATAGGTGAATACAGAAATAATAAGGCTATGAAAGAGCAGATCTAAATGCTCAATTGGATACTTATAATATTTACATACTCTTAGTATATAAAGCCGACTACTAGCTTTACTCAAAAGGAATTCTACATGAGTATCCCAATTAGTGGAACGGTCTTCAAAAGTAACTCCAAGTAATTTCAATTGATCTTTGCGCTCAATAATAGGAAGAGGGGCAGGTGGCTGCTTAGGACATACAGATATTTCAGTATTCGGTGCTTACATAAGGGAGCGGTTTTGCGAAGACACTTCACAAACATCATAATAAACGTCATATACGTGCATTGCCGGAAATTTTAGCTTTATAGTTTACCGAATACAAGGAGTTGTTCGACATTCATTGGTATATATATATATTCGGCAAGAATGTCATAATCTCTGTTGAACAGTTCATAAACAAAAGGTAATTATCGAAGTGGTAAAATAATTTATGTTGTTTATACGTTTGGCCGAGTATATGATGCATAATCTCTTATAGTAAACGTTTATTCACTTCAATTAAGGTTTATCAAATAATGAGGCATAAGTTAAGAATAAAGAGTAATTGTTTTAAGAAGCATCACCAAAGAGTACGACGAAGCTCCAGAGACAATTTGAAAATAATAATAATGCATGTTGAATGATAACTTAGAGCACAAGAAGAGCTAATAAGATAGGGAAATAATCAGTAGTCTTGCTTCATATATCATTAAGAAAATTATGAAGGACGCATCCATGCAAGCCTGACTTGAATTCATCTTAAACTTAACTCGATCGCATACCAATCTCAGTAAAACTGGAATCAATTAAGCTTTCTCAGTGCTTTATAGTTTACCATGTAAACGTTTGGGAATGAATTGTCAATACGGCGGTGAACTCGACTGATTGATGAGAAGACGTTGCAACTCTCGTGCTGAGATAATTTCAGTTGCTCCATCAGTCTGAATATAGGAATGGTTTCTCCATTAACTTTGCTAATTGATTCAGATGTTGAGTGCGCTCCGTTCTTGTACTTTGTTTATCTCTTGTTTAATTAAGTCTTAGCCTCGATGAGGCTTTGGAGATTCAACTTAGAATATCTAGATTACCACTATGAAATGTTATTGAATGTTCCATCACTCTAAACAGTTTTGATTTACTTGACAACGCTATCGTGGCATGACATCTTGCAGTAGTTCTATTAGTCAACTCAGTATGAGTCATCGGCCTTCGCGATATGGAAACAGTGGAGGTATTTTTAGTGTTAGGTGCATAGTTTGGGTGCGGTTTTATCAAGTCGCTTCTCTTAATCAATAACGCTATAGATCAATGCTATGTGCATCGGCATTTTAATTAGCTTGGCATTTGTTTATTCTACAGCTATTACAAGCGATAACATACACTACGAAGGAGACGAAATAGTCCAACATTGACTGCTGTTTATTCTCGTCAGCAAAAGGTAATTATTTAAATCGTGCTGCTGCATATTTGCTAACAGAGTATGATATATAGTTGATTGTAGTCAACATTACTTTATTTCATTTAAGCTTTATCGTTTCAAATAACGAGGCAGTTATAAAAAATAAAGGCTCAGTACTTGTGCGATTTTTAATGTTTTGAGAAAATCAAAGAGCAAGACTGGGTATTTAGAGCCAAACAAGAAGCTAGGAAATTATACTTTGCCTTCAGGCAGGATATTGTGCAGATTGTTTAGAATACGCTCTCCTTCGACGATTAGCAGGGAATAACAAGTTCATGTCGTTCTAAAACTGAAAACGTTCTAAAACTGAAAGAAAATGTCGCCATAAAAAGCTCATTAAAATCAGGACATAACAACGCGTTGGAGGCAATACATCATAACCAGTACCACTGATATGGTTGATACAGGAATCAAAATGTCGAAGTAAATTGTGTTTAACCATTATGATTCTCTATGATTCTTACATGAGAGGACGCAAGTGGGTTTGTACTGTAAGTACACCCGAGGATTAAGTAATTAAGTTGTGGTCAGGTTAGGTGTTATGTTCTGTCAATGAAACTGACTAAAGCTGTCATGATAGTCTTTATATTTCAAACTCATTTTAGTGTGATGCATTTTATTAAAATTCATAATCCGGTTCTCGCAACCCGAGATCACAGTTCTAGACATGGCGCCAAAGAAGGGCCTTTTGCCCTTCCGCACTGTTTGTAGTTTACAACTGCTCGATACTAGCGGCAGACGGTCACGAATATATCATCAGCTTCAGAATCTGTGGATTAATCGGTACGTGTAAGCTCACTTTGAGTTTTCCGGTGGACATAATTCCAAAGTGGAAAAGTAATTCCATTCAATTTGGAAAATGGCCGTCCGTATGAAGAACAAGAGTCGTCCTCTGAAGATGAAATTTTAGTCTCATTCTTTGGTCTGATTGGAGTAATTCTACTACAGCATCAAATGTGTCGTTCAATTTCGACAAATACTTGTTTCGGATATGGCTGTGAAACGGTGTGCTTTCCTTTGACCTCAACAAAGAATTATTCTGGCGGGAAACCAGTGAGATCAGTCGACTCGTCATCGTCACAATCTCTAAATACGAAAAATATTTGCCATAATACAGACAGGATACTCTACTCTCTGAGAAGACATTTCTGGTAAAGATATGTATGAGCCAATCAATGCTATACAGCCATGGTTTAAGAACACTAACTGATCTTTGTAAACGTGAGGTGCGCTATCAGTTACCCAGCTATCTCAAGTAGCTTTCGGAATGGTCTTCGGAACACAATCTTCTACTATGTGGAGATGATGCGGGCCCTGGCTGGGATGGCCTAAATTTTAAAACTGCGGAAAGGGTATTGTGGAAACACATGACAGGCGGTGAGTAAATCACAGATCACAAAACTTGGAAAGACGGAGGTAAGATTTGTTATTTAGTATTTTATTGAATTCAATACGTAGCATGTGCAAGAGCCCTGCTGGGTTAATTAGGTACGGATACTAGACCCTTTGTATTGTAATGCGGCCATTCGGCGTTTCCGTTTTAAAACAATAATTATTATACTGTACAATTACCATTTTCTAAATTAATAATATTTCCTGAAATTTATCATATATTCTCTTGATCTGGGTATTACCTAAAGAAAACCTAAAGAGGGCACAATAGTGGTGCTATTATAACTGCGTAAAAACTCCTGTTAAACAGAATATCTCTCTGTCAGGAACGCCTTGAGGTACCAACCATGCTTGTTATTTTACGCAGGTTTTTTTTTTTCAATTAACCCAGCTTTGTATTGTAATGCGGCCATTCGGCGTTTTCGTTTTAAAACAATAATTATTATACTGTACAATTACCATTTTCTAAATTAATAATATTTCCTGAAATTTATCATATATTCTCTTGATCTGGGTATTACCTAAAGAAAACCTAAAGAGGGCACAATAGTGGTGCTATTATAACTGCGTAAAAACTCCTGTTAAACAGAATATCTCTCTGTCAGGAACGCCTTGAGGTACCAACCATGCTTGTTATTTTACGCAGGTTTTTTTTTTCAATTAACCCAGCTTTGTATTGTAATGCGGCCATTCGGCGTTTTCGTTTTAAAACAATAATTATTATATACTGTACAATTACCATGTTCTAAATTAATAATATTTCCTGAAATTTATCATATATTCTCTTCATCTGTGTATTACCTAAATAAAACCTAAAGTGGGCACAATATTGGTGCTATTGTAACCGCGTAAAAACTCCTGTTAAACAGAATATCTCTCTGTCAGGAACACCTTGAGGTACCAACTATGCTTGTTATTTTACGAAGTTTTTTTTCAAATATTAACCAGTATTTTCGTATGTAAACATTTTAAATGCGTACGGAGTAACTTTAGGTCAGTCCAGTCAGGCACCCAGACGTTTCGTCGGAGCGTGCTACTGCTAGCGATAAACTGTATTTTTTGTATGTAAACATTTTAAATGCGTACGGAGTAACTTTAGGTCAGACCAGTGGCACCCAGATGTTTCGTCGGAGCGTGCTGCTGCTAGCGATAAACTGTATTTTTTGTATGTAAACATTTTAAATGCGTACGGAGTAACTTTAGGTCAGACCAGTGGCACCCAGATGTTTCGTCGGAGCGTGCTGCTGCTAGCGATAAACTGTATTTTTTGTAACTTTAGGTCAGACCAGTGGCACCCAGATGTTTCGTCGGAGCGTGCTGCTGCTAGCGATAAACTGTACTTTTTGTAACTTTAGGTCAGACCAGTGGCACCCAGATGTTTCGTCGGAGCGTGCTGCTGCTAGCGATAAACTGTATTTTTTGTATGTAAACATTTTAAATGTGCACGGAGTAACTTTAGGTCAGTCCAGTGGCACCCAGATGTTTCGTCGGAGCGTGCTGCTGCTAGCGATAAACTGTACTTTTGTAACTTTAGGTCAGACCAGTGGCACCCAGATGTTTCGTCGGAGCGTGCTGCTGCTAGCGGTAAACTGTATATTTTGTATGTAAACATTTTAAATGCGCACGGAGTAACTTTAGGTCAGTCCAGTGGCACCCAGATGTTTCGTCGGAGCGTGCTGCTGCTAGCGATAAACTGTACTTTTGTAACTTTAGGTCAGACCAGTGGCACCCAGATGTTTCGTCGGAGCGTGCTGCTGCTAGCGATAAACTGTACTTTTTGTAACTTTAGGTCAGACCAGTGGCACCCAGATGTTTCGTCGGAGCGTGCTGCTGCTAGCGATAAACTGTATTTTTTGTATGTAAACATTTTAAATGCGTACGGAGTAACTTTAGGCCAGTCCAGTGGCACCCAGATGTTTCGTCGGAGCGTGCTGCTGCTAGCGATAAACTGTACTTTTGTAACTTTAGGTCAGACCAGTGGCACCCAGATGTTTCGTCGGAGCGTGCTGCTGCTAGCGATAAACTGTACTTTTTGTAACTTTAGGTCAGACCAGTGGCACCCAGAGGTTTCGTCGGAGCGTGCTGCTGCTAGCGATAAACTGTATTTTTTGTATGTAAACATTTTAAATGCGTACGGAGTAACTTTAGGCCAGTCCAGTGGCACCCAGATGTTTCGTCGGAGCGTGCTGCTGCTAGCGATAAACTGTACTTTTGTAACTTTAGGTCAGACCAGTGGCACCCAGATGTTTCGTCGGCGCGTGCTGCTGCTAGCGATAAACTGTACTTTTTGTAACTTTAGGTCAGACCAGTGGCACCCAGATGTTTCGTCGGAGCGTGCTGCTGCTAGCGATAAACTGTAGTTTTTGTAACTTTAGGTCAGACCAGTGGCACCCAGATGTTTCGTCGGAGCGTGCTGCTGCTAGCGATAAACTGTACTTTTTGTAACTTTAGGTCAGACCAGTGGCACCCAGATGTTTCGTCGGAGCGTGCTGCTGCTAGCGATCGATAAACTGTATTTTTTGTATGTAAACATTTTAAATTTCGTACGGAGTAACTTTAGGTCAGACCAGTGGCACCCAGATGTTTCGTCGGAGTGTGCTACTGCTAGAGATAAACCGTAGAAATCATGAACAGTAAATAATGGAATAAAAGAAAATTGTCTCATAAATGTTACAATAAAAACAATTTTAAAATAATGACTTGATATTGATTTCCTTCCGGCTGAAGTACTCTAATCTAACGAAAAACAAAGTATTTACCCCTTCAACTATTCTATTTATATCTATAACACACTCAGTGATAGAAAACTAAATGAAAAAATAACAATTCCTTCATTGTGTGAGAAATAAAATAAAATTGCAGACTATAGTCGGCCAAGCCGGGTTATCCTGGTGAATAGGACTGGATACATGAAGAAAAAATACAGCCCATGCAGTGCCGGTCCATGCAGTATCTTTCAATTCGAAGCCGGCCGGGGATGCCTTGCCGGTTTTCTATCTCAACCGGCTTCCAACTAAATCGATGACTATCTACCGATGTACTCACCATTATTGGTCATTTTGTAGTCAAAATCTAATTCTAAGCATTTGGAAAACCATGAGGAAAAATGTATTCCGGTTTTGTTTGTCATCTACTGACGGTCATGGCCTGTTTCAGCAATTTGATCTGGTTTATCCTTTGACGTAAAAGTGTATAGAATCGTCTAATAGGATTATTGGGGATTTAGACACCCCGAAACTTGAAACACAGCGTGGGTAATGGGAAGTATGAATGGAATCCAGGATAAGGTACAAAGAAATTAGCCGACGTACTTACAGTACACACCCACTTGCGTCCTCTCATGTGTCAAATATACCACATAGAAGTAATTAAGGAATCAGTTACTGATTCGTCAAAATGTGTGGAATGTTCTTCCTGTAGGGGTACAGCAACCAGAACAATTTTGATTGACTTTGCCACATAGTGACCTAACGAATCGTGCAGTTTTATTGGTCGAATAATAAAATAGGGCATTCCTTGGTAATGCAGATATTTCAGTGTTCGTTGTTACATAAGGGAGCGGCTGGTTTACAAAGACACTTAACACCATCGAAATGGTTATCTATGCATGTATAATTGCTACGTGCATTGACATTTTAACTTTGTACGCGTTCATCTTATTGACATCAAAAGAAATGATACTGTAAGGAAGACATGGAAGTGTGTTCGGCAATGACTGTTGTATATTATAGTCGTCTCGCTTTCAACTTGGAAACTTGGAGATTTCTGACCCGATATTATTCGAAAAGTAACATCTAGTGATAATCTTGAAACTTCATATATTGAACATTTGAACTAATGGGCCCGATTGTTCGAAGCCCAATTAAATTAATCCAGGATTTAAAGAGCAATCTTTAGTTCGATTTGCTAACTTGTGAACTAGATATATATTTGAAGTTAAAAACATATTCCTAGAAGAGAAATATCAAGTACTTTTCTACTGGTCTTGCTATATTTGGAAACAAATACCTTCTACCGAGAGAACCAAAAGCATGGGTTAAGACTTAATCCAGGCCATTAGTGCTAATCGGGTTTCGAACTACTGGGCCCTGGTCGATACTCGAGCTTCTGAAATAAAACACTGAACGCATTTGAGGAAGAATTGCGCTCTCGGTTGCGTTTTCTCACAAGTTCAACCTGTATTCTTATTGATCCCGTATGCTTTATTACAAATATACCTTACCGTAATATCAAATCGGGTGTTTCTCACACAGGTATTAGCGACCATAGCCTTATTTGTGTTGTTCGTCGCCTTATTTTACCACGTCAAAACCCTCGTATTATCGAAACGCGCCGGATGCTTTAAAGATTTTGACAACGATTTATTTGTATCATTTAAGGAACCAACCCTGGGATTTAGTTGACGCGAGTGATGATCCACAAATGACATGTTTTGTGTTTGGAAATTACTTTTCCAAGAACTACCTCACGTGCACGTATACCAATAACGAAAAAGCGGGTTAGAAATGCTGTGGCGCCATAGCTATCTCGCGATATTAAAAGACTATGCACTGAAAAAAACGGGCCATAAAATATAATTCTGCTCATAAGTGGGAAACCTGCCAGAAAGCATGTCAACCGTACAATACATTAAGGCGAAACGCAATTACTTTACGTCTCACTTTAAGGAAAGCCGGGGTAACGTTAAAAACAGTCGAAATTAAAGCAGTGATCAATAAAAACCGTTGGGTGGATGAGGAGACACATGCGAATTCTCATTATATCGCTGAATGTTTTAATGAATATTTTGTAAACTGATAGGCCCCAAATTGGCAAGTCAAGTAACACAAAGTTTACACAATCCAGAAGACCTCTTTGCAGAGGCACAATCTCTATCATTGATGTTGATGACGTTTTCATACTGATATATAACTTACAATGACACAAGGCATCAGGGCTAGACCAAATTCCTGCAAGGGTTTTGAACATAGCAGCGCAGTGCCATTGGGAGGGGGTGGGGCGAGGAGGGGTGGCAGTTGCCCCCTGTACAGTCACAGGAGAGATTGACAGAAGTCATTAATGAAAATGTCCCAGAATTCATCAGTCATTTTGACCTCCAATTTTCAGGACCTCCCTACCCCCTGTAGCAGCCCCTGTTATTTGACAATCATAATTGACGGATGTCTTTAACAAATCCCTCTCACATGGGATTTTTCCACTAGATCAATAGAAAATTGCTAACTATAGGTAGTACCAGTTTATAAAGCCAATGACAAGTCGGAGAGAAGTAACTATAGACCAGTTTCAATTCTTTCAGTAATTTCAAAAATCTTTTTTCAACCGTATAAATTATGTCAGAAATTAACCTCTCTCAACATCAGTCAGCAGACTTCGACCACGCCATTCAACATGCACTGAAAGCTTTGTTGAAAGCAACAATGGTCTGGTACAAAAATATATGGACGAAGGGGAACTTAACATTGCTGTGTTTTTAGAAAAGGCCTTCGATACGGTAGATCATAATATTCTTTTTAAAAAATTCAACCGCCTGGGCTTAAGAAATTTAGAACACAAATGGTTTAAGTTGTATTATTTGACAAAGAGAATTGCTTTGTAAATGGAGTCTTATCAGACAGCAAGCAGAGAGGTTAAATGCGGAATACTCCAGTTTAGGACCCTTACTTTTCTTAGTCTATGACAATGACTTTCCTGGCTGTTTGTCAGACTCAATTCCTAATCTCTTTATGTAGATGACACTACCTTAATTAACCTATAATAATACCGATTTAACTGCAAGTAGAGAAAAGATTAAATGAGGATCTGGACCGTTTGAACGACTGGCTCAGGTCAATTCACGGTTATTAGCAAAAATGTTGCAAAAGGTCTGGGCACCTTGAGATGAATACGCGATTTAATCCCAAGTAATTACTTTAATAGAGATATTCAGTTGTACAGCCTCTTTTTGATTATTGTTCCCCAGTGTGGGATACTTGGTCCAAAGGTTTGTGTGACAGTCTCCAAAGTGCTCTAAGATCATCACTCGCTCTGGTTTCGATACGCGATCAGCTGATTTAATTACTTAAGGCTAGCCGGATGGCTAACGTTTGAGGAACGACAGTATAAATTAAAAGTTGGAATTATAAAAGTACTCAATGAAAATGCTCCCGATTATCTGACTAATTCATTTATTAAGGTCAGCGAAGTTCATTCGTTCAATACTCGAGGGAGTTCATTCGTTCAATACTCGAGGGAGTTCATTCGTTCAATACTCTAGGGAGTTCATTCGTTCAATACTCGAGGGAGTTCATTCGTTCAATACTCGAGGGAGTTCATTCGTTCAATACTCGAGGGAGTTCATTCGTTCAATACTCGAGGGAGTTCATTCGTTCAATACTCGAGGGAGTTCATTCGTTCAATACTCGAGGGAGTATTTCAAACCTGAGACCGCCTAAACCAAGGACCGAGCTACTTAATCGTAGTTTCGCATGCAGTGGTGCACTGGGCCTGGAATAATGTTTTAACTACATGTAGATAACCTATGGCTAGTTTTAATGTTTTATCTAGTATATACACAGCTCTCGGGAAGAGCATAATTATATGACAAGACTCTGTGTTTAAATAATTAAAGATTGTTTGTATTGTATTGTTTCCAAACAATCCCTGAAGGGGACCGAAAACACTCACTGGATCTTTATTCGATTCTTAACTGCCTCGTTATCTGAATTTATAAAAGTCAAAAAGTGTACCAAAGAAAATATGAATATAACAGACTATGTATCATTCTCCATTAACAAATAAACCAATCACAGGAAAGTATCACGGTACCAGCGGTGTCCCAGTTTTACCCCCTCCCCCGTACCCAGGGGGCGAGATCTATATTTGTGCGATTTTGTTTTGAGAAGCGGGACTTGAGAAGCTGATGACTCAAAGAGTTTATATGACGAGACATGTCAACAGACAAGTTGAACAATGAAAGTTATGATTATGGGTTTTGACTTAGAAACTTAGAGCACAAGAAGCTAGGAAATAATAGTTTAGTTTCAAATATCATAAAAAATAGGGGCACATGCAAGACTGACTTCAAGTCCAATTGAAATGTCTGAATGTTGAAATCAAGGAATGACAGAATAACGCAATACACTAGCTGACTTAGCAATTTACTTATCGCGTTGAAATGGGAATCAATAACTTAAGCCAAGTAAAGGTTATATCACTAAGATACACTAGAGTACATTTCCATCGTAAGAGTTTGTTAGTCGACAAATGGCTGGTGCCATTCAGTACTCGAGCGCGCAGCCATTCACGTGGATTCTCGAAAGAAAACGTTCGAAGTTTGAGAGTTTCTTCTTTAATTTTCTCGCTCAGTTTCGGTAATTAAGTGCTTTACTCAGTTTTATGTGCTTATTTGAGTAACATACATATTCTTAAAATTATTGGCTGTTTTTGGCCTTCACACGTCACAAAGTTACAAACAACATTACTGAACAGGCACATTAATCAATTGCTGTGAAGGAACTGCTATAAGACAGCAGTTAGTATATCGTATTAGATCTATTATGTTAAAACAGGACGAATACATGTACAGTTGATTAACAGCAATGATGCCTCGGATACTAGGAGAAATCGATATTTTCCCGAGACGAAGTCGAGGGGAATATTTACCAATATCGACTGAGCCTGAGGCGAATAATTGTTTTAGTATATACAACACGGAACCTGCTTTTGGTCACCGAATTTTGTTGAATTTCTAAAATTTCCGCATCGGAAACGTGAATTTACGCCTGTCATTTTGTAATAAGTCGTGTTCCATGCAGGTGTATTTGACACATTCGATGCTGTACACTACACATTTTTCAGCTGGTTAATTGTAACGCAAATGATGGATTGTGGTATTCAAAGAGAATGTTAGGTTTTTAGTGAAAGTCAATGTGCATTTGAAAAAAGGGTAATTTAGTTATTATTTTTAATTTCAGTATGGAAAGAGAAAATACTGATACCCAACCAACAGGCAAAGAAAGCAGCGATGGTAAGACATTCATTCATTGCTGTATTTATTGTTATGTTTCAGACTATATGGTCCTTTCTAAAAAGACCCTATTGCGTCTGTGTAGGGAAAGGGAGAGTTCTAAGTTAACAAATAGTGGTTAAGGGTGTAGACTTCAGTGTTGTTGGGATTTTGTTCTTTCTAGTTACACTCAGTGCATATACACGTATCAGAACTCTGCGGCTTGTATATTTTTCCTTGCTCATTCTCTTCCTTTTTATATTTTCACTACATTTCCTCCTATCTAATAGTTTTAATTACCACTCACCACACTATAGTTTAATGGTTATTTTGTGTTCAGCAGTTGATGGCGACCTCAGCTGGAGAGAAGGTGAGCCCACGGACGACCAACTCCAGGATTTGGCTGACTGCTTGCCTAACTGGAAACGTGTGGGCTCAAAACTTGGGGTTGACCGCAACAAAATGGAAATGATTGATCAAGATCATATCAATTACAGAAACCTCCAGCAAAAAGCAAATGGAATGTTATGTTTATGGAAAAAGTCTGGGCCAAATCGATCGTACAAAGTGCTTGGTGAAGCGCTACTAGAACTAAAGGAATACAAGCTTGCTAAGCAGTTCTGTGGGGGTAAGTAAAATATACTTGTTGTACAACTGAATAACATTAGACAACCAACAGTCATAAATTACCTTAACTTTATGAGAAAAAGGTTTAAAGATTTAATCCGTACAACATATATAAAATATATAGTAAACAACTTTATTTACATATCGTAGTTTTCTAGCTGACTGTAGGAAGGTCTACTAATCGGGGCCGGACACGGATTCCTCGGTTGAATTGGAATTAGTACTGTACTATAGCTAGCTAGTACTTAAAGGAGCTCATTCAACCAAGATGCATTGCGAGCTCAAATTTCTCGAACCGCCATTTTCTGGGCCCCCGATAATGGCTCTGGAGAGCTTCTTGAAACAAATCCTATTTCATCGGTCTCACAGGGGCATACCAGTTGATTACTTATAGGGGAAAATGTTCCTTATTTATTAGCTTTTGTGTTCAGTCATATATTTCCGAATTTTCACCTGCCAGGGGAAATATTGAACGTACTCTGGAGTCGCCTTTGGTCATTAAAATTATTACTAGAGCCTGTACTGGAGTTATAGCCGACTGTTTGATCGTATTAAATTCCTACAGTTTATCCAAACTAGGGCCTTTCTACATTGGCTTGATTGGCCCGCAGATCTAAATGACAAGAAATTTAAAGGTCAGAAGGGCTTATCATTATCGGACACTTACAACATTTAAAGCAAATTGCTTTGACTGAAGACTCGAGTACGCGGTACACGCGCGGTACTGACATGCAAGATTACAAATCTCGCAGTTTCTCTCTTAGTCTTATAGTCTTGGTTTTCGCTCAATGTACATGGACAATGCTGAGACAATTAAAGTAAGTAAAAGTGAAATGTTGTGTTGATATCTGCATGAGCGGCTGTAAAGTGGAAACCTATTTTATAAATGTTTCTTTGCTGATGAATAAACTTCAAGTTCAATCAAGTGCCGCTGGGCGCTCAGAAAACTGATTGATCGATTTTTTTACCCAGCATATCCAATGTACGATTAACGGAAGTCAAGGGGCTTTTTAAAATGACACAAACCGGCTGAAATTCAGGCTAACAAACAATAACATTATACGGATTCAATTCCTCAAATTTGATTTCAAATTTGCATATTGCATTGGCGAGTCAAAATGTGGCATGGAGAACGCACGGACCTTGAACACAAATAGAATGTGGCAAACAGTACTTCAACATTTCAAACCAGCATTTTGGCAGGGACAACCTAGCTCCTTTCTTTCGACTACACGTTCTTGCATGCACAAGCCTAGAAAGAAAAGAACTCTAAATGTATAACGCTATCGTAGAATTGATTAATTTCCTTGCCACACGATCTGCATCGCTGGAACTTGGTCCAGAAGTTGGACAAGTTGGTTCGCTAGATCGAGCATGAGATCGATTGCCAGCATCACGTCGAAGAATTTTTATCGGAGAACCGTAGTAATTCCGCTCATTCTATTATATTTCTTCAAGTACAAAGGCAACCGATCTCCCCGCCGATCTCGGCCATTCAGTTGAACTCGTAAACTATATTTATAAAAAGCCTGATATCACATTTTCTGATTGGCAGCTGTCCGATTTCAAGTAGTTTCCCGTATGAAAACAATAACAGTGACTCGCAATGCATCTTGGTTGAATGAGCTCCTTTAAGCTTCTCATATTAGAATTAGTAGTGTACTATAGCTAGCTAGTACTTAAGCTTCTCATATTAGAATTAGTACTGTAGTATAGCTAGCTAGTACTTAAGCTTCTCATATTAGAATTAGTACTGTACTATAGCTAGCTCGTACTTAAGCTTCTCATATTAGAATTAGTACTGTACTATAGCTAGCTAGTACTTAAGCTTCTCATATTGAAATTAGTACAGTACTATAGCTAGCTAGTACTTAAGCTTCTCATATTAGAATTAGTACTGTACTATAGCTAGCTAGTACTTAAGCTTCTCATATTAGAATTAGTACTGTACTATAGCTAGCTAGTACTTAAGCTTCTCATATTAGAATTAGTACTGTAGTATAGCTAGCTAGGACTTAAGCTTCTCATATTAGAATTAGTACTGTACTATAGCTAGCTAGTACTTAAGCTTCTCATCTTAGAATTAGTACTGTACGTACTATAGCTAGCTAGTACTTAAGCTTCTCATATTAGAATTAGTACTGTACTATAGCTACCTAGTACTTAAGCTTCTCATATTAGAATTAGTACTGTACTATAGCTAGCTAGTACTTAAGCTTTTCATATTAGAATTAGTACTGTACTATAGCTACCTAGTACTTAAGCTTCTCATATTAGAATTAGTACTGTACTATAGCTACCTAGTACTTAAGCTTCTCATATTAGAATTAGTACTGTATAGTACTTAAGCTTCTGATACGATCGAAATCACGAGGTTGCATGAGTCTAGAACATAATCTTAATTTTAGAAGCCCAGCATTTCCTTCTTCTCAATCTGACGATTTTTTTCGAAACAAATTAAGGCAACAAAAAGTGGCTCTCAAAAGTTTATAAAGGTTCAGCTCGCACTTAAGCAGGAGACGAACTAGTCCCAACCCCGGGACTAGGTGGGAATTTGACAAAACCCTCAATTAAATCCTGAAAAATGCCCCTATCCCTCGGGACGTTGTCCAACTACAAAAGCTTACAAATGCCCCCACCCCTGTTAAGTACCTAAACAAATTTGGAGGCTACCGGTAACTCAAATATTGAGAATGTTTCATGTGATTTAAAGAATATAGACCAAACTGTCCTGCTCTGCGTGCTATGGTGGCCATTCTGCCACAGTTTAAAAGTCGGGTTTGTACGAGTGGTCTTCCAATCTTTTGAAACTCACCTAATTAAGATTTCCCGCACGAGTGCTCAGCGATCAATCAGCCTTGAGAAAAATTACCGCTGAAGTCAGTGACAGCAGGCACCGGAAAAATCCCTACCTAACATTAACCCCCGTACCCTGGGGCTAAATACCAATAATTTCCAATGCCCCACCCCCTCGGGCATAGTTTCAAATGAAATCCCTTCAAATGCCCCTACAATCCCCACCTAGTTCCAGGGTGGTTGGGGACTAATAGTTCACCTCTAATTTTACTGCGTGTAATAAATAATTAAGTCAACTTAATTATTTCATTTTTTTCTTTCTTTCTTTTTATTTGATCTGACAGCCAACACCAAACAGGAGCAACAAGACAAAATGCCAAGTGGTCAAGCTATAGGTCAGTTAATTCTCTTTGGAACACGGACTTTAAAGCTGGGAAACTTAAAGATTCTCAATTATAGATATCATTCATTCATTGACTTGTATGTAACTATGTATACATAACAATTAATACACTGATGTACATAGTAGGCCATTTGTAAGTTAGATTTTCGACAAAATCACCACCAACAATGCCAGGACAACAAACTCATTGGCACTTACATGGTTTCTAAAGAACCAGGTATTTTTTGTTGCACCAAGCATGATTTTTAGATTTAGTTTTGTCGATTTATTTTTATTATGAAAACTGTAAACTTGAATACAAGATACAAGAAAGTTTCCAGTCTGTTGTAAATTAAATTCGATTAAATTAAAGTGATTACTTCCAATATAATAATATAACTTACACTGATTTCTAGTTCAGTCTGCAAGGAACAGGGTGGTGTAGCGACATTTCAAGTGTGTGTGTCTGGGGGGGGGGGGGGGGGGGGGTGGGGGTTATTGAGCCAGTATGACCAAACTATAGACACAAACGGTGTCTATATACACACAAACGGTGTAACAGTTCAGTGCTTCTCGTATATTATAGCCTAGAAGTTCTAGGTTTATAGTATTCGTATTATCAATATTTATATTTATTATAATTATATCACATGCATGCCTGGCCCCTGTCGACGCAGCTGTGAAGCAAAGAGCTTGGAAACAAACTTCGGCTTGCAATATTGTCAACCCTGCTAGCAGAGGTTCTTTTCTCTTACCCTCAAAAGAACCTCTGCTAGCAGGGTTAATATTGTCAAATAACATGATATTTTCGGACTGAATGAAACACATGCCGGAAAGGAATTGGATATATATATAGTAAAAGCCGCGAATAAAGCCGGCGGGAACAGACATTACGGCGGCATTTCTGTATACGTAAATAACAGAATTTACAAGGACGTTTCTTACATACCGAATGCTAACAATAATGCACTTTAGCTCAAGCTTGATAAGCGATTTTTTAATCGACCAAAAGATATTTACCTTGGAATAGTGTAACTCGGTTATAGCAAGCAACCAAGATTTTATTTTTCAATATAATGGCAGCTCTCTCGTAGATTACACAATTGTGCAGCATAGCATTATACCAATTGTAAGGTATTTTAAAGTGGGCAACCTTTTACCGCATTTATCGGATCATTGTTGGATTTGATATGGCTTAAATATGCGCACACCCTCAGTTACGAATCACGATACCCATCAGTCCCAACATTAAAAAGTTCGGGAAAATAGTCCGTAATGAAAAATACCCGAGCTTCTAAACTCAGAACAATACCGAACTAAATTTCCCCATTTGCTCTGTGGGACACTGAAAACTGTGACGTAACCAACTGACACATGACCAGTTACCCAGACTATTCTTGACGTAAGCAAGGAAGCCGAGACACCGAGAAAAGGAGAATCTGACGGAAATAAAGACTGGTTTGATTTGGAATCTAAGAACACATTACAGTCAACTCTCCGCTAACGGCCGACATTCTCGTAAGCGGACAGCTCTACTTACGGACGCCTTTTCAAATCCCCGTTTTACCTCCCAGTCAAACTCTGTATTTACACATTCCCGTAAGCGGACACTCTCTCGTAAGCGGACGAGGACACTTTTGAAAATGAAAATTGGATTTTTCATTTGTTTACGCTCTCTCGTAAGCGGACACCCCATGTATAATAATTGACTCTTGGCAATGGTCACGATATATTTGTTTGTTAACGGATGTTTTTAAGAAGCACCAAAGTTACATGTATGGACGGCAGCAATAAATCCCGTTTAACTTTTTGTTAAACATAGAAGAGTTATACTACATTTTTTTTTCCGAGTTTTAACATTTGACATCAATAAAGAGTTTCGCTTTATCTCTTCAGTTGCTATTTTTGTCTACCCAATAAAACATAATTAACACCCGCTAATTAACTCTCCCGTAAGCGGACATCCACCCTATTTTTCTTTGGTGTCCGCTTATGGGAATAATTATCGTAAGCGGACAGCTCTACTAACGGACACTTTTTTCAATTCGCGAGGGTGTCCACTTACGAGAGAGTTGACTGTAATAAGAAAATAGACAATAAATTTTAAAAACCTGAAAACTACATGGAAACAGATCCACACAATTTTTAACATAAAAGCAAAACATAAAAGCTCTACCTACCCAGTAGAACCGCAAGTTTTCTTTGAACATTTCAAAAAGCTAAATGAGCCGAAAGCAGAGAAACCTTTACCCGCACCAACACCGTTGGCAATCACGACAATGGGATGAACAACTTGGATTTTAGGTTGGCTACTAACTTTTTGATACCAACTTGATTGTTCAGATGTGTATCGTCGAAGAACACGTTTGGATCGATGTCTCAATTCTTATTCAAACAAACACTTCTATTGTCTATATAGTGCACATTAGAGTGCCTTGCGCACATCTATAGACTTAATTTTTGGGGGCGGTGGGTGGGGTTTTCCCCCCTCTCCCCCCCCCCCCCCCCCAAACCGGCTGTGCTATCCCTGAGGAACAAGCAAAAGTGTACAAAAACACTACGAGTAGTAACACACAAATAGTTTCCCATCCGTACTAAGTAACCACTAAATGGGTTCCTGTTTTGAGGTGCAAAGAAGTGTAATTTATGTTAGTTGAGGTACGAAATTCACAGAAATGAATATTTTGCTGGCACGGAACAGAAGCCTGGGGAGAGTAGTGCTGAGAATTATGGGTAATGTAGTGTGCCATAAGTAGGTGACCGTTAAGAGGTTGAATTCATTCTAGGTCAGCCTTGCTACCTTGCTTCATTTTTTTTTTTTAAATGATTGGATCGAGAAGCCGGAGGCATAACGAACATTAAGGGAAACCATTCTGGCTAGGTTAGAATCGTCCGAGTTTAATTTAAATCGGCATAAGATTGTATTTATCATATCGGACTAAATGTATTTAGATGACCTCAGCTCCCAGAGTTGGCGGCACTGCATTGGTGGGAGTATACGTTCCCGTTTAGTCCACACAGTGGTTTTGGGTTTTCGTATCCGGCAGTGTCGCAATAATTAATAATAGTAATAAATAGAGACCAAAAGTTGAAGAAAGAATGCCTGTAAGCTATTATGAGCAATTATATGAATAAACGCTGTCGGGCTCGGCTGACCGACATACCCAAGTATCCTATATGACTGTGTGTGTCTGAATTGTGTAGTGGAGGCAAAATCAAGCAAAAGTGTAGGTTGGATGGAAAATGAGGGGTGCGGAGAGCCGAGTATGGAATATGAGGACAAATTTGAAAATTTAAGCAGAAACCTATACTGGTAGGCAAGGCTTTGCCTACCATAAAAGGTTTCTGCATAAAATTTCAAACTTTTAGCCTTTAACTTTTTCGATCTGCAAGAAGGTAAAACTTTGCATAATTATTTGCCCATGTCCAATACGCTTTTTCAAGTCGTGGGATTAGTTTTTGCCTATAGTGAGTTTTCATATCCTGATACACCTTCATTCCATTGTTTACGCAACCGTGTTCGTATTCATCCAGGGTAATTATTTGATTATTTCTCCTCATTTTCTCCCCACTCCTCATTTTCCAAACTCTGCATTTTCCACACTTCACATTTTCCACACTCCGTATTTTCCAATTTCCACTTTCCGAATTTTCCATACTCCGGATTTTCCATACTCCACATATTCCATATTATCACATACATACTGAGATTTACGAATGGAATCATTCATGCGAAACCCCACTTCACAAATTTCCTTAGCCAATCAGAATCGCGAAACGAATTTTTCACACGTGCGAAAAGCGTTTCGTCCAATCAGAAAACACCTGCCAAAACATATCGGGACTTGAGATCGGAGGCGCCACTTTCATTCACTACGAAAGTTAGAGGTTTTGACTTTCTTTTAAATAATGTAATATTGATCTGTAAACAGCCAACTAACGATGTTAAAACATCGACCAAGAAAACAAAATCGCAAGAGCAAAAACTTAGAGAAACAGACGTAAAGTGAAGAAGCGAAATTCTACCGAAAGAACTCAACATGCAGATATTGAGATAATCTATTTGAAATTAAGTGTCAAAAGAAAATGCGGCGAAGATTACGAGCTTTCAATCTTTCGTGGAGTGATTTTAACTTCCATAGACCATCGACATTTGAAAAATCGTAAATATTCTGTGAGCAGAGAAAACCTACAAGCCGTGGAGACGTAAACTTGTAAACTTTATTTTGTTGAATCAAAGACAGTTTCATATTGATGTTGAAAACTATTTCAAGGCTGATCAGTTTAGAAAGTAAGATTTTATTTCCATTTTGATTGTATCGAGCATAAATTTTAGTCTACGTTGAGTCGGATACGAAATGCAAAACAAAAAATTGAAAGCTACAAATGTACGTGTTCAATGACAAGACCTAAATAAAACCTGTTTGATATTGGAGAAAAATCTCAGTATGTATATAATAAACAAATTACAAGATGGAAAGTGCTTTTGTATGGTATTTACACACTTGTTTGTTTTCACAAAACTCACTCGCTCGTTCGTTTTGTGAAAACAAATTCGTGCGTAAATACCATACGCCAGCACTTCCATTAAGTAATCTCTATCTCCGCACCCCGTATTTTCCATCCAACCAAAAGTGTACAAAAACGCTTCCTACTAGTATAACCACTAAATGGCTTCCTGTTTTAATTGAGATGCAAGGAACAAAGCAAGTGTACAAAAACGCTCCCTACGAGTAGTAACACCAATAGTTTCCCGTCAGTACTGAAGTAACCACTAAATGGCTTCCTGTTTTTGAGATGCAAGGAACAAAGCAAGTGTACAAAAACGCTCCCTACGAGTAGTAACACCAATAGTTTCCCGTCAGTACTGAAGTAACCACTAAATGGCTTCCTGTTTTTGAGATGCAAGGAACAAAGCAAGTGTACAAAAACGCTCCCTACGAGTAGTAACACAAATAGTTTCCCGTCAGTACTTAGTAACCACTAAATGGGTTCCTGTTTTAATTGAGATGCAAGGAACAAAGCAAGTGTACAAAAACGCTCCCTACGAGTAGTAACACAAATAGTTTCCCGTCAGTACTTAGTAACCACTAAATGGGTTCCTGTTTTGAGATGCAAGGAACAAAGCAAGTGTATACATAAACGCTCCCTACGAGTAGTAACACCAATAGTTTCCCGTCAGTACTGAAGTAACCACTAAATGGGTTCCTGTTTTGAGATGCAAGGAACAAAGCAAGTGTACATTAACGCTTCCTACGAGTAGTAACACAAATAGTTTCCCTGTCAGTACTGAAGTAACCACTAAACGGCTTCTTGATTTGAGATGCAAGGAACAAGCAAGTGTGCATAAACGCTCCCTCCAAGATTAATATCCCTTCCCTCATCATCCCCCTCCCCACCAAACCTTACTATTTTAAGATATTAGAGAGCAGTCATTACTGACCGGAGGGAGGAAGGGAGGGGCTATACTTTCACTTTAGGGTGCTTTTAGTGGTGTGGAAATCCCATATTATACATCCAGAACAGTCTTCCTGTTTTAATACACTGAATTATTGGGGCAAATATAAAAACTATATTTTACAGTATTATCAAACTCAGATAACTTTTGAAAGCTAAGGCTTTGAATATGATATATGAACATCTTGGCACTGCAACTATTGCTGTATATTAAAGCTTTCTCAAAATAAATTTTGTGAGATTGAAAAAAATTAGACATTATTGTCTTGAGCAAAGTTTAATTTGTATAGTCTCCCTTCTATTCTATTTTTTCTCTATTTCTGGTTAAATTTTGACTTG
Source organism: Actinernus sp. WN-2022 (assembly GCA_030867875.1). NCBI lineage: Eukaryota > Metazoa > Cnidaria > Anthozoa > Actiniaria > Actinernidae > Actinernus > Actinernus sp. WN-2022. Next base: position 61,536,974 of record JAOWCC010001501.1, on the reverse strand, counting down.
GATTAAAGTCCTCAGTGGGGTCTATCCACAATAGTAATGAAATTAAACCTGTTTGTTTTTGACAAATTCTTTGTCAAAATCCATGTTTTGCAAGTACAGCGGCCTGGTTGATCAAAGGTGGATAACTTTATCCAGCAGATAAATCGTTATCCAGTGGATAAAATAAGCTAGTTTGGTTAATACTTATCCACTAGATAATGATGTATCTGCTGGATAAAGTTATCCACCCTGTGAACAACCGGGCCCAGGTGGTTTGTTGCAATTTGACAAAACATTTTTAGTGACACCACCAATTGAATATGTCCTGAGGAAAAAGTAAACAAAACTTACAACAAATACAAAATATTATTTTCTTTAACAATCAATGCTGATGTAATTAGCCAATGTAACAAGGCACTACCCGTTGCCAAGTCTGAAACTATTCTTCTGGAACCGCTGGTTAGTGTACTGTATTGAATCTGAAATAAGGATTTATCAGGATGTAGCTTAAAAGTCTCCAAAAGTATGGGTTTGTAATATCTGTCTCATAGTAGAATCATTAATAGAATGACAGGTATGTAGTCAGACAAAATATGTCAACACAAATTTTCCCTTTTGGTTTCGTCCTGGACAAAAGTCAATCCGCTTAATTAAGCACAGATACAACCTAAACAAACTTTAACTTCCTCCATTTTTACCGGTATTCTTTTTTCCCTCCCAAGTTCTGGTAATTTTTGACTTAGAATGAAGGTTAAATACAACAAAAACAATTTGTAGACTTCCTTTTATTCTAATGTATGCTCTAGTTCTGGTTAAATATACATTTTGGCTGGGCGAAATCAATTTTGAACAATCTGTTAGTGTAATTTCATATAATTTTCTTTTTGAACTGGGATGAAAGCAAAAAATATAACAAACTGGTTATGTACTCCTCTTTATTTAACAAATAAAGAAGCCTTAGTCAAGTTTTATGTGACCTCACATTTTTAAATCTGATAAAACACCACTGCTCGTTTATTAAACTATACATAAAGCACGATGGGCATTTAAGAACATGAGAGAAATGTTAAAGCACAAGCCGCATGCTTTCAACATTTCTTGAGTGTTCTCAAATGACCAGTGTTTTTCAACTCTGATAAAACATGGCTTTTTACCCAATCAGAGCACACGTACTATCGTATCTATATTATAATCTAAAATAAATTAGGTAGTTCAGAGTAAGGTTGTTCAAAGGGTGCATGGAATAACACTATACATTGGATAAATCCCTATCCAGTAGATAAGCATTAACCAAACTAGCTTATAATTTATTCACTGGATAGTAATTCATTCGGTGGATAGTTTTACCACTCTTTAATTAAACAACTGGATCCTGTTTAAAATTTGATTGATAATAGTTTTTAAATAATAAATAGTCAGCTATGTATTCCTGACATATCTTTTGGTTATATTACATGTACATGTTTTTGAGGTTCTCTCTTCGTTACTGCATGCATGTTTTAAATAATTTTGTTTAAGAGCCTCACACAAAATACAGCTCTTTCATCTTAAATATTCAGCTCTGTCAGCAAACATTTAATTAACAAGTAAATTCCCATACAAAGCCTTATATTTTTCAACACACAAGTTAAGCCTGGGCTTCCTGTAGCTATAATTCTTAGGCGAATCATTACTTAAACTAACAAGTAGTTCTTACCTTTCAGAGTTGGTGTCGTCATCGATGAAAGAGTCCATTAAAAAGCAAACACAGTTCGTACCGAAGTTAGTGGACTCCCACATGATTCCAAGTGTCAAGACCGATGACATATTCACCAATCTTGTCATACAACACGCGGAACGCACATCAAGAGGGGAAGAAAATCTACTCAGCTATAGCAAAGTTAGCGGGACTGCGATCGATCGATGCGAGCAGATCTTCTTTGGAAAAGAGCAAGGTGAAGGACATCCTAAATCGATCCTCGTAATTGGCAAAGCAGGGATTGGAAAATCTCTGTTTTGCCAAAAGCTCCTTCGTGATTGGGCTAACGAGAGGTTGTTTCAAGCCGAAGCAAGTATCCGAATACCTGATTTCAAGTTTGCATTCCTGTTGACATTTCGTCAGTTAAGTTCACTTGGAGAGGAAACTCTTAACCTACGTGAAATCTTAAACCGCTCCACATTGTTGGATGAACATTCAATTATCGATGATTCAGTATTCGGCTATATTCTACAACACCCTGAGGAAGTTTTGATTTTACTTGATGGCTACGATGAATATTCACAACAAGGTTACATCGTCAGTAGCTCAGAAGAAAACTACCCAAATGACCCGCGCGATAAGATGCCTGTACCATCACGACCAGAAGAAGCTGATCAAATGAGAGAAATTCACTTCGAGGAACTGGTGGAAATTAAAGGGTTTGCTGAACGACAAGTGAAAGATTACATTGGAAAATATTTCAATTCAAATGAATTAAATAAAAACATTGTACTTGATCATATCTTGAAGAATGAAAATCTGGTGAGCTTTGCCCATATTCCTGTCCTGTGTTTTCTAATGTGCTGGTGCATGGAATGGTACATTGAACAAGAAAGCAGTGAATATCTTCCTGTCACCATAACTGAACTTTATTATCAAGTTGTTAAAATCTTTGAACTAAAACATCACTCCAAGTCAGAGTGCAAAAAGAAGGGATTTCTTAGGAAGCTCAACCCTACACCTCTGGTTGAAAACACATTGAAAAAATTATCAAAGTTAGCAGCGAAATTGCTTCTGGAGAAAAAAGTTATTTTTGATCAAGAGGATATGAAGAAATATAAACTATCGGATGAAGAAATTGCAAATCTTAAAGTGAGCGGTCTTCTTCACTGTGGTCCGGAGTTCAGAAAATCTCCTTCGAAAATAACGAGAGAGTTTTCTTTTATCCACTTGACATTGCAAGAGTATTTAGCTGCCCGATGGTTTGTGAAGAAAAGAAAAATACCACCAGTACAGGGTATGTCTGACATGGTTTGGCAGTTTATGGCTGGGGTGATGTCACAGACAAAAGATGACAAACCCAAACTGATGAAAGAATTATTTGAAAAACTACCAGCTGATGCTATATACTTTAGTGATAGATCGAGAGAGAAACTTCTAAGAGCAAAGTGCCTTAATGAATATAATGATAAAGAATTAGGTAAAACTATTGTAAATAAACAACTCCATCTATACTGTGATGATGAGGGGGTGATTGAATTAACTAATGTAACTGATGTGGACTGCATAGCGATCTCCTTTTTGCTAGATATTATATGTTTATTGTATAAAGAACAAACTACTAAAAAACGTTCAACATCATCTTCACAGTCAGTTATTGTTAATACATTGCACATCTATTTGTCATCTTTAACATTGTCTGGAGTAAAACGTGTCTGTAAATCACTGGAGAATCAATTCTGTACCGTAACTAAACTGTGGCTGACGAGGTGTAAATTAACTGACGAGTGTGTTGACTGTATTAGTAAATTAGTAACAAGTAAATTAACTGAACTATATCTGTCTCGTAATAATCTTACTGATGTAAGTGTTGTTAATATATGTACTGCACTAATACATGACAACTGTAAGTTAACTGTACTACATCTGTCTTTTAATAATCTCACTGATGTAAGTGTTGTTAATATATGTACTGCACTAATACATGACAACTGTAAGTTAACTGTACTATATCTGCGTTATAATAATCTCACTGATGTAAGTGTTGTTAATATATGTACTGCACTAAAACATGACAACTGTAAGTTAACTGCACTACATCTGCGTTATAATAATCTCACTGATGTAAGTGTTGTTAATATATGTACTGCACTAAAACATGACAACTGTAAGTTAACTGTACTAGGTCTGTCTGGTAATCATCTCACTGATGTAAGTGTTGTTAATATATGTACTGCACTAATACATGACAACTGTAAGTTAACTGTACTACATCTGCGTTATAATAATCTCACTGCTAAAGGTAAAGAATCTCTTAACAATCTGATAAAACAACACAAACTCAATGTTGAACTTGACTTGTGAAGATGATGACTGAATGATAAATAAGTAAAAAACCTTGTTGTTTCAATGCTGATATTTGTAGCAATATAACAAAGTTCAACAGCCTTTATAAATATCAATTCACATCACATATTGAGCAGTTTCTCATATTCTTTTAAACCCTGCTAGCAGAGGTTCTTTTCTCTTACCCTCTCTCCAGCTCCACTAACGAGGGAGAAAGGAACCTCTGCCACGATCCGAACGGTTCTTTAGATCTTGCCGGCTCCAAGTTTTTAGAGGTAAGTCACATGACAAACCGGTTTAAAAACCGGTTTTTCGAGGTCAACGTCACACACGCATGACTTGTTGGTACTTTAAAACACTACCCAGTCTAGAGTTTGAAGTTTCAAGATGGCATCTGTCTTTGGAGTGAGCGTGAGTGAGTTCGAAGTAGCGTTAAAAGCAGCTGTGTCAAACCTCAAGGAAAGCAACATCACCCTCGAAGAAGGAAATTTATTTTATTTTCTCCACTTCGCCTTCTCTTGCCGTTAACAACAGGAAATGGACAATTTGAAATGCACAATGTTTACCGTCTCGTTTTTCTCGGCCAATGGAAATCCAGATACGCGGCGCATGCTCAACAGAAAACCGTTCGGATCGTGGCAGAGGTTCCTTTCTCCCTCGTTAGTGGAGCTGGAGAGAGGGTAAGAGAAAAGAACCTCTGCTAGCAGGGTTATTCTTTTAGATCTGGAGTATTTCTGGCGGGTGTTTTTTCAAGAGAAAAAGGAGAACAAACTTTGTAAGCCATTGTCAATATAATTCCCAGTAGATATTGAGTAATTTGTGTTGTGTGTATAGAGTGTATTATATTTATTGAACTGAATACAAGAGGAATGGTGAATAGACGAGTTTGATCTTGATTCAAATCTCAGTGATAATCATTTGAAAATGTCAAAATATGGATTCAAACTGGTCTCAGAGAACTGGAACTAAAAACATTCACACAACTCAGTTGGGAATTCAAAACATTTATTGACCAATGTATAGTGAGAGTAGATTAACAGGTATTGTGGTTTTAGTTAATAAAGATGTGAAGACATTATCAATGTTTTCTCCAAGTGTAAAGGGATCTTTATAACATGTGATTGTGAAGAAATTTGGAGGAACTCAGCTGGGACTCAAATTAGAAAAGGCGGGCGAGTAAAAGCCTTATTTTCTTGATCAAAACACAATGATTTTGTACAAACTGAAAGAAGTCACAAAGATGTAGCATTAGTGTTAAGTAATTCATTGATGAAATTGTGATTTCACTTGGTTTTCTCTCGTTTTAAGACAAACAAGCGAACTATAAACATCGACTTGGTTTCGTATTAAATGGCGAGCAAAGAAATCTCTGATGGAAATTGTTTGTCGTTAAGTGAACACCATTAAGTAAACTGCGTTGTGTTCTACAAGGCTGCTCTATAGACTATAGTAAAACAACCTTTTGCAGGTTGAAGGACTGAATTTCTGTAAAAATAAGAGAATTTTCCAGTTTTAAAAACGTGCGATTTGAAAACACGCCGAGGCTCGTCTAACAGGTTCTGTTCATAAGCCCATTTTACTTTTAAATAAATAAGGTAGCTTAGTTAAGATGTTATTATTATTCTCTCTGAGGTAAAAGAACATTGTAAATATTTATTGTAGTCTGGAAAATAAACAAAGCAGTATTCCTCATGAACGCGACTGGAAATTGAATTTGAGAGTTGAGTTGGGAGGAAAACCAAACTAGTCGAATTTTACTTGGTCAGCAACACGAGATACTTTAAAATTCTTATTCCTATTCACAGTTACGGGAAGCAGTTTGCCTATAAAACAATTCAATGCATCAAATTCATCAGAGGCTGCAAAAACAACAACAGCAAAGTGAGTAGAGCTAACCTTTACGCTTCTACGTTTTGCAATTCTAAAGGCAGGACTAAATCAAATTCAAAGTATCTGGTGTATTCTTGGCCTTGGTATTGTTATCCTACAGGGTAGAAAGCAGTAAACAAGGACAAATAACTCCCTAAATGAATAAAGAAACGACTCAACTTTTCACCACTTCAAACTCTTTTGAGTTCAAATTTAATAGAGAAAAGAGCGGGAATTGTGATTGGGTAATTCAACATGACGTCACGTTTATTGACAAACATTTTTCTGGCTTCCTGGGGCGCTTTCCATTCAACCAAAATTTCCGAAAATTCCGGTCACAAATCAAATTGGAATGCAAAAAGTTCTGGTAAAAAAAAAACAGGAAATTGTTGAATATACCTTTAGAGTTAGTCCTCTTTACTGGAAATTCTGGATATTCTTTTTCTTTGTTGAATGGAAAGTGCCCCTGTGTAATAAAGCCGTACTTACACAGGTAGCCCCAAAAGAACGAATAATAATAAAAAAAATTGAGTGAAGTTTAAATGCGTCATAGGTCCGTCAGAGGACATTTCCATGCATGTGTTTAGGATTCTGTGAAAGGACTGAATTATTTCACTCCGAGATAACGATCTTGGGGCTAAACCATTATTGGGGGGGGGGGTTGGGGGATGGGTGGGATGACAAACATTTTTTTTCCACTGCATTATTTATTTACACGTTTTATTCCTTGCAAACAATTTAAGTTCTCACCCTCTGTAAACATTTTCTTTCAATCCCCCCACACCATCCCCTCCAAACTAATAATGATGCTCTTGACATTTTTCAATGTCCTAGCTGTAGGTGCGCTAGACTGCGGCGAGTTTATTGTGTAAATATACTGTTCAATTATCTGTAAAATCAGGAAAATTGGCAAGGCTTCTACCTTTCCATTTATTACAGGTTGCTGTAGGAATGGATTATTTCCTTTTATTTGGGGAAGGGGGAATGGTGTATTTTTCATTCCAGTGAGCGATGTTGATTGTAGGATAGGGCGAGTTATTATTTTCCAAAAATGACCATGCCCTGACCTTTCCCAAAACATAATCCACTGATCGAATTGGAAGTTAGCGTGTTGATGTTTGTAGAGGGTCAGCAAAACCAGAGAACCAAGAGAAAAACCCTTGGAGCAAGGGCAACTCAACTCACATGTGGTGCTGCGAACGGGAATTGAACCCAGCTCACAGAGGTGAGAGGCGAAGCGTTTAACCACTGTGCCATCATTATAAATCATACATTTTAAATCATTAATACATCATAATATTATAAATCATATACATTATTACATGTACAGACACATGCACGAAAGCTAAAGCTGCGAGGAGCACAAAGGTATCATTGACAGTACAGTGTTAAACCTGTTGATGACATGATGTTTGTGCTCCTAGCAGCTTTAGCTTCCCTGTATCCATATTGTATGTAACAGATAAAATATGAGTGGACGATCTTCGGACGCGAATATTTTATCTTACTTGTGAAATGAATATTTTTACTTAGAGAAATGAACAATGGAAACCTATATTTAATCGCAATTGTGAAATGCCATCGTACTTGTGAAATGAAACAAACAATGCAGTGAACATAATTGTTCTATGATTTTCACCCGTTCAGAGATTGTTAATCATGAACCAGTTGTGTCCCATAGGAGTTGCAACTAGCTCCAAATTGAATTTTAATTACTTTCAGTTGGAAGTTGATTCGGTGTAAGCATGTCCGGTCGATTTCGCTCTCCAAAAAGTGAGGTTCAAGAGAGGTCTTTGTAGTGTTGCTAGCCTTATTTGGAATGTCATTGTGAGTACTTAGGTCCCGGATATAGGATCGGATGTAGGATTAGCACGGGCACGTTTTGGTGGCGGTTTGCATGTAAGATTTCCTTTAATAAATATCTTAAAACACCACATTGGCGACGAGGATACGGATCTCAGCACTCCACAAGTAAGCCTTAACATATTTTTCGGTAAAAGAAGTACTGAATTAAGTCAGCGAGGAAGTTTGTAAAGGATCTAAAGCAGGAATACAAGAAGCATGGCAACTCTACCGCAGTTTCCAGAATTCGAAGTGCATTCAGAACAATTAAGGCGCCGTAGGAGTCCGATGGAAGAAATGGCTAGCCCGTTTTCAGAATCTCATACTAGCGATGGGAATAGAAGATACCAAAAGGCAAAGAGCTCTTTTACTACATTACGCCGGTGAAAGTGTGAGTGAAATCTTCGACACACTGCCCAACACCGAAGCAGGAGAAGAAGAAAATCCGCTAGAAAAAGCAAGTCAAGCACTCACCAACTACTTCACGCCGAAGAAAAACAGAGAATATGAGATCTACATGTTTCGACAGGCCAAGCAAGAAAGCCAAGAAAGCATTTCAGCGTTTCATACAAGATTGAGACGGCTCGCGACAACGTGCGAATATTCGTAGACACAGATCGAGAGATTAAACAGATCGTTCAAAACTGCACATCCCACCACAGGTACCCCAGGCTCATTATGCGTAAAACCGTTATTTCCCGGATATTTGAAATTACAGTAAATGTATGGAGTTTTAGTTCGAACGCCCGTTTGCTCTAAAATAAAATTCAGTAAATCGTCAAACTAGTCTTACCTGTCTCTTGTGTGTTCCTTTCAGTTTCTGTGAAGTTTCAAGCCATTCCGTTCAATTTTGAGGAAGTTACAGCAATTTTTCTTCCCTTAGTGTAATTATTGGGAAGGTAGCAAACTCGAGGCCGATCAGCCGCCGATCAGCTCCAGAAAATCGCCTCGAATTCACACAAAAATCCCCTACATCGCCAAAATTCCTTCAAATAACGGTTGCCCAAACACAGGTCCTTCACCACACTCAGCTTCACTTTCACTGGTTTACTTTAACGGCAGAAAAGTGCCACGTAGTTTGCAGTTTTCGACTTTCGCGGATGTTCATCTCCATCTGACCTGCAACGAGGCGACAAAAGTAGACCGTCCCCTACCACGTCAATTCGATCTTGCTAGCAACGAGGCGACAAAAAGTTGTGCCATTGTTTCATCTACCAATCGGAATCGATGTAAAAAAACGATTTGTTACCCAAAAGTTCACGGGCTCAGACCTAATACATATATACCTTATTTTGAAAGTGTTGTTTCAGAAAGCGGTCCCATGGTGTAGTGGTTTACATTTTGGGCTTTTGATCCAACGACCGGAGTTCGAGTCTTCGGCGGGCACTAAATTTTTTTTTTTTTACTTCTTTTTCTCCTTTCTCAGTTTTATTTTTATCCTTTTCCTCTATTTTAAGCTATTAGAGGCGCCTTCTACGCTAAAATAAATAAAACATTGTTGTGTATTGGCTCTCAACCCAACAATTGGCTCTCAAGCCAACACGGTCACGACCTCGATTTTATTTTAGCGTAGAAGGCGCCTCTAATAGCTTAAAATAGAGGAAAAGGATAAGAACAAAACTGAGAAAGGAGAAAAAGAAGTAAAAAAAAAAAAAATTTAGTGCTCGCCGAAGACTCGAACTCCGGTCGTTGGATCAAAAGCCCAAAATGTAAACCACTACACCATGGGACCGCTTGCTGAAACAACACTTTCAAAATAAGGTATATATGTATTAGGTCTGAGCCCGTGAACTTTTGGGTAACAAATCGTTTTTTTACATCGATTCCGATTGGTAGATGAAACAATGGCACAACTTTTTGTCGCCTCGTTAGCAAGATCGAATTGACGTGGTAGGGGACGAGTCTACCTAAATGCCGAGCCAGGATCCGAGCCAGGATCCGAGCCAGGATCCGAGCCAGGATCCGAGCCAGGATCCGAGCCAGGATCCGAGCCAGGATCCGAGCCAGGATCCGAGCCAGGATCCGAGCCAGGATCCGAGCCAGGATCCGAGCCAGGATCCGAGCCAGGATCCGAGCCAGGATCCGAGCCAGGATCCGAGCCAGGATCCGAGCCAGGATCCGAGCCAGGATCCGAGCCAGGATCCGAGCCAGGATCCGAGCCAGGATCCGAGCCAGGATCCGAGGCAGGATCCGAGGCAGGATCCGAGCCAGGATCCGAGCCAGGATCCGAGCCAGGATTATATGCTAGAACTGAGAGTTAGGATAGCCTTGTGAACAATACTCATACGTTTCAAGCTCTATTAAAAGTGATTATACACTGAATGACAGCCGATTGATTGAACAGTTTACTAAGTGCTAGAAACATCTACGGTTTGCATAAATTGATACGCTAAAATTTGAAACTTTCATATTTTGATTTCCTACTTTTTCAAAATGAAATCCTTTACCAAATATTCTTATTTTCGCACACAACGTAACACAGATCCTGATCATGCGAAAGAAAAATATTGGCGGCATTTGGACAAATAGTTTAGGAGACACCAAGGCGACAAACATTGACGGCACGGAAACGAGGCTGAACAGGCAGCTGCAACCATGCTCTGAAAACTGAACGAAATATTCTAGAATATAAATAACCCCAGCAATTGACAAAAGACAGTCTGTGAACAATTCTCATACAGAATAAGCTCTAAAAGTGATTATCCATTGCACGAGAGCCGATAGACCGAACAGTATAAGAAACCGCTAGAACCTTTGCGTAAATACGCTCAAATTTGAAACTTTGACATTTTGCTATTGCCAACGTAAGTATCAGTTAGTATTTCTAATTTTTCGAAATGATTTTGATATTGCACACATCGATACCATTCAGTTTTCCTACTTTTTTAAAATGAAATCCTTTACAAATATTCTCATTTTCGCGCACAACAGAACACAGATCCCAAACATGCAAAAGAAAAAAATTAGGAGTAATAGTTTAGGAGAAACGAACGCGACGAAAAGACAAACATTGACAGCAGAAACCGCTAGAAGCTACACGCAGTTTCCGCCATTCCGCATAAAAATCTGTCTTCATGAAGTCACTCAGACCACTCAGTGAATTATAGATGTTTACAATTTAATTAGCCTCCCTTTATTATTCACCAAACGACCTCTTGCTCTTATGCCTGCTTTTAATTCAGTTTTTTTGAATGAGTAATCTCCTCAAAGCTGCATTTCTTTTGAGCAAACACTGAAACAAGGGAATAACACGAATGAACAAGACTATAAAAAAAAAAAAAAAAACTCGAGACATGTTGAATTTCATCCCGCAAAATCACTACAGATCGATAGCTCCTACATATTAGGTACATTAGTAAAGTGTTTCCGAGGTTTCCCTTTGCGGAAAATTAAATTTTGACTGGATTTCCCGTGGCTGTCGTCTGTCGATCCCAGAGAAACATTGATCGAAAATGCTCTCACGAATTTTAGGGCATTATAACACTTGCCGTGACAATCTGTAGGATCTAAGAGAATCAAGTGCACAGAATGAAAAAGAAAACTATGAGACTGAACGATTTATCCAGCAACAACTACTCATCCGGTTGTTTCTAGAATAGCGGCCTTGCACCCTACAGTTGACGTATAAACGATGGCAATGTCAAAAAGGGAGCTGATTGGTTGACTTCATTTGTCAACAAACGATTTAGAACTCAAGGTGATTCCAGCTATCATATCATTTGTTCGAGACAGAGTTGTGAATACGTTCATACCCTGTATACCAGTGGTGCCAGAGCTCGGATCCTGGCTCGGATCCTGGCTCGGATCCTGGCTCGGATCCTGGCTCGGATCCTGGCTCGGATCCTGGCTCGGATCCTGGCTCGGATCCTGGCTCGGATCCTGGCTCGGATCCTGGCTCCTATATTAGTTTGTCTCGTAGGGGACGGTTTACTGTTTGTCGCCTCGTTGCAGGTCAGATGGAGATGAACATCCGCGAAAGTCGAAAACTGCAAACTACGTGGCACTTTTCTGCCGTTAAAGTAAACCAGTGAAAGTGAAGCTGAGTGTGGTGAAGGACCTGTGTTTGGGCAACCGTTATTTGAAGGAATTTTGGCGATGTAGGGGATTTTTGTGGGAATTCGAGGCGATTTTCTGTAGCTGATCGGCGGCTGATCGGCCTCGAGTTTGCTACCTTCCCAATAATTACACTAAGGGAAGAAAAATTGCTGTAACTTCCTCAAAATTGAACGGAATGGCTTGAAACTTCACAGAAACTGAAAGGAACACACAAGAGACAGGTAAGACTAGTTTGACGATTTACTGAATTTTATTTTAGAGCAAACGGGCGTTCGAACTAAAACTCCATACATTTACTGTAATTTCAAATATCCGGGAAATAACGGTTTTACGCATAATGAGCCTGGGGTACCTGTGGTCCAACTCCCAAAAAGCTGTTTGACTTCCGGTGAAATTGCATTGTTCAGAACAGCCAATCAGAATACACAAAAATCGGATTCTTCCAGAGCCCTATCTTTTCGTCGAGCATGCGCAGTAAGAAACAAATGGGATCTGGGTACGAGATTGGAAACGCACATACTGTAACTAAAATCCCTAAAGGAGATTGTGGAAAAGTTCACTCGTTTTAATAGAGATAAACTAAGTCTCTAGTCAGTATTTCGAGTCAGGATTATGCCTGCCCATATGTAGCAATATTTAATCTGTGAATAAAATGTATTTTCTATATTATTTTGGTTTAAATTGTGTTAAAAGTTTTATTTAAACCTTCAAAATTTTATTTAAACTCAACATTTTATTTAAACTTTAATATTTTATTTAAACTTTAACATTTTATTTAAACTTTAATATTTTATTTAAACTTTAACATTTTATTTAAACTTTAATATTTTATTTAAACTTTGACATTTTATTTAAACTGTAAATTTCCATTCAAACTTTTCGAAATATCATTCAATCTTCCTGGGGCGAGCGCGGTCAGAGCAGCCTCGTTTTCGATCTCACAAGACCCTATTTCAAAATGGCCGCCGACGATGTTGAAACTTTCTTGAAGGCTGTGTTAGAGAAGTCAGAGGAAATAGGACTTCGTAAAGAGCACCGAGATGTTTCTGAGAACTTTCTAAGTGAGTTGCTGACACACGTTGATTTACTAGGACAGACAGTGCAATTGTTGCATGAAATTAGAGATACTTTTTCATTGCCATATATGGACCCCGACGATTCGAAGAAGTGGAAAGATTTAGAGAACGTTTACTCCGAAATTGAAAAGGAGTTTATTGGTCTCTACAATAACGAATCCAGAACTACTCTTACTTGCGAGCTACCAGCTGTCGGTTGTGGACACAAAGCGTCCCGGTAGACCCGGATACTTTATCCCAAAAGAGAGTTTGGTAGAACTACGAGGGCTTAATTTCTCGTGGTGCAAGATCTCACAAATGTTTGGAGTGTCGAGATGGACTGTTATGCGCCGCGTGCAAGAGTATGGTCTTTCTGGTTTGCAACAGTTTTCCATTATTTCAGACGACCAAATTGACGATATTATCAGGGACTACATGTCACGTCATGGTTCCACCACAGGTGAGCCATTTATGTCGGGCTACTTTAGATCGCTGGGCCTACACATACAGAGAAGAAGAATACGAGTTGCAATAAATAGAGTGGATCCAATAAATACTGCCCTACGTTGGGGTGCTCTGATATCAAGAAGAAAATACTTTGTACCATGGCCAAATTCTATCTGGCATATTGATGGGCACCACTCTCTAATAAGATGGAAGTTTGTGATTCATGGTTGTTGCGATGGCAAATCTAGGAAGATTATGTTTCTTCAGTGCAGCACAAACAACCTGGCAGAGACGGTCTTGGATCTATTCAAGGAGGCTATTAAGGACAATTATGGCTTATGGCCCTCGCGTATCCGTGTGGATTATGGCGTTGAGAATGTTTTGCTCTGTGATGAAATGGTTGCTCATCGGGGAGAGGGACGGGGTAGTTTCATTGCTGGATCATCCACAAGTAATCAGCGCATCGAGCGCCTTTGGAGGGATGTATTCAGATGTGTTTGTCAGTTTTTTTATTATACGTTCTATGCAATGGAACAAACAGCAATTCTGGATATTGAAAATCCTATCCACATGTTTGCATTACATCTGGTCTTTACAGAAAGAATAAACACTGCTTTGAATGAATTTGCTGTAATGTTTAACAATCATAGCCTTTCCACTGAACATGGCTCGACTCCTAATCAGATATGGATAAATGGAATACTAGATGAAAACAATCCATTAAGTTGTGATAATGGTTTGGATGAATCTGTTATCGATCAATCTTATGGTGAAGATCCAGATGGTCCACGACCTCTATCGGATGCTGCCGATGGAGTAGTTGTTCCACCAGTCCAAATTGAACATAGCAGAGACATAGCTAATTTGGTTTTACAGCAGGTTGGTATGAACAGACCATCAAGCCAAGCTGGCATCGACATTTACAGTACAGTTCTAGCACTAGTAGTACAAAAACTTGAAGAATATATGTAATACATCATTTTCGTGTACCAGTATTTACATCAGTGGCATATGGAGGTCCAAAGCCATTGTCATTGATCTGTAGATCCAATAATAACCAACATAGACAAAGTTACTATAAGTTATGCAGTTGTCATTGGCTTCCCCGAGGGGAGGGGGGTGATGGAATCATAAGCTGTAGGTGGGGAAAGTGAAACCTTTGTAACAATGTGTGTCCAGTCGACGCCTGTGACTCAATTTGTAAAAGCCCAACCCCTTAGAGAAATGTGGGGACACTGCTGGATTTTTTTTAAATTTGGGCTAGCCATATAATTGTTCTTTGCAAAGTGCCAAAAAGTGAAGCACATTTACATGTACCAACAGACACAAACTTTAATAGTATAAATGTGTCAATAAAGCTTTTTATTTTTTACAATCATTGATAAAATCATAAGCCATTCTTTACAACAACTCCACTCATCCATTTTATATGGGGCATCACAACATTGATCTCACCCCACATATAGAGTGGTAAAGTTATGTAACAAAACAAAACAATTCTCTTTAACAATATTTAATCACTTGCAGATTCTGAAATACCACCATGAAATAACTTTACACACCAAACATAAGGCAAATTGGTTAAAACGCGGCTGATATGAACAGCTGAATACATAATTTTTAGAACAGTGTTGAAAATACAGTGATTCGTTAAAGAAAATTATGTATTCAGCATTCCAAATCTCAGCTGTTTTAACCGATTCACCTAATTTTTGGTGTGTAACATTCGTTTGATTTCATCTTTCAATATAGATGGACCAAAAATTAAAATTCAGAATTTTGCAAATTCATTATGTCACTTTACCACTATGCCAACACATTTCTTTCAACAAGTTCAACCAATCTGAAGTAGCCTAAAAAAGCTAGAATGTGAACACTGCCTTTCATGGGATACAACCCAACATTACACCCTAAAATGACTGTGGGGGTGGCTTAAGCAATCCACTTGAAATAGCACCTAAGAGAAAGAACATCTCAAACAGTTTTACACCTCGACTGTAAACTTGCCATCTACTTTTGAACATAAGTTATTAAAAACTGACATGAATTAACATCTGTCATTTGAAGCCCCATCACATACAAGTCATGAGTTAATTCAGGATTAATGGGAAATGTGACTGAAAAATCGTGTTCTCCCTAACTAATCATTATGGCTACCTAAGTTCATTGCTGTTTATTCTATTAAAATTATATACATTGTACCATATTCTATTTATGAACATCCAGTTTTCCTGCCCATGAAATCTTATGATGTAAAAGAGCAAAATAAGTATTGTTTTATAGAGCAACTATAAAGTGTCAAAGGATCAATGGCCAAGCCCAGAAAGTTCTGTGTTCAGGAAAACTGGTTAATAAATTGCACAAACATTTTGTATTATAATACACACAGCAATATTATTTAGGATCCATAATGAACAGTTCAAAGAAAACCTGATTCTTCAGTCAGGATCAGTGACAACTTGATCAGAATTAGCCATAATCATGCTTCAAACAAATGGACCCGCATACATTAACAGTAACATGTGTCTCAATTATTTGCTGTTAGCAAGACACAACAGTTGTGAACATATATTTGTAAATTGATTATTGTCCCTACTTTAGGGGAACTAGCCAGCCCCTTGTGGCTCAATCTCCGCTTCTTTTATGGGTTTACAGACTACACTCTACCCAAACAGAAACATGAATAAATCAAAACCCAGTTATATTACAGAGTCTACATTTTACCAAAATATGTATTTGCAAAGGCAAGGTCGAAGATTTCAAAGAGACCTTGCTCCTGAGGCAGCTTTGATACCAGAGACCCTATTGGCAGCACCAAGTTATTAGAGCAGGTGTGTGCTGTTGGCAGGTACTCATAGAGATTTGGAGTAGTTTCCCCAGCCTGCTAAGAAAAAACAAGTGTTTTATTATGGCATGCTGATTGTTATAATCCACACAGAATACAGATAAGTTTCCCCACTTCCCACAGTTCCATTGGTTGGTTGTATCATTTATGGGGATTGAGATTTTGAGACTTTGTTTTAAGCTCCCATAATGACCACCTTTTCTGATCCCCAGTGTGGTTGCTTTAGAAGCTTCAACTGTATCTACATGTATATTATCTGTTCAGTAAAATAAAATAATAACATAATTAAGAGCTAGTGTTGGTTTGATGAAAGTTAATTACACATGCAGATACATGTATTCTGCTGCCTTTGCTAAATCAGTATTAAGTTGTAATTAACATTTGTCAGCCCAACACTAGCTTTCACCAGATTTTACCATCTGGTAAATGTTGTATTCACACAACTCAATTTTGGATAAATGTAAAACCTACAATACTGTACCTCAGTAGACTTGTCTTTCCCACATGCAAATGAAATGGAGGGAGGAATTGCAAACCCTAGAACTGGCTCCTCTGCAGCCCCAGTGACAAATATGAGTAGAGAACTCAAAGTAATCGGCTCTCTCCGTCCACTTGCCACCTGTCTTACATACTTTACAAACAGAGAATAAACTTCTTTCTCTCTCAAATAAGCTGTTGATCCTTCCTCTGAGAACAGGGGGTGCAGTAGTTGGATAACCATCTTTGCAGCTAGCTTATGGTTACTGGGTCTCAGCAAATGGAGTAGAATGGGAACATGTTGCATGATCTTTACAAGGCCAAATACACTTAATCCTCTTTGTAGATTAGCAATACAGGGATTTTCATTTAATGATACAAGATTGTCAATCACATCAATAGGCATAAAAGTTGGCAGCTGACCATTTTGCAGCAGGGCAATGCCAATCATTATACCTACATGGTAGTAGTCATCTGCCATATATTCTCTGAGCCCCTTGTCAAAGTACTTCTCTTTCATGGCCTTATTCATTAGACGGATCCATTCTTTTCTAGGTCCCCCAAGGTCCTTTGCCATTTCACTCATGAAATCGACCTCGAAGGTAATATGAAAGTTTTCTATAGCCTCCAGCTCTGAGAAAGTTGAGGTTAAAATGTCATTTCTATTGACACATATGTAGTTGGTTTCTCCTTCTTTAGTGTCTGACACACTTTCAACATCTAACTCTCTTCCTTGGATTAGGTTCTTTTGCAAGAACCGTAATATTTCCACCGGCTCAGTCAAACCTTGGGTACGGATTTCATATAGCAAGGCATCAACTGCAGGATCAAGCTGGACAGTGGAATCTTCATGGTTGCTCAACTGATCACTCTTTTCTGCAGATTGGGTAGCTCCTGTACATATATATGTATTCTGGTTTGCAGCTTCCTTGGTTTCACATGCAGTCACAGTTCGAATATTTTCTGGTTCCAGGGCAGATTTTAACAAATCTTCATCTCCATTGCATTCATGATTTGCATCGTAAAGGAATTCATAACCTTCCTTTACCTTTACATACAATGATCCCTGCCCTGCCATCTTTTTCACAACGGCATAGTTATATGCCGTCCCTGGCCCCATCTCAAGTTTCGTAATTCTCTTTTGTTTGACCTTTACAAATTCAAAGTCATTAATACATAGCAAGGGGAATTTGCTATTCAAAGATGACTTAATTGCATTTCTGATTGTCTTTTCTTCGTCATTTTCTTCTATCATGATAATTCCACTGGCAATTGTAGAGTCCCAATTTAGATTATGCGGTTCCACTTCATCTTCTTCCCAACTTCTCAAAAGAGAGAACTCAATAGCTTTCTTTTCCTTTTTCTTAGCTGGCTTGGCGGCTGGCCTTGCATTTCTACTTCCGCCCTGCTGATATGGAGACGCTGATCGAAGTCTTTCATGTCTATTCAGACGTTTATAAAGACCAGCGGAAGAGCTTTCTTGCAGCATGCCTCGTGCTCTGTCAAGAGTTTCTGCCAAGCTTCTGTCGCTTCTGGCGCTAGCAGCAGTGCTAGCACTGTTAAAGTCGGTCTTGCCAGACGCAGACGTACCTGGTCCTGCATTAGAAAGAAGCTTTGAAGCTTCTTCTAGCAAGTTTGACACTTTTTCCTTTACTTCTTCATCCATTTGTACGGCTTGAAGTTCCCGGTTCAAAACAAAATGGCGGGAGAGAGGAAATAGGATCATCACGTTAGATCGAAAACGAGGCTGCTCTGACCGCGCTCGCCCCAGGAAGATTGAATGATATTTCGAAAAGTTTGAATGGAAATTTACAGTTTAAATAAAATGTCTAAGTTTAAATAAAATATTAAAGTTTAAATAAAATGTTAAAGTTTAAATAAAATATTAAAGTTTAAATAAAATGTTAAAGTTTAAATAAAATATTAAAGTTTAAATAAAATGTTGAGTTTAAATAAAATTTTGAAGGTTTAAATAAAACTTTTCACACAATTTAAACCAAAATAATATAGAAAATACATTTTATTCACAGATTAAATATTGCTACATATGGGCAGGCATACAGGATCCGAGTCAGGATCCGAGTCAGGATTCCGAGTCAGGATTCGAGTCAGGATTCCGAGTCAGGATTCGAGTCAGGATTCCGAGTCAGGATTCGAGTCAGGATTCTGAGTCAGGATTTCGAGTCAGGAATTCCAAGAAATTTATAATTACCTCTAAATCGAGTGTGGACAACATGCGAACCAGTGAGCCATGCGAGCCATGCAAATAGAACATGCGAGCCATGAAAAAAAAACCTCACATACAAAAAATAAATAAAATACTCACATACAATTGCTGCGAATTCCAGTTATGAAATTATTCTTGAATTTTGTTTATCAAAGTTGATGAAGATCTGGTGGATTCCCAGTCTGGACACAAATAGCGACAGGTTTGAATTAACATATTGCCGCGCCGCTGTAGTGATGAAAGATGTTTGATTTATCTCATTTTAAATGAACACTGTTCACTTTTGAAAACTCTTTTTGCTTAGGCTTTCCTCTTGTTAGATACGATACTCTCGATTGTTTTGAAAATCCCAAGCGTAGTTTCTTGTATTCAGTAAAAGTACTGGAGAAGCCATTTGAGTGTTACACGCGCGCTGTACATGTAGCAATGCAAATTTAAAACAAATTCCCTGCCTTTACCTTTTATTTTAGATTTCAAAATAGGCATAAAATAAAACTCTTATTAATCGATACACCTTTGTTATGTTTGAAAATATTTATTCAACTGTTGCAAAAAGCTTTGCTAGCGCTATTGATATTTATAGCTGGTGGCTGGTGGCTCGAGTTACCATGTGTTTTCAGGGCTAGGAGGTAAGTAATTCAGCTTCCGCCAGTGTGTGCTTTGCTTACCGGTTGTCGGTCAACTGGAGAATGGGAGTGATGCGAGTTGAAAAATGCGAGTTGCAAGAAAAAGTAAGAAAACTGAGATTAGAGTTCCTGCAATGGTAAATGCTTTTTGAGATGGAAAAAATCAAATTTTCCGTATACAGAAACTCCAAGTCAGTCTGGGTCCGCGGACCCATAAATCTCAGTGCGCCTGGATCCCTAGAAAAATGAACCAGCGTATACATGTACCTCGCTGGACGTTTATTTTGTTCTCTTTACCCTCACAGTTATTCAGAGGTCAGTCCTTTCTAATTCTAATTTACAATATTTTGATTGCAATCACAATTCAGTTCAATTTATTACTTAGTTTAACTATTCTCTTTCTTCTATCTCATTCTTCCAGCGACGAAAAAAATGTGCATCTTGAGGAAGTCCTACCTCCACCCTCCACATTTCTAATGGTGCTTCCCTTGGACACTGAAAACAATTCCTTTATGGGAGTACCCCTTCCTCCATAAAGGTGAGACATACACTAGGGGACATGCAAAATGTCTCCTGGTGTGTGCTCACCTTAAACAGTGTCTGGCTGCATTAATATATATATATATCCGTTGGCATAACTGGCATTGGATCTTCATTACAAGTTATATATATATACACTCGTTTGCAGAAAGGTTGTCCTACACAAATATCCAAATATCCAGATATCTAATTTATTCAGACATATCTAATGAGATACAGTAGGTACTGTTTTCTAAAAATTGCGGAATGCGCGGAGACCTCGCAGCAACAAACTCTCAAAATTGAACTTCGCGTCATTGACTCAAAGAAAAAGAGTAGCTACAAGGTCCACAGAATTGCATCCTGTGGTGGAAGATATTCATGCTTTCAGACAAGCCGTGGAAAGTTTTTTACCGGACGTTAAACCACTTGTCAATACGATTTTGTGGGTACTTCAGGGAGCGAAACCGAAAATTCTGGGTTGATACAGCAGAAGAGCTTGGCGACGCCTATAGCATGGCTTTAAACGGCTGTGCTTTCTGGATTGATCCGACTATGAAGGTGCCGAAGAGCGACCACTGAGGCAAAGGGGACCAAAAGTAAGTGAGTCTTTAGCGTGCATGAATAACCCTTTGAAAATTCCTTCTCCAAGCAAATCATATCGTAAAGCGAAATACCCCACTGATATTTTATTTTCATTTTAATGGCCTCGTGATTGAGAGACGATGAGACGATGACTAAATTACGCGAATCACACGATACTGTCTACCAGCCATATAAATACACAGTATGGGCCAAAATGATTGTAATTTTGAGCAATATATTCATAGTTTTACTTCTAAGAAATTGTACGAAAAACCCATAAGTTTGACACTATAAAAAGCCTCTCTATAGATCTAAATATTCGGCTCGCACTTTCATGACAAACCTGTCAACAACTACTAAAGTTTAAATATAACTAATTTAGTGATTAAGCTTATAATTAGTTCGGGGGTGAGCACAATCATTAGAGAGATTAAGCATCGCGTTCTTTCTTCCCGCAAACGGCAGAAATGAAAACATAACCAATTTTCACGCGTTTGCTGCTTGACATTTTCAGTTGTTACGTGAAGTTGAGTCGATCCGCGTTTGTTGTGAACGTTGGAATTATTTTCCACTTTTCCTATATATTTATTTCGTATTTCGACGGCGGGCTGACGTTTCCCGTTTGCCGTAGAACGCGGTGCTTAATCTCTCTATTGTTTCTACCGAGAACGACGGTGGTGATTTCAGTGTATGCATGCTTAACGCTATTAACTGCTCGGTTCACGATTGCAAATACACTTGGCTTGTTCGGTTCTCGAGCTTATAAAATAAGCGCCTTTTCAACATTGGTTCAAAATTGTGTCGAAAGCGTGTGTGTCAAATGGTTGCAACATTGCCGATTTAACATGTCGAGAACAAGCGGTTTCAGCATCTATTCAACATTCTAATTGCTCTCAACCTTATTCTCGAAAATGGGCTTCAACAAATGTTGCACCGATATTGACGAGATGTTTGAAAGTTTATAAAAGCGGAGCTTTAGTAATACAGAATTACCCAGTGGACAACTTTGGGTCCTGATGCTGTAAACATTTGTTGTTCAAACTTTTAACAGACAGGGCGGGAGATTCAAATCCATTAATCTAGGTGATGGTCTCTTGTCGTAATTCTTTACGTTTTGAAGAAACCGCTTCAATTTTTGTGCTTCTAGCAGTTTTAGGTCTGTAGTCTCCAGCTTTAACAATTCAATAATTCGCGGTCTTAAAAATATACCACATTTTACGCCATATTCTCACGTGTTCACTGAAGTATGCCAAAACCACAGCATTTCATAACTTCTTTCAATTGTACCAATTACAGGATAACAAACGCAATTCACGAGCACTGCCGTCTCTATTTTAATATTTATCGCCGGTAGACTCTGTTGGGCGACCGATTTTCTGAGGAGATACATCTCCCGTATTAAAGAACAAACTACAGTAATAACGACGAACACTTTTCGGGTACAAAAAAGTATGCCTGCGATTCCTTCATCTGTTTTCCTGTACAAAATCTTATTCGAGATTGCAGCACACCGTATATCTTTTGAGTACGCCTTCGGCATGTTTCGCCAAATCTCTCTGCAACTGAACAATTATGCTAACAGCTGGCACAGTTACTATGCATCTCATTAGATATCTCTGAATAAATTAGATATCTGGATATCTGGTTATTTGTGTAGGACAACCTTTCTGCAAACGAGTGTATATATATATATATATATATATATATATATATACACTGAAACAAAAAAACTCTGCAAAAAACTTATATATATCATATATATATATCCTTTATATTTCCATCAAACTTTCTTGACAGTTGTTGCTTTGGTAGACACAAAGAAACATAATAGGCTTTGTTTTGCTTTGTGTTTGACGGTAACGAAGTAGCAAGTTCAACATTGAAACTCTGCCATTTTGGCCTGCAATGTTTTGATCACACATTTTCAATTGCAAAAGCGGTAGCCGGTCAGTCGCCTTTCTTTAGTTGCTCAATAATCTAAAGGCCGGTTTACATGACGCGTTTACCGATCCCGGGGCAAAATGTGTCACGAGCGAATCGTTTATATTGCAAGAAAATTGCGGCTTTTGAACTGATCCAAAATACCCGTCAGTGAACCTAACTAATTTGTTTTGATTTTTTTTATTAGTACGACAAAACTAATTTTTGCACCCATCTACCCATGGGTTCAAATATATAATACAGAAATGAACAAAGGATATTTTGAGAGTAGTTTAGTTTTTATTTCGTTAAAAAAACGGTGCAGCGTTTAAGGCGTCTCGATTGAAACTCCGAAGCCACTTTGCGAATTTAAACAAAATGTCATAACTTTTAAGATGTTTGCCTAATTCTGCTCAAATGCTCACAAATAGTACACAATTTATTGATACAACTGATAATGTCAAAATCTTGACTTGGATCACACACATAATTGACGTAATTGTGACGTAAGGCATCCCCACTTTTTTGACATTTTGAGCCATTACTCGAAATCTAGACGAATAATTTATTTCTTGAAAACAACACAATTGATCTCTGAATTACTCACCTTACTAACGTTTTCAAAGTTGAAATGACCGTAGCTTTTTGTCAATAGAAGTGATTAGAATCCCAACTGCTTAAAAGAATTCCGCAAAGCTTAGCAAAATCTTGATGCCAAATAAACTGTACTAGCGAAAACGGAAAAAACATTGTGAACATTTTTAGTTTCGAGCGAGAAAAAAGTCGAAAAATGGCAAAACCTCGAAATCTACAAATTTCAGGTTTTCTAAAAAAAAAACTACATAATTTTTTAAAAACGTTGTGAGCATTAAATTCAATCATTCATAAGAATAATACACCAAATCCTATCACTGAAAATGACTACAATTGGAAATATGACTTTTCAAAGTGGAGAAATCAGAGCAAAGGTTTTGGAAAGTGTTTGTTTACATCTAGAGCGCGGCCACAGCTGACTGACGGAATACGCACGTGCATTCAAAAGTTTACAAATTATCGTAATGACCAGGAGGTACAATGCACAACCAGTTTCTAACAATCTATACATATTTTTACAGAAATTAGTTATCGCTTGTACCCCCTCACCCCACTCTAGATGTAAGCAAAGCACTATCCAAAACCTCGGCTCTGATGTGCTCCTCTTTGAAAAAAATTATCTCCAATTGTAGATATTTCTCAGCGATAGGATTTGGTGTATTACTCTTATGAAAGATTGAATTTATAGCTTTTTTGAAAACCTGAAATTTGTAGATTTTGAGTTTTTGCAATTTTTCCACTTTTCTACTCTATCGAAATAAATATTCACAACTTTTGTTTTGTTCAGTTTTGGTAGCACGATTTTGTTTGCTATCAAGATTTACTAAGCTTTGGGAAATACTTTTAACCAGCTTGGATTTTAATCACTTCCATTGACAGAAAGCTACGGTCCTTTCAACTTTGACAACGTTAGTAAGATGAGAAATTCACAGCCCATATTTTGCCCAATTCCGCCCAAGGGTTTCGATACAATTTGCACTGTGTACGTGTGTTATAAGTTTGAACAATTTACAGTTGTTTTAAAAAAAATCGTTCGACTAGATTTCGAGTAATGCCGGCTCAAAATGTCAAAAAGTGGGGTTGCCTTACGTCACAATTACGTCATTAGTATGTGTGATCGGGTCAAATTTTGACTTTATCAGTTGTATCAATAAATTGTGTACTATTTGTGAAGATGTGAGCAGAATTTGGCAAAAATCTTAAAAGTTATGACGGCTTCGGAGCTCGAGTTAAAGTGCCTATAGATAAGCCCTAGCCAGAAATCATTTATTTGGGCGCAGTAAAGTTTAACCAGTAAAAAATGTTCAACCATTTTTTGGGCGATTTATGGTCGTTGTATTGCTATAAAAAGCATTACAAATCCTTGAAATGACGTCATTTAAGGGACGTTATGCAAATGAGTTGTCCTAAACTCGCAGAAAAGCTAGTCAGCAGTACTCATCTAAAGGCCTGTTTACATGACACCTTTAATCCCGCGGCGTATTTCTTATCAAATTTCTTTATAGTTGAATTATCATCATTCCCTGTAAAAAATGTAATGTTATGAGAGATAAAGTCATACACAAAACAACTCATTTTCATCTCGTGACACACCTTGCCCCGGGATCAGTAAACGCGTCATGTAAACCGGCCTTTAGATTATTGAGCAACTAAAGAAAGGCGACTGACTGGCTACCGCTTTTACTATTGAAAATGTGTGATCAAAACATTGCAGGCCAAAATGGCAGAGTTTCACGGTTGAACATGCTACTTCGTTACCGTCAAACACAAAGCAAAACAAAGCCTATTATGTTTCCTTGTGTCTACCAAAGCAACAACTGTCAAGAAAGTTTGATGGAAATATAAAGGATATATATATATGATATATATAAGTTTTTTGCAGAGTTTTTTTGTTTCAGTGTATATATATATATATATATATATATATACAGTCGTTGCCGTTAATGTTGTCCTAGACATATCCACATATTGATTTATAGCCTTTGTTCAGTTCGCACCTTTTACATAAAGAACGGTAATCAGCCGTGAACGCGCCCTTTGTATTTGGTCACAAAGAGCCACGGTGGTCTAATGGTTAACACTCTTGCTTACCAGTTCGAAGCCCCGAATTCAAGTCTCAGAATCGACATTTTTGTTACTGCGAAGATTTTTTTCATTTCTTTTTCCCCTTTTTTTCTGACTGCATTCCCTTAAAAGCTTTTATTTCAAACGTGACAACAAGAACGGAGTTCTTTTTAACCTTTGAAATGCCTAGGACACCTATCATCCACATCTATTTTATTAAGGGATGTTCGAACATTTCTTTTGCAAAAGCTTCGACTGCCGCAGGGAATGTAGTATTTTGATCATCGACATCGTCCATGGCGTAGCTTCAAAAGTTTGTTATCGTTTGTCAAACACTCGTAAACCTTACGCCGAGTACACGGCTATAATTCCATGTGAGTTCTTTTCCCTCACAAAGAAAAAAGCTTCGTCAACTTATGCAAGCATTACTATGGGTTTCAAAGAGAATTCTGGCTAATTTCTGGACTGCCGGATATTTTCAAAACTGTCCTCTCCGTGTCTCGCGGCCGATGTTTTCGAAATCTCGGAAAAAAGAATGAGGTCGCGCGCTCAGTCTGCCTAAGTTCAGAAAATCAGTACGAATGAAATTCATAACACTTGCTAAAATCGCTTCCTACTTCTAAACAAAGATATAATACTTTGAATCAGTGGGTATCTAGTATTTTCAAAACTGTTTCTGGTATATACATGTCAACCCGGCACAGTGTAAGAAAAACAAATTACACTTATTCAAACCCACAACCATCAACAGAATCACCATACCGTTCTAAACGAAAATAGCGTAATTTGGGCGTACTCAGTCAGTGCTGGTATAATTATCTACTTCGAAAGTCTGGGAAAATTTGAGGACGTTTCATGTTGACAGTATTATTTTAGCTACATTGTCCGTTCTTATCCAATATCAAAAAAGAAACTGCAAACAAAACATATGTAAATAAAACAAAAAGACAAGGGGGGAAAAACAAGAAAAAAGAAAAAAAAATACGATGCCGATACTGAGACTTGAACTCGGGGCTTTGAACTGGTAAGCAAGAGCGTTAACCATTAGACCACCGTGGCTCTTTGTGACCAAATACAAAGGGTGCGTTGACGGCTGATTACCGTTCTTTATGTAAAAGGTGCGGACTGAACAAAGGCTATAAATCAATATGTGGATATGTCTAGGACAACATTAACGGCAACGACTGTATATATATATATATATATAGTACTAAGGATTCGGAGTATTTAAATTTTTGGTTGATTCATATTTCGCTCTACAATACTGTTTCGTGGGGACCAAAGCCCTCACTCGTCAGGAGTTACTATATATATATAGTATGTATATAATGTCCAAATGTCTTCAGGCCAACAGCTAGTCCAGCCAAGAGGATCAATAAAATTGATTCCCAGTTCTTGTCCACAGTAATTGTTATAAAAATTGAATAGAAAAATGTGAACGAGAGCAACTCAGGACTGTTATTAAAAATTTACTAAAACGTTTCGGCCTTCGGCCTTCATCAGTTAAAAAGGTTAAAAATACCTGCCAAGTTACAAGGTACTCTTATATACTAGAGCTAAGTGTGAATTCAAGAAGAATGTTGTATTCACACTTAGCTCTAGTATATAAGAGTACCTTGTAACTTGGCAGGTATTTTTAACCTTTTTAACTGATGAAGGCCGAAGGCCGAAACGTTTTAGTAAATTTTTGATAACAGTCCTGAGTTGCTCTCGTTCACATTTTTCTATTCAATTTTTATATATATATATATATAGTGGCCCGAGTGAAAGCCCAGTGGGCGGCTTGTTCCAATATACATTCGATATAGCCGCTCTACGTAGCTGTATCGTAGCCGTATTTCAGTGCGTTCCCGAATCCATAGCGCTAAACCCATGAAACATCAACAGTTCTGTAACACACATGCGACTTCTAAATAAACTAAAACCTATAACAATCATCATTTCCGTAACAACCGTTGTTTCCATCGATTTTCCAGCGAGAATCGAAAAAAGTCACCCTTTGTTGATGTTTCCACAAGGGTCCGGCCAATTTTATAATTAATTTCCTCTCAGAATTCAGTTTCGCTCGTTTTTCTTGTTCTGTCATTTTTTTTCGGTTTAATACTTTTCTTCTTTACCCTACTAGTTCGTTCATGTCATTTGCAGTTCGATAAATCGTTTTTGCAATCCGAAAAGTAGTTTATTCAGTTCTGTATATTCGATTCATATCCGTAAGCCAATATATGTTCTGTTCGGTTTCGGTCAGTTCAATGTTCTCAATTTCTTTGTGTATGGGCGTCAAACAGTTTCAACATTGGGTTCGGTTTCCAGTTCTATTTATTCTATTCATGCACTCAGCTCAGCTTTCTTGGTTCATATCTAATCATGTCCATACTCTACAATTGACTCTAGTCCGGGTTCAGTTCAGTCTCTGTTCTCCAGTTCGCTCATGCAGTTCTAAACTTCTCGGCTCTTTTAATCTCCGTTCTGTTTATTTCGGTCTGTTCATCTCGTTTCTGTATCTGGAGAATAATGATTCCGAAAGGTCGTAAAAAAAACACGTTTGCTTTTTATCGTTAATCGGAAAGAAAGTCAAATTCTCTTGGACTTGGCTCAGCCGATCTTCGAAATTTCCACTCTGCACGGCGACAGATCATGTCTTTCCCCCGCCATTTTTCAACTCGCAACACGCACTTTTCAACTCGAACTTTCCCTATCCCATATCCCCGGTCAACTGAATAAGGATTTGTATGAGTGTTTCATCATCAGCACTGGAAAGAATCGATCAGTTGAACTTTAATTTGTCTGGCTAAATTTTGTTTTCGATTAAATATATTTTTACCCTAAAATCCTGACTCGAAATCCTGACTCGGATCCTGACTCGGATCCTGACTCGAAGGATAGGTACCCTCGTTTTCATAGACAGAACGTGAATCTCAGGCTCTCCTTTAGGGATTTCAGTTACAGTATGTGCGTTTCACCACGTATAAAAGAGAATGTATTGAACATTTACGGATTTCAGTTATCGTATGTGCGTTTCAGTTTGTATACGAGAATACATTTTTATCGTTTACAAATTTCAGTTAATGTGTGGGTATTTCAGCATATGCATGTTTGCGAGAGAAAGTTTGAATTTTGCACCATACGGCGCCTCATAAGTAGGCACCGTCCTTAACTCCGGAAATGATTAGTATAAGGTATAATGTTGAATTCAAAGTAGGGAGTTTGTACGTAAAAGTTTAGATCTAAATAGTAAACACTACATTTAAATAGGAAACTTGGACGTTGAAAACAAAACTTGAATGTTGAAAACAAAACTTGAACGATGAAAACAAAACTTGAATGTTGAAAACAAAACTTGAACGTTGAAAACAAAACTTGAATGTTGAAAACAAAACTTGAATTTTGGTGGAGATTTAACGCGTTATATCCCCGCCAAAATT
Organism: Actinernus sp. WN-2022; assembly: GCA_030867875.1. NCBI lineage: Eukaryota > Metazoa > Cnidaria > Anthozoa > Actiniaria > Actinernidae > Actinernus > Actinernus sp. WN-2022. Next base: position 61,508,423 of record JAOWCC010001501.1, on the reverse strand, counting down.
CAACATTAGGTTTCAACATTAAAGTTTCATATTCGACATTATGAATGTTGAATTCAAAACTTGAATGTTGAAAACAAAACTTGAACGTTGAAAACAAAACTTGAATGTTGAAAACAAAACTTGAATGTTGAAAACAAAACTTGAATTTTGGCGGGGATATAACGCCATATATATTGAACATTTGAACTTGGGCCCGATTGTTCGAAGCCCGATTAAACTATATAATCCAGGATTTCAAGAGCAATCTTTAGTTCGATTTGCTAACTTGTGAACTAGATAGATATTTGAAGTTAAAAACTTACTCCTATATAGAAGAGAAATATCAAGTACTTTTCTACTGGTCTTGCTATATTTGGAAACAAATACTTTCTACCGAGAGAACGAAAAGCATGAGTTAAGACTTAATCCAGGCCATTAGTGCTAATCGGGTTTCGAACTACTGGGCCCTGGTCGATACTCGAGCTTCTGAAATAAAACACTGAACGCATTTGAGCAAGACTTGCGCTCTCGGTTGCGTTTTCTCACTAGTTCAACCTGTATTCTTATTGATCACGTATACTTTATTACAAATATGCCTTACCGTATTCTCAAATCGGGTGTTTCTCACACAGGTATTAGCGACCATAGCCTAATCTGTGTTGTTCGTCGCCTTATTTTACCACGTCAAAACCCTCGTATTTTCGAAACGCGTCGGATGCTTTAAAGATTTTGACAACGATTTATTTGTATCATTTAAGGAACCAACCCTGGGATTTAGTTGACGCGAGCGATGATCCACAAATGACATGTTTTATGTTTGGAAATTACTTTTCCAAGAACTACTTCACGTGCACGTATACCAATAACGAAAAAGCGGGTTAGAAATGCTGTCGCGCCATAGTTATCTCCCAATATTAAAAGACTATGCACTGAAAAAACGAGCATAAAATATAATTCTACTCATAAGTGGGAAACCTGCCAGAAAGCATGTCAACCGTACAATACATTGTCATTGAGGCGAAACGCGATTACTTTACGTCTCACTTTAAGGAAAGCCGGGGTAACGTTAAAAACAGGCAAAAAGCACAGTGGTAAAAATCCTTGGGTGGATGAGGAGACACATGCAAATTCTCATTATATCGCTGAATGTTTTAATGAATATTATGTAAACTGATAGGCCCCAAATTGGCAAGTCAAATAACACAATTTTACACAGTCCAGAAGACCTCATTGAAGAGGCACAATCTCTATCATTGATTTTTATGACGTTTTCATACTGATATCTAACTTACAATGACACAAGGCATCAGGGCTAGACCAAATTCCTGCAAGGGTTTTGAACATAGCAGCGCAGTGACATTGGGAGGGGGTGGGGCGAGGGGTGGCAGTTGCCCCCTGTACAGTCACAGGAGAGATTGACAGAAGACATTAATGAAAATGTCCCAGAATTCATCAGTCATTTTGACCCCCAATTTTCAGGACCTCCATACGCCCCTGTAGCAGCGCCTGTTATTTCACAATCATAATTGACGGATGTCTTTAACAAATCCCTCTCACATGGGATTTTTCCACTAGATCAATGGAAAATTGCTAACTAAAAGTAGTACCACTTTATAAAGTCAATGACAAGTCGGACAGAAGTAACTATAAAGAATGTGATGTAGAGTGGTAATCTGTAGTGCTAAGTGTGCACGCCCTACGAGGGAAAGAGAAGAAATATCTGACCCAAGTGGGACTCGAACCCAACGAACTCCAGGTTACATGTCTGGCGCTCTACCAAATGACCTATCAAGTCAGATGAGAGCAATCGTGGGTATTGGTGCGGTCAGCGGTCACTTAAGATGGCGGGCATTTTCTTAGCTCCCGCCAAAGACAAAGTTTGAGTATTTGTTCGTTTTTTTCTTGTTCTTACTTTATTTATATCTTCGTAACCGTCTGTACTTCAGTCCTTAATATTAATAATAATCATGGGAGACGAGCACATAACTAATAAGATGATGGAGGAGCTACTGGATCGCAAACTCACACCGATTCGAACTAAGGTCGATGAGCTGTGTGTGTCGATGTCTTTTATCAACGATAAGTTTGAAGAGCTCAAAACTGTCAATGTGATGCTTTCTAAAGACCTAGAACAAATGAGAATAGAAAACAAGGCACTGAAGAGCGAAGTATTCAACTTAACTAATGGATTTCACCAGCAGCAGAAAGCTCTTAATGACCTCGAACAATATTCGAGGCGAGACTGTGTGGAAATCCGAGGAATACCTGAGAATCCGCATTATGCCGAGGATACGAACGACATTATACTACAGGTTGCATCACTGATGGATGTTAATGTCGAAGATGAGGATATCTCAATAAGCCACCGCCTAACACAACGAAAGGACTCTAATATGCCACCAACAATTATAGCTAAGTTTGTCCGAAGAGACAAAAGAGATGAATTTTATGCTGCACGAGGCAAGCTGAAAGACAAAACCACCAAGGATATGGATGCTACGATGACATCACACAATAGAATCTTTATATCTGAGAGTCTTACGAAGACGAACCGTAAACTCTTTAACGAAAGCTTAGCTTTGAAGAAGGAATTAAGCTTCAAGTTCATTTGGACATTTAATGGTAAAACATTCCTGAGAAAAGATCACACCTCACCAGCAAAGTACATTGCTTCCGTTAAGGACTTGCAAGATATTAAGTCACACATTAGACCTGTACTGGGCTAAGTTGTACCCGGCTGATCCTACAATGGAAGGACTATTTTCCCAGAATATATGTGTACAATGCGACTTACTGGTAAGCCAGGAATTGTATTGTTCTTACTACATTTGTTCTTTCTGCTACTAGTATTATGGCTCCTATTAAATTCCCACAATGCTATAAGTTAGTAAGAGAAAATAGCAAAGCTATTGAGTGCGACTCTTGTTTAAATTGGCATCATTTCAAATGTAGTAAATTAACAACTAAAGAGTTCAATTATTACTGCTTAACAGGAGATCTCTGGCTTTGTTTGGCCTGCAGAAATGATATATTTCCATTTAATTCCCTCTCTAACTCTGATTTAATTAAGATAACATTCAATTCCAATACCAGTTGTTATTGTTCAAAACAAATTTCTCAATTTAGCTTAGACTGCTCATCACATTTTGACATAATATCCTCTATCTCAAATATACCACATTTAAAAGATTTTGATGTTGATGCACAGATGCCATCTAATTTAAACTTTGACTACTATTCTTCACATGATTTTCATAGTAATTTGGAAATTTTATCTTTAAAAAAATCATTTTCTGCTCTGCATTGTAATATTCGCAGCCTACAAGCTAACTTTGATAACTTAATTAATTTGCTTGATAGCCTAGATTTCAATTTCTCAATTATTGGCTTATCAGAAATTAAGTTTCAAAAAGGAAGGGATGTATTGTCCAATATTTCAATACCTAACTACACCTTCATATCACAACCCAGCAACACCATTGCTGGGGGTGTTGGATTTTACATAAGCAGTTATTTGAAGTATTCAGAAAGAAATGATTTGAGTCAATGCACTGATTATTATGAGTCTATTTGGATTGAAATTGAAAATTCTAATGGGAAGAATTTTCTTTGTGCTGTCTTTTATAGACATCCAAGTAGTAACCTGGAACCTTTTCTAAAAGATTTTTACATGGTACTTGATAAAGTAAGTAAAGAGAATAAATATTGTACAATAATGGGTGATTTTAATATCAATCTTCTAAATTATGAATCTCATCATCTTACTGAAGAATATATTAATACATTGAATTCTTATTCATTCCAGCCCTTGATCACTCACCCAACAAGAATAACTCATCATTCAGCCACATTAATCGATAACATTTTTTTCAATTTTCTTGATCACTATACTGTAAGTGGTAATATAATATATGACCTCTCTGATCATCTTCCTAACTTTGCTATATTTGATAAAATAAGTTTCTTTTCCAGCCAAAATAGAATTTACAAACGTGACTATTCAAATTATAATGAATCAGCTTTTATTGAGGAATTTAAAAAAGTAAACTGGGTTGACCAACTTCCTGTTGACAACAGTATTGATGATCTTTATGAGTCATTTTACTCAAAAGTATCAGTAATTGTAGATAAGCATATTCCATTAAAGCAACAATCTCGCAGAGCCTCTAAACTCTGTTCAAAACCTTGGATAACTCCTGCCTTATTGGTATCAATAAAAAAGAAAAATAATTATTACAAAAAGTACATAGCTTCTAAACAAACCTATTACTTTACAAAATTTAAAATATATAGAAATCACCTAAAATCCTTAATTGCTCTTAGCAAGAAAACATATTATAATAATTATTTCAGTAAACATTCCAAGGATATCAAAAATATCTGGAAAGGTATAAAACAAATTGTCTCAACCAGGTCAAAAACGTTGCACTTTCCATCTAAAATTATACTCCAGAATCAAAATGAATTAACCGACCCTTTAGCTATAGCTAATTCTTTTAATGATTATTTTGCTAATGTAGGAATCAATCTTGCTAATGTTATTACACAAACAAATAGATCACCACTTGATTATATTGAAAGTTCCATATCTAACAGTTTTTTTCTGTCTCCCTGTACTTCTGATGAAATTCAAAGTGAAATTCAAAATCTCTCTAAATCTAAAGCTACTGGTCCTTTCAGTATACCTGTCTCAATTGTTAAAACTTTAAAGTCAGTAATATCAAAACCATTAGAAATAATTTACAATGTCTCTTTATCATCAGGTATGGTCCCTGCAAAATTTAAAGTTGCACGTGTAATTCCAGTTTATAAAGCAGGCTCTAAAACGCTAAGATCAAACTATCGGCCTATATCATTACTTCCTATATTTAATATAATTATGGAAAAACTGGTATACAAACGTCTACTTGCTTTTCTTGATAAATACCATTTGTTATGTGATTCTCAGTTTGGTTTTCGTCCTAAACACTCAACAATTCATGCCATTTTACTAATACTTGATAAAATAAACAATGCAATCGAAAACAACTTTTATTCTTGTGGAATTTTTCTAGATTTTAGTAAAGCCTTTGATACTGTCGATCACCAAATTCTTCTTAAAAAACTTGAATGTTATGGAATTAGAGGACTTCCAAATGCTTGGTTCTCATCATATTTATCAAATAGAAAACAATTTGTATCAGTTGGTAATTCTATTTCAGGGTACAAAGCAATTAGTTGTGGGGTCCCTCAAGGATCAGTTCTCGGTCCAATATTATTTCTTATATACATCAATGATTTCATAAATTGTTCTAAATCTGGTGATTTCCACTTGTTTGCAGATGATTCAAACATATTTTTTTCCAATAAAGATCTTAATTCTCTAAAATATACAGCCAATGACACTCTTAATAAAGTGAGCGAGTGGCTTAATACAAATAGATTATCTCTGAACATAGATAAATCAAATTTTGTGATATTCCATCCTGTACAAAAGAAAGCTTTTCCCATTGAGTTGTCTATTAATCAAAAATGCCTAAAACAAAAACCGAGTGTTAGATACTTAGGTGTGCTAATAGATTCTAATCTATCCTGGAAATATCAAACTCAGGAAATACTAAAAAAAGTCTCTAGAGGTATAGGAATCCTCTCCAAGATAAGACACTATGTGAATTTGAGTGTCCTGATCAAACTTTATTATTCGATAGTATATCCCTTCCTTACATATGGTCTACTTGCATGGGGAAACACTTACCCAACATCACTACAAAAGCTATCTATTATTCAAAAGAAATCCATTCGTATTATTACATTTTCAAAGTTTGATGCACATACAAGCCCCCTTTTCAAGAAATTAAACATTTTAAAGCTAGCAGATCTGATATTCTTGCTTTCAGTTACGTTTATGTTTGATTATCATAATAATAATATCCCAACTTCTTTCTCGGAATTCTTCACTCTAGTCAATAGAATCCATGAGCATAATACTAGATTAGCTTCAAAATCAACATATTTTATACCAACTGTTCGAACAAACTATGGTAAATTCAGTTTAAGATATAAAGGTGCTGTAATCTGGAACTCACTTTCCGAAGAAAATAGGACAATTCAGTCAAGGAAACTCTTCAAATCTAGACTCCAAAAACAGCTCATAGAGAATTACTAATTTCATTATATTTATTTTCCCTTATATCCATCTTCTCTTCTAAATCTTGTATTTGCATCTCCCCATCTCCCTCCCCAAGATACCCGTGTGTAGTTTCATCGTCATTTAGTGCTTAGTATTATTGATGTCAAGTGTGATAATATACAATTGTGTCGTATGTTATATATATATTTCTTCATGTTTCCTTTCTTTTTTTTGTTTTTTTGTTTTGTTTTTCGTTATCTAGTTCGACCCATATTATACTGTCTATAAAAATATATTTCGGGATACCAGACTCGATTAGTTTTCTTCTAAGCTACTTCTGGTATCCCAATACTCTAACTATGGCAATCACATTTATTAATTACACTCCATGTAAATACAGAGTATGAATAAAGACTTGTTGTTGTTGTTGTTGTTGTTGTTTTATGGGGTCACGGCGATACCCACGATTGCTCTCATCTGACTTGATAGCTCAGTTGGTAGAGCGCCAGACATGTAACCTGGAGGTCGATGGGTTCGAGTCCCACTTGGGTCAGATATTTTTTCTCTTTCCCTCGTAGGGCGTGCACACTTAGCACTACAGCTTACCACTCTACATCACATTATTTACACTTACTAGTGCTACGCGGCAAACATGATTTGATATCATAACTACATAGAAGTAACTATAGACCAGTTTCAATTCTTTCAGTAATTTCTAATTTCAAAATCGTTTTTCAGCCGTATGAATTATGTCAGAAATTAACCTCTCTGACCATTAGTCAGGCTTCGACCACGCCATTCAACATGCACTGAAAGCTTTGTCGAAAGCAACAATGGTCTGGTACAAAAATATATGGACGAAGGGGAACTTAACATTGCTGTGTTTTTAGAAAAGGCCTTCGATAAGGTAGATCATAATATTCTTTAAAAAAAATTAAACTGCCTGGTGTTAAGAAATTTAGAACACAAATGGTTTAAGTTGTATTATTTGACAAAGAGAATTGCTTTGTAAATGGAGTCTTATCAGACAGCAAGCAGAGAGGTTAAATGCGGAATAACCCAGTTTAGGACCCTGACTTTTCTTAGTCTATGACAATGACTTTCCTGGCTGTTTGTCAGACTCAATTCCTAATCTTTATGTAGATGACACTACCTTAATTAACCTATAATAATACCGATTTAACTACAAGTAGAGAAAAGATTAAATGAGGATTTGGACCGTTTGAACGACTGGCTCAGGTCAATTCACGGTTATTAGCAAAAATGTTGCAAAAGGTCTGAGCACCTTGAGATGAATACGCGATTTAATCCCAAGTAATACTCTAATAGAGATATGCAGTTGTACAGCCTCTTTTTGATTATTGTTCCCCAGTGTGGGATACTTGCTGCAAAGGTCCAAAGAGCTCTAAGATCATCACTCGTTCTGGTTTCGATACGCGATCAGCTGATTTAATTACTTAAGGCTAGCCGGATGGCTAACGTTTGAGGAACGACAGTATAAATTAAAAGTTGGAATTATAAAAGTACTCGATGAAAATGCTCCCGATTATCTGACTAATTCATTTATTAAGGTCAGCGAAGTTCATTCGTTCAATACTCGAGGGAGTATTTCAAACCTGAGACCGCCTAAACCAAGGAGTTACTTAATCGTAGTTTCGCATATAGTGCGGGTGCACTGGGCTTGGAATAATGTTTTAACTACGTGTAGATACCCTATAGCTAGTTTTAATATTTTATCTATTTTATACACAGCTCTCGGGAAGAGCATAATTATATGACAAGACTTTGTATTTAAATAAAGATTGTTTGTATATTGAATGTGATGTAAAGTGGTAAGCTGTAGTGCTAAGTGTGCACGCCCTACGAGGGAAAGAGAAAAAATCTCTGACCCAAGTGGGACTCGAACCCTACGACCTCCAGGTTACATGTCTGGCGCTCTACCAACTGAGCTATCAAGTCAGATGAGAGCACTTGGGTCAGAGATTTTTTCTCTTTCCCTCGTAGGACGTGCACACTTAGCACTACAGCTTACCACTTTACATCACATTCTTTATACTTACTAGTGCTACGCGGCAAACATGATTTCATATCATAACTACATATATATTTGTATATTGTATTGTTTCCAAACAATCCCTGGATCTTTATTCGATTCTTAACTGGCTCGTTATCTGAATTTATAAAAGTCAAAAAATGTACCAAAGAAAATATGAATATGACAGACTATGTATAATTCCCCATTAACAAATAAACCGATCACAGGAAAGTATCACGGTACCAGCGGTGTCCCAGATTTACCCCCTCCCCCGTACCCAGGGGGCGAGATATATATTTGTGCGATTTTGTTTTGAGAAGCGGGCCTTGAGAAGCTGATGACTCAAAGAGTTTATACGACGAGACATGTCAACAGTGTTGACTTAGAAACGTAGAGCACAAGAAGCTAGGAAATAATAGTTTTGTTTCTAATAACATACATGAAAAAAAATGCTCAATTCTGATTGGTTGAGGGAAATGCAATTTTCAAGGAAACAGTGCAGAAAAAAGGAAACAGTGCCGAAAAAAGGAAATACGATGCAAATTTCTTTGGAAAGCAATGAAACATTTCCTTTCGACTTCTGAGAACACTCGATCAATTTGAATGAATTTGAAAGTGTGAACTATCATGGTTTGTTGACTGAGTAAATTACTTTGTCACATGACTCGCCAACGTCACTTCCTGACAATTTGTTTCATGTATATTATTAATAAGTAATCATACGGTTTTCTCGTGCAATTTGGGATTAATTTTCACTCGTGTGTTTTTCAAAGAGCTCAGTGCAAATTAATCCCAAATTGCACTCGAAACCGTATGATTTATACCTATACAAATATCATAAAAAAATCGGAGCACATGCAAGACTGACTTAAAGTCCAATTGAAATGTCCGAATGTTGAAATCAAGGAATGACAGAATAACGCAATACACTGACTTAGCAATTTACTTATCGCGTTGAAATGGGAATCAATAACTTAAAGCCAAGTAAAGGTTATATTAATCAATGGCCATGCACGAGTGTGACAATCACTAAGATACACTAGAGTACATTTCCATTGTAACAGTTTGTTAGTCGACAAATGGCTGGTGCCATTCGAGCAGCCATTCACGTGGATTCTCGAAAGAAAACGTTCGAAGTTTGAGAGTTTCTTCTTTAATTTTTCTCACTCAGTTTTGGTAAGTGCTTATTTTTATGTGCTTATTTGAGTAACATACATGTTCTTCAAAATATTGGCTGTATTAGGCCTTCACACGTCACAAAGTTACAAACAACATTACTGAACAGACTCATAAATTAATTGCTGTGAAGGAAGTGCTATAAAACAGCAGTTAGTATATCGTATTAGATTTATTATTTTAAAACAGGACGAATACAGTCGATTAACAGCAATGATGCCTAGGATACTTTATAACTAGAAGTAATCATAGATTATCAAAGTGCGTTCGACATATTTTTTGAAAGAGAAAGCACTGTGGTGACAGTCAGAAAAGCTGAAAAATTGCTGCAATGATGTGGACGGTGTACGTAATCCTGATCAAAAGTGCTTGTTTTTTAACTAATGTGAAAATTTTGATGTCTTGACTTATATGTTAATATACAAGGGGATGCATCTGGGTATAAAACTGTAATTATCTTTATGTAACATTAAATCATTGGATGCGATGTTTATGGGGCTATATGTATACATGTGTGTTTTATATGGTTATGGCATTGATTTGAGAATTAGTAGCACATTTTGCTGTGTGGTATACAGTGTAAAGCAATAATTGAAGTTAGTGTAAAACACAAATCAACCCAGGCTATAGCTACATACATTTACATACATACATGAACTTTATTTGAGTGTCAATAGTATTTAGCTGTAAAGCTAATTGGGAACACTATATTACAGGATATATAAAATACAGCATATTACAGGATATATAAAGGGATTCATAAAAAGTACGTATAAATAAATATTACTATTCAGATGTGTATAAACTGAATTCCAGTTCCTAGAACATAAACTATATATGCATGTGTATAAAGTACAGCCCATGCAGTTCCTTCGATTCAGATCATTCACATTATGTTTCCCGGGTATTTTTCAAGTGAGAACAAGGTTGGCTGTAAAATATTGAGCGCCATTGTTAGTTCCAGAATAATTTATGGTCAATATTGGTAGCCGGGTCCTAGCTTTGATCGCTTTGATCAGCCTTGTTTCAGGTCCGTTAGAAATTCAGTGTAGATTAATTGAACACAGCAATGAAGTCAGTACTTTAAATTTCCCTCACCTTGTACTGTGTTGATCAGTTCCAGTTCCTTGGCATATCAAAGTGTCGGTATAGATTAACTCTCTGTCTGATTGTAGTGTTAATTTGAATCCGTTAATTTGTATAACCAAGATGTACACAGTGTCGCAACTCGACACACAAGATACGCCGATTACGGGTATCTAGAAAACTCAGACCTTGTTTCTCTTCAGCCAGGTCATCTTACTGTTTGTAGTTTCGGTATCTGTATGTACAGCGAAAAGCAGAATCCAGTACAGCGAGCAAGCCAACAGAATTCACTCGGTTGTTTACAAATTATGGTGAGTTGATTTGACTCAGTTCTCTGTTCAGAGTTGAATGTTCAAAGTCCTCCAGATGTACTACACACTTTCCTCAATTGTACTTGCGAACCTTTGAAACATCATTGCATTGGATTGTCGGAAAATAAGGCAAGTAACTAACCGATCGCGAAACGAAACAGAAGCCATGCTGGCATTCATCAAAATGGCCGCTCGCATCGTGTACGTGTGGTTACCAGTTCCCCGGCCGAGATAATTTATTCTAAAAAGTACAAACATACATGATGACATGAGGACATACACGAATCTCGATTTCTTTCGCCTGGAGAAGCACAGGTAACCCACACATGACCACAGGGAGTCCACTGCAAGATTAGTATGCGTTCTCCTTCGTCGAACGCAATAACTACTGTTCCATGCAGGTGTATTTGACACACTCGATGCTGTACACTGCCATTATATATCAACTACACTTTTAATTGTAACGCAAATGATGGATCGTGGTATTCAAAGAGAATGTTAGGTGTTTAGTGAAAGTCAATGTGAAATGTGAAAAAAAGTGTAACTTACTTATTATTTTTAATTTCAGTATGGCAAGAGAAAATACTGATATCCAACCACTGATAGGCCAAGAAAGCAGCGATGGTAAGACATTCATTGCTGTATTTATATGGTACTTTCCGGCTAAAAAGACCCTATTGTGTCTGTGTAGGAAAAGGGAGAGTTCTAAGTTAACAAATAGTGGTTAAGGGTGCAGACTTCAGTGTTGTTAGGATTTTGTTCTTTCTAGTTACACTCAGTGCATGTACACGTATCAGAACTCTACGGCTTGTATATTTTTCCTTGCTCATTCTCTTCCTTTTTATATTTTCGCTACATTTCCACCTATCTAATAGTTTGAATTACCACTCACAGAACTATAGTTTAATGGTTATTCAGTTGTATTCAGCAGTTGATGGCGACCTCAGCTGGCGAGAAGGTGAGCCCACGGACGACCAACTCCAGGATTTGGCTGACTGCTTGCCTGACTGGAAACGTGTGGGCTCAAAACTTGGGGTTGACCACAACAAAATGGAAATGATTGATCAAGATAATATCAAATACGGAAATCTCGAGCAAAAAGCAAATGGAATGTTATGTTTATGGCAAAGGTATGGGCCAAATCGATCGTACAAAGTTCTTGGTGAAGCGCTACTAGAACTAAAGAAATACAAGCTTGCTGAGCAGTTCTGTGGGGGTAAGTAAAATATACTTGTTGTACAACTGAATAACATTAGACAACCGACAGTCATAAATTACTTTAACTTTATGAGAAAAAGGTTTCATGATTTAATCCGTACAACATAAATAAAATATATAGTAAACAACTTTATTTACGTATCGTAGTTTTCTAGCTGACTGTAGGAAGGGTATACTAATCGGGGACACGAATTCCTCAGTTGAATTGGAATTAGTACTGTACTATAGCTAGCTAGTACTTAAATTCGTCGAACGCAACCTAATCTGGTGACGGGTTCCCTGTGCCTGTGTGTGACGTGTTTGCCGGTAGCCAAAAAAAATTGGGGAAACTGGTAACTATATACCACAGGAAACCCAAGCTCTGTTTGTGTTTTAAATTATAAGGGTTTGTATGGGATTTTTAACGAGTATTTGGTCGTATTTGTTAAGCCAGAAATACAGAAATAAAATCAATGAAAACTTACCTGAAGTCTTTATCTGTTCTTCATTGGGCTCTGTATGCAATTTCAGCGAATTCTGTTGAAATTTTATCCCTCGACCTCTCCAGTTAAGAAAGAAGGCAAGGATGGTCGCAACCGCCATTTCTCGACCCCAATCACCCGAACATCGCACTCGAATTTGCATCCAAAATCAATGCCAACCGCAACTAGACCTCAAATAATAGCACAACAGTATCTATTCCAAGAGCCTCGTGCCGTCTAATTGCAACAATCCCCATTTCTCGAGCCTAAATCGAACACAATTTGAAAAAAATCCGCCCGTTGGGATCCGTGATCGACACTTGTTGCCCACACATAGCAACGGCAAGTCGCCTCAAAGTTCACGGGCTCAGAAAGATACATATACCTTATTTTGAAAGCCGGCTTCAAGCAAACGGCTCTATGGTGCAGTGGTTTAGAGTGCGCGCGTTCGATCCAACGACCCGGAGTTCGAGTCGTACACCGGGCACTGTAAAAAAAAAATTTTTTTTACTTCTTTTATCTCCTTTCTCTGTTTTATTTAATCTTTTCCTCTATTTTAAACAATTAGAGCCACCTTCTACCTGAAAAAACATTGTTGTCTTTTGGCTCTCAAGCCTCGACCAGGAGCCCATTGCCTCAACTATTAAATAACTTTTCTGGTTACTTTATTATCATAAGAGCTAGAAGGAAAGCTCGCTGCGTAGAACAGAAAAGCTGGGATATCGGTTTCCTTTTATTCTTCGATTCGAGCCTGGTAAGTTTATAAGCAAATTAATGTATCATTTTTTTTTTACGGGCTTTGGTTGATTCAAATATCGCAAGTAAAGTACCGTACGTTAATTTATTAAAACTTTTGTGTTCGATATTTTCACAGGACGCTCATGACCTCGATTTAGTGCGATGATGAGAAAGATATCATAACAAATTCCCTCGTTACCTCGTAATTACATAAAATCCTGTGAAAGTATCGAACACAGTAGTTTTAATTAACGTACATGCGATCATTGAACCCGGATTTAAATCACTCGAAAACCCATCAAAATTTAACCGGAGGCTACTTATAAACTTACCAGGCTCGAATCGAAGAATAAAAGGAAACCGATATCCCAGCTTTTCTGTTCTACGCAGCGAGCTTTCCTTCTAGCTCTTATGATAATAAAGTAACCAGAAAAGTTATTTAATAGTTGAGGCAATGGGCTCCTGGTCGAGGCTTGAGAGCCAAAAGACAACAATGTTTTTTCAGGTAGAAGGTGGCTCTAATTGTTTAAAATAGAGGAAAAGATTAAATAAAACAGAGAAAGGAGATAAAAGAAGTAAAAAAAATTTTTTTTTTACAGTGCCCGGTGTAGGACTCGAACTCCGGGTCGTTGGATCGAACGCGCGCACTCTAAACCACTGCACCATAGAGCCGTTTGCTTGAAGCCCGCTTTCAAAATAAGGTATATGTATCATTCTGAGCCCGTGAACTTTGAGGCGACTTGCCGTTGCTATGTGTGGGCAACAAGTGTCGATCACGGATCCCAACGGGCGGATTTTTTTCAAATTGTGTTCGATTTAGGCTCGAGAAATGGGGATTGTTGCAATTAGACGGCACGAGGCTCTTGGAATAGATACTGTTGTGCTATTATTTGAGGTCTAGTTGCGGTTGGCATTGATTTTGGATGCAAATTCGAGCGCGATGTTCGGGTGATTGGGGTCGAGAAATGGCGGTTGCGACCATCCTTGCCTTCTTTCTTAACTGGAGAGGTCGAGGGATAAAATTTCAACAGAATTCGCTGAAATTGCATACAGAGCCCAATGAAGAACAGATAAAGACTTCAGGTAAGTTTTCATTGATTTTATTTCTGTATTTCTGGCTTAACAAATACGACCAAATACTCGTTAAAAATCCCATACAAACCCTTATAATTTAAAACACAAACAGAGCTTGGGTTTCCTGTGATTTACCCTCTATCACAAGTCCTTGCTTCCAAATCCTATGCTCTTCGAGTTTTTCTTGATTAGCATTTAGGTGTCGAATAAAAAAGCTTTCTTAGAACGATATACCAAGAAAACATTCAAGCGATTTTCGTATCGATCTATTCATTCTTCTTTATAATTCAGAAACGAATACATGTGACATGGCCGCCATAATTGTTTTGTTGCCGTGTTTCATGGTCAGCGGATGTCCTTCTCAGCTGTCACGTAACTAGTATAATACGTGCTCTGATTGGTGCATATTTGCAGAGCTAGAGGCGGGAAAACAAACCTTTGCAGAGAGCGCGCGACGCGGAGTTACTTCAGTCCTGCTTCCAGTTGTGAGAGAAAGTGCAGCGGAAAAGATAGACGTTCGCAAGCAGTTTTTTTCTGTTGAATCCTGACAAACAAAGAGCTATTGTCCAGAGTCCAGTGCTTCAGGGTTCCGAAGAATCACTCCAAGCCACTGTAAGTGTTGTACAAGTCCCATTTTGCCAGTCACTTTATTATTTCAGCCGTTTAATAACTGCTTTCTCTTTTATAGCCGGCTAGTTTATGGCACACATGATCCAAGGCCCCTACCCTGGTTTCCAGAGGTTAAATGTTTTGTCTTTTGTTGGTAAATTCGGCGAGCCGCGCGGAAGGCAAAACAAATTTTGCCGTCCGCGCACTCGACGATTCTCGCGCCTTTTGCGCTCGCCAACGCTATTTACCAACAAAAGGCAAAACATTTAACCTCTGGAACCCAGGGTACAAGGCCCCAGGTCCAGGATGAAGATTTTGTTAGCTTTCAGTAAAGACTAAAGGAACGCTTATTTTAGTCAAACTGAATGGAAAGATCTAGTTATTGGGACCTTCCTTCCAGTGAAATGAGGTTTTGAGTCCAAGGTAAGCTCGCTTTTGTCTTTTGACATTTTGTTTTGGTTTCTGTTTTTGTGAAAAAAATGTGATTTGACGCATTTGCTTGTAAAATTCGGATAATATTTTTCATGTAATGATGACTGATGTAGTTGTTCGTAAAATGAAATGAGAAAACTAAAGCTGAATTGAATGCTAACAACTGGTTTAATTATTTCATTACTTCATTTTTCGGAACACAAAACTGTCGATCTTGCAAGGATTGTTTGTTCATTTTGTTCGTAAAAATCTATTAAATAAAGCAAGTAGAACAGGGTTTGCTGTTGACTGTTGTACTCTGCATGACAAAAACACCCCTGAACTGAAGCTGTAGAACATTAAAAAAGATACAAAACTACAGAGCACAACAAACCCTGTTCTGTTTGTTAAATACATTCTGTCAGTCGGTGCAGCTAGTTATTTTTTTCGGGGATCGAGGCCGGTTTGTTTTACACTCGATAACAAACGTATATAAACTTATAAATACATACTGTAAATCACAAATGTATCATCTCTAATAGATTTAGTGAAACCTTGTTAATGAAACCCTGTTGTTATTTACAGTTTACCGACATTCAACAAACAAAAATGGCCGGTGAAATGGCATATGTCAGCTAGCTTCAAGTCCTCCACCATCCCAAGATCCAAGCTACATGGTTGAGTTGGTTATTAAGCCTGTTAAAGTATTTTAAGGTTAGGATTCAGAAGGGAAAAAATGTAATAGAGCCGATCGAGGTATCAGGACTTTACTTTTGTTGTTGATATTGGCAAACAGATCAAGAGGCATAATGGCATTGACTTACTCAGTTACTGGATATAAATATTGACTGTACTCTCAAGTTTGACAAGTGATCAATGTCAACAATCTGTAAAAAGTTTAACATGCAACTCCAAGTTATTGATGCCTTATTTTCCTGTGTGCCCATATATATACATGTACGTATGGTATGTATTAATTATTAGCATAGTTTGTGTATTTGCAATGTATTATTTGTTTGTATTTTTATTAAGTTATATATCCATGAGGTTTTTGCCTATTCGATTTAACAAATTGAAGTAATTTTTTTATGTGTCTGTCCTAATATTGACAATGATTTTCGTCATAACATGGTCAAAATAGCTGTGGATCCACGAGGAATCTTCGCTACAGAAGGAAGTTTGACTCACCGATTAACTTTTCCCAGTGATGAAATGCTTTTAAAATCCTCATTTTCTTGATTTTTGGAACAGATGTGTACACAACCTGAATTCACAAATCTCTGCAAAGCCCGCTTCGAAAGCCGGCCCCGCATCTGTTAAAATATTGCATATGAAAATTACCCAATCAGATTGCGAGAAAATTGGCGGTTGTTGTAAAATATCACTTTTTGGTTATTTTTGTCATCCATAAGTGTTTTGTGAAAAATTTTGTTTTTGTTTTAACATGTATGTATTTTTTTCATAACTATAAAGACAACATTTAGCTATTTACATGCATGTTTCTGCTCTAGATATTTTTTTTCCTCATTTGTTTTATTTCTATATATAAATAAAATTATACATTTATAAGTTTGTGTAATATGCACACTATATTATATTAGGTATATACTTATTGGCTGAGTGGATCATGGCTGGATGTGAAAATATTTCCCATCTGGCCCGACCTTATGACCACTTTAAGTTTGTTTTCATAGTGGCAATTAAACAAATTGAGTTGGAAAGGACAGCTTTTTTCGGCCCACTCATGACATACATGTCCAGCCAAAATCATGTGACATTTGTAATTATTGTTTTGAAAGGAAAGGACATATTTATATGCTAGCTGTATTGGCCACATATATGTACATGTATATATTTGAGGGGATTTCCCTTCCGTGGATCATTCTTTGTTTTCATTTCTTTTTCATTTGTATTTAATACATTATTGCAGAGTAAATGTGAATAAATGAAATTAGTCAGCATAATTTATAGATTTTTTCACTATTTCATCTTTTTAGTTACAGTAGCTATTTTTAGATTATATATCTGATCTCTGCAGGCTCTCTCTCAAAGCCTCCAAATTCCCGCCCCCTGCTACCCAGAGAGCCTGTTTGCAGACTAAACACATCAACCCCATCAACCCCATGCCTTTGGTAAATGGTTTGGAGTTGAAAGTATGCATGGTCCATACATGTACAGGTCATATGATAAATGTGCTAACTAAAAATATGTGTACACTTAAATATCAACTGAAATTCTGAAGCTCCTGCCCCAAGAATACGTGAGGTGGTAATATGTGGTGAATTTGACTAATTGACCAGTTTTTTGTGGTCCTCACAAGGTTGGGGATTTGGGTTGATTTGTTTCACATAATTATACTGTGGCTGTTACGTGGCCATGGTTACGATCTTTAGGTAATATTTTAGCAGTTATTTTTTCATTTCTGGACTGACACAAGATGTCACATCATTTATTATAGCAGAGCTCCTGCACAAGTGGAGCACCATACATATAGCACAAGAGTGAAATTTTAGCGACTTGCCTGACCAATCACCCGCCCGCCTACCGGTGCACCAGCGCGTGGAACATGCAAGGTTTTCAAGTACTGAATCTATGACTTTTAATGTCGTCCTGTCCTTTACATTCGATCGTCCGTTTATGGGAATTTGTGATTTCTAAATTATCTCAGTGATCAGTGTAATTTTTTTGCCCTAATGGCAGCGTAAAATATTCAATTTCCAACTTTAATTGCCATTACAGTGTACATCTCTGCATGCTACATCCATAAACATCATGTTCTTTCTGTTTTATGCTATCACTTTTTCAGTTACATATTATGTGCGTGCATAACTCATCTGCACGTGCAGAACGTATTTTTGTAATTACCCAATTTTTATCGTCCATAAGTATTTTTTTGTCAATTTTTTCCCTTATTTTCTTTACTTTTTCCTAGTTTTTCCCTATCTTTATGCTATTTTTTGTCAATTTTTTCCTAGTTTTTTCTTGTTTTTCACTATTTAAAAACTAGTTTTATTGCTGTTTATTTGCTGTTTATTTACTATTTTTATTGTCTAAGTATTTTTTGTCAATTTCCCCCCTTATTTTCCTTACTTTTTCCTAGTTTTTCCCTATCTTTATGCTATTTTTTGTATCTTTTTTCCTAGTTTTTCTTGTGTATTTCACTATTTAAAAACTAGTTTTATTGTTATTTTTTCCTATTTGTTTTTAATTTCTTCCTATTTATTTGCTGTTTATTTGCTATTTATTTACTATTTTTATCGTCCATAAGTATTATTTTGTCAATGTTTCCCCTTATTATTCTTACTTTTTCCTAGTTTTCCCCTATCTTTATGCTATTTTTTGTATCTTTTTTCCTAGTTTTTTCGTTTTTCACTATTTAAAAACTAGTTTTATTGCTATTTATTCTCTATTTTTATCATCCATTTTTCCTAGTTTTTCCCTATCTTTATGCTATTTTTTGTATCTTTTTTCCTAGTTTTTTCGTTTTTCACTATTTAAAAACTAGTTTTATTGCTATTTATTTTCTATTTTTATCATCCATTTTTCCTTACTTTTTCCTAGTTTTTCCCTATCTTTATGCTATTTTTTGTATCTTTTTTCCTAGTTTTTTCTTGTTTTTCACTATTTAAAAACTAGTTTTATTGCTATTTATTTACTATTTTTATCATCCATTTTTCCTTACTTTTTCCTAGTTTTTCCCTATCTTTATGCTATTTTTTGTATCTTTTTTCCTAGTTTTTTCTTGTTTTTCACTATTTAAAAACTAGTTTTACTGCTATTTTTTCCTCTTTATTTGCTATTTATTTACTATTTTTATCGTCTATAAAGATTTTTTAAAATCTTTTTTCCTATTTTTTCTTGTTTTTCACTATTTAAAAACTAGTTTTAGTGTTATTTTTTCCTATTTGTTTTTAATTTCTTCCTATTTATTTGCTGTTTATTTGCTATTTATTCACTATTTTTATCGTCCTTAAGTATTTTTTGTCAATTTTCCCTTACTTTTTCCTTATCTTTATGCTATTTTTTGTATCTCTTTTCCTATTTGTTTCTTGTTTTTCACTATTTAAAAACTAGTTTTCACAAATTTATTGCTATCTTTTTCCTATTTTTGCTGTATGCTTGAGCTAATTTTAAAGCTATTTTATTAATTCAGTATAAAAACTACTTTTAAAATAGTGAAAAACAATCGAAAACATAGGAAAAAGGATACGAAAAAATAGCATAAAGATAGGAAAAAAGAGAAAAATACAAGGGAAAAGATAGGAAAATCTATGGGAAAAAATAGCAAGGAAAAATAGGTCTGAAATTTTAAGAAAATTGTTAAAAAATAGCGTTAAAAAATAGTAAAAAAATAGTGCCTATTTTCCAATAATTCAGTATAAAAACTACTTTTAAAATAGTGAAAAACTACTATTAAAATAGTGAAAAACAATCGAAAACATAGGAAAAAGGATACGAAAAAATAGCATAAAGATAGGAAAAAAGAGAAAAATCCAAGGGAAAAGATAGGAAAATCTATGGGAAAAAATTGCAAGGAAAATAGGTCTAAAATATAAAAGAAATAGCTAAAAAATAGCCTTAAAAAATAGTAAAAAAATAGTAAAAAAATAGTAAAAAAATAGTACATATTTTCACAAGGGGAGGAAAACCAAACTAATCAAATTTTACTTGGTCAGCAACATCAGATACTTTAAAATTCTTATTCCTACAGTTACGGGAAGCAGTTTGCCTATAAAACTATTCAATGCATCAAATTCATCAGAGGCTGCAAAAACAAGAACAGCAAAGTGAGTAGAGCTAACCTTTACGCTTCTACGCTTTTCAACCTCGAGCCTGAAAGTGAAAGAGAACGGAAATACTGAAAACACGTTTTGCAATTCTAAAGGCAGGACTAAATCAAATTCAAAGTATCTGGTGTATTCTTGGCCTTGGTATTGTTATCCTACAGGGTAGAAAGCAGTAAAGGACGACAAATAACTCCATAAATGAATAAAGAAACGACCCAACTTTTTACCTCTTCAAACTCTTTTGAGCTCAAAGTTAATAGAGAAAAGAGCGGGAAAATACTGAATTGTGATTGGGTAATTCAACGTGACGTCACGTTTATTGACAAACATTTTTCTGGCTTCCTGGGGCGCTTTCCATTCAACCAAAATTTCCGAAATTCCGGTCACATGCAAAAAGTTCTGGGCCCGGTTCCTGAAAGCCCGATTAGCGCTAATCCAGAGTTAATTACCATGACAACTAATACGTTTTCTTGAGAGCTAATCCAGGATTAGCGCTAATCGGGCTTTCAGGAACCGGGCCCTGGTAAAAAAAAACAGTAAATTGTGGAATACCTTTAGAGTTAGTCCTCTTTACTGTAAATTCCGGAAATTCTTTTTTTGTTTGTTTAATGGAAAGCGCCCCCGTGTATAAAGCCGCACTTACACAGGTAGCCCAAAAAGAACGAATAATAATAATAAAAAGATACATGTATGGAGTGAAAATGCGTCAGAGGACATTTCCATGCGTGCGTTTAGGATTCTGTGAAAGGACTGAATTATTTCACTCCGAGATAACGATCTTGGGGATAAACCATCACTTTCTTGGGGGGAGGGGAGGGATGAGAATTTTTTTTCCCACTGCAACAAGCAATTTATTTCAACGTTTTATTCCTTGCAAACAATTAATTTTAAGTTCTCACCCTCTGTAAACATTTTCTTTCAAACTAATAATGATGCCATTAACATTTTTCAATGTCCTAGCTGTAGGTGCGCTAGACTGGGGCGAGTTTATTGTGTAAATATACTGTTCAATTATCTGTAAAATCAGGAAAATTGGCAAGGCTTTCACCTTTTCATTTTATATTACAGGTTGCTGTAGGAATGGATTATTTCTTTCTATTCGGGGAAGGGGGAATGGTGTATTTTTCATTCCAGTGAGCGATGTTGATTGTAGGATAGGGCAAGTTATTATTTTCCAAAAATGGCCATGCCCTGACCTTTCCCCAAAAAATAATCCACTGATCGAATTGGAAGTTAGCGTGTTGATTTTTGTAGAGGGTCAGCAAAACCAGAGAACCAAGAGCAAAACCCTTGGAGCTACGTTGAAGGGCAACTCAACTGACATGTGGTGCCGCAAACGGGAATTGAACCCGGGTCACAAAGATGAAAGGCGAAGCATTTAACCACAGAGTCATCATTATAAATCATATACATTATAAATCATTAATACATCATAATATAATATTATAAATCATATACATTATTACATGTACATACACATGCACTACACCTGAGAGGAGCACAAAGGCCTCATGTACAGTACAGTGTTAACCCTGTATCTATCGAAGAAAATCCTAACACCCTATCAATGACAAGGTGTTTGTGCTCCTAGTAGCTTTAGTTTCCCTGTATCCATATTGTATATGATTTGTACAGAGTTCTCCCAAAGCATCGGCAACCAGCGATTTTCTCTGTGTACTCTACTTGACCACACTGGCTACATGTTTTCTCCAATATGCTATTTACTTACCTAATAATATACATGAAAAAATGATCAATTCTGATTGGATGAGGGCAATGCAATTTCAAGGAAACACAGTGCAGAAAAAAGGAAACAGTGCCGAAAAAAGGAAATACGATGCAAATTTCTTTGGAAAGCAATGAAACATTTCCTTTCAACTTCTGAAAACAATTTGAATGAATTTGAAAGTGTGAACTATTATTGTTTGTTGACTGAATAAATTACTTTGTCACATGACTTGCCAACGTCACTTCCTGACAATTTTTTTCACGTATATTATTAATAAGTAATTATACGGTTTTGTCGTGCAATTTGGGATTAATTCTCACTCGTGTGTTTTTCAAAGAGCTCAAATTGCACACTCTTTGAAAAACCCACTTGTGCAAATTAATCCCAAATTGCACTCGAAACCGTATGATTACCTACATAGTTTGACATAGAAGCCTGGATTTGAAATAAATGTCTCCTAGTATGACTGTGTTGGGAGAACCCTGTTTATAATTTATGATGTCCAGCCCATCCCACATGCACAATAGCTTTACTTCACACAACTTGGAGCCAGTGATACAATGTACAGTTGGTTTAACTCTGGCTGTTTCATTGTGACACAGGACTATTTCAAAACATATCATGAAGAACATTGTATTTTTAATTTGAATATAATACAATAACATTACATATACTGATCGAATTCTAGCTTAAACACCTCAGCAAGGGAGACAGAAAGGAATTGTCCACAACTGCTGAGTACTTATGCTGAGTACTTATTTCTATAATTAGTCCATTTTTGCAGTGCAAATGGGTGAGAAAGAACTTTCTCAATTTTTATTGGCTATTCAACCAAGAAGAGCTGTCCAGAGTTCATAGTCTGTAGTAAAATAATGATTGATAATATCCCTCAGACCCATAGTCTGTAGCAGCCTTATGGCAATGATCTCTGTAGTGATATCCATCATCCCATCTGTTAGTTTGTATATCTCACAACCATGTCTGTCACCATACCAATCACCATAGTGACCACCACCATGCCTATATTTAGATAAGACTGTATTTCAGTTGAAGGGTGAATGCAACAACAGCTGAGTGAGTTTTGATCAAGTTCCAAATTCTCTTTTAGATACTTAATAAAGAACATGCATAATTTCTATCAAAATTCTAACTTGATTTTAAGGACAACTTTTAATTAGCTCGTAGCATGCTCACTCACTGACTGGCTGCTTATATCACCTGTAAACTGCTAGTTACACCAGGTAGGTGAGTGTAAGTTACAAAGTGCAGCTGAAATGTTAACATGGGGCATGTGTAGAGCCAATTAACTTTTTGAAAAATCTGTCATGATAATACCCTCGGCAAAACTAATGTAAGGAGACAAAATGGGAAAATCGTGCTTGAAATGATCGAGGGGAGGGTCATCAAAAATGGAACATATGTTTTTCTTTTCATTTGTACGAGCTCTCCTCTCCTCTCCTCTAATTAATTACCAATTAAGTTACAAAACACAGCTGAAAGTTAACATGGGGCATGTGTAGAGCCAGTTAACTTTTTGAAAAATCTGTCATAATACCCTCAGCAAAACTAATGTAAGGAGACAAAATGGGAAAATCATGCTTGAAATGAGGGGAGGGTCATCAAAAATGGAACATATATGTTTTTCTTTTCATTTGTACCAGCTCTCCTAATTAATGACCAATCCTTGGGTAAAATATACTGTGAATACTGCTTGATGAAAAAATAGGTCCGCAATGCGAACATTGGTGACCATTATTATAATTTTTTGAGAATTAAATTTTGGTAAACCTCACCTTCTTTAATTTTAATTACTGGCAGGGACCCACGGGAACTCACATGAAATCAACAAATATGATAAATTATAGTAACATAGTCTAGCCGGCTGACTGATTCCTGGAACAATGTTTTTAGCGTGTTGACATTTTCAGGTTGTATTTTGATTTTTTTTAAAGGGAATAATATCTTACGTATCTCAGTTAATTTCTTAAACCGATGAGCACAATTATTGTCGAAAAAGTGGCAAAACTGACGGTCACAGGCAGCTCGATCGAGACATGAATTCGTGTGACGAAAACAAATCTGCTTGCCGAAACAGTTGGTTTTATATCTAAGAACACAGGAAACTGGATACAGAAAACAGACATGGACAAAATATCTTACTATTAGACACATCATAGAGTTGTAAGATTTAAAAAATAACAGCCTTTTCCACGGACAACATTTCTAACTGTGTTTGAATACCTGGTCTTACCTCGTTCGGTCGTTTGACTTTGGCCGCTTCGCTTGGCGATAGGTTTTCCCTAAACTCTAAGTAAAACATTTGAGTAAACTCGATGGCCGTGCTCGCCCAGGTTTTCCCTAAAACAGATTCCCGTAAGCTTGATGGCTCGCTCGCCCAACTAAGTGTAGAACTTGAGAAAACTCATTTCTTTTTAACATTCTTTCCTCAAATGCAACCAAGACCAAGACAGAAAGCAACTTTTTGCACGATTCGTCGTCTTCATTGGAATACCTGTGGCCGTCACTTTTTGGCACCATTTTCGGACGCGAGCGCGCACGTGTCCTCCATATTAGGAAATCGATCGAGGGACCCTGGTAAAGAGCGTTACACACACACTGACACACACACACTTAGCGTATTATTATATAAGGTTAATGGCCACACCCCATTGAGTTTTGATTTATTTGGTCTACCTCTTGTTTTATTTTCGATTGGATATAGCCTACCAGTGTCCACTTCTATTATTTAATTTCTATTGGTCACTTTCCCCTACTATTTTAGATTCACTTAAGCCCACCCTCTAACTTCAATTATTTTAGTAACAATACTTGTAAAAACTAGGCAAGTTTCTATTGTTCAGCAGCAATAGGCTTTTGGCACATACATGTACATGTAACAAGGTTGTGTTTTTCATATTGTGCACACATCAACGTTAAATAATAATTTCTTAAATCAAATCCACTGCATGAAACCGTATTTTAAAACTACATGTACTTTCCTTTTCTGTGTCCAAAACAAGAGTCCAAAACAATAAAGGTTTCAACTTTAAAGTGCCTATCACCCTTTTGCAATTTTTATAGCTTATGAACCTCCAAAACGTTTTGAGTACTTCTGTGAAGAAAGTTTTGGTTTAAAGTGAATACTTTGTTCTACGCTTGTTTGAAATCGTGTAAATGTGACCTTTCCTGACCCATGACCGTGTAAGTAAAAGCCTGGGTCGAAACCTTGGTAGACGTCATCTCATTAATGCATTATTCTCCATGCCGCCTTTTTATCACAACAACATCGATGCATAGAAAATATACACAGTTTCTGAGTTGTTAGTAAAGACAAAAGTCATTTTAGTCAACATGTTAAGTATTTCGTCAAATAATTACAAAGCTGAATTAATTATATGACGTCTAGATGACGTCTACCCAGGTTTTGACCCAGGCTTTTACTTATGCGGTCATGGGTCAGGAAAGGTCACATTTACATTTCGGAGGTTCATAAGCTATCAAAATTGCAAAAGGGTGATAGGCACTTTAAAATGTTCCCCACATTGAATTTTCGTCATATTTAAAGTTATGAGAGTTTTCACTATATGCAATTCAAATCTATTTAAAAAATGAGAAAATAATATTCTTCTTCATGTTTTGATAGATTTTCATATTGATGTCTAAGCCAATGGCGAGGTGGACGACTGGAACAATACCACAATTAGCACCTTTCTGCATTCCTTGCCATTCGACTGCCTAATGCTCTTAGCCAGATTATTACTTAATAGGCCCTTTGCACCTAACAGTCATGTGCTGATAATACTTCATTAACAAATGAATTGAGCTCGTGATCCCCATTGGAAAGGTGTTGCCATCAATACTGGAGAGGAGGCTGTCTTCAAAAACACAGTTTTAGAAAGATCAGCAATCAATTGAAGGTGGAAAATAGCATTTACAAACAGGTTTTGCTAATAACAAAACTGATCTCATACAAGGCCTTTAAATAAATGAAGTCAGATATGTTTTGCTCTTCAGTACAACCACGTGATTTGTTACCTGGAAAGGGCCTATTACTAAAGGCCACCCCTCCTCTTCTAATTATAGTCTAGTCCTACCCTTCTTTTATTTAATTACTAGTCCTAGCATTAGGCAAAACTACATTATTTTGTACGAGGCAGCCATCTTACCGAACTTAACGTATTGCCACATAGTGTGGCACTTCTGCACAAAATCGGACAGGAGAAAGCTGGACAGAATACAAGAGCATGCATTACGCATAGTATTCAACAATAAATCAGCTACATAAAATTATGATGATTCATTAAAAGAAGCTGGACTGACTGACTTGTACAACAGAAGACTTCAGGATATCGCCATTATTATACATTATAAAGTAAAGCATAAACTTGTTCCCAACTATATACAAGCATTATTTAAGAAAAACAATACTAAATACAATTTACATAGCAAGGAGGACTTCCAAATAACTAGATTCAATACCAATGATCAAAAATATGGTAAACATTCTCGGAGGTACCTGGGTATCTTTGGTCTAAACTAAATCAGGACGTCAAAGGTAGTGAAAACCTCAAGTCATTCAAAAGAAAAATAAGGCAAAAGGACTTAGCAAGTCTAATAAATGAACATTATAAGCATGCACTGTCATCTCTGTCAATCTTAATATTTTAAATTTAAGTAATCATCTTAACAGACTTTATTACATTCCTGTATATACATGTACATGTACATGTATCAAATAATGTTTTTAAGTCACAGATAGACATACAGATGTATTTACAACTTAGTTAGAATTAGCTTATATAAAAAACAGGCTAGCCTGTCACAGAAGAATGTGTTTCACTGGACTCATGTATCAGCGCCGCATGGCTGCTTAGTTATTCAGCTCTCCGAATTTGATCAATTTTCACCGTTTTACCCGCTTCTTATCAGGACCAAATTGCTGATATCGTTTGTTATACTGCCTACGTATCGTTTCACTATGATTTCCTACTCAAGAAACTTCCTGATGTCTCTTAATTCGTGGTGGAAAGTTGTCGAGCCTGGATTTCAAAGTTCCGGCCGCCACATTATCAAGCGTCAATGGACAAGACCCGTCTCTCCCGTGGTTTGGAACTCTCTTCAAGCTGTAGGGATTGTAAGTAGTTCTAGAGGGAAAAGAGGAGGCCAAACGACTACTAAAGTTCACCGGATTAAGCCGATTATTTCTCGTGAAATAACAGTCCAAACAGATTTCACATGCACTGATATGCTTGCCCAGTTTGGCACACTTCACTGTCGCGCAAACTAAGTGATCAACTTGAACAAATCCAACGTCGTGCTCTTCGTGTCATCTTTCCACATCTGTCCTACACTAATGGACTAACTGCACTAGATCTAACCACTCTTGAGGAGCGAAGAGAATTTCTATGTAAATCATTTTACAAGAACAATTTAAACACTACTAGTAAACTCCGCAGCCTGTTACCTGACCCTGTTGACCATTATTATAATTTTAGAAATCCTAGGAAGCTGCCCTTGTATAAATGCAGAAGTACTCGTTTCAGTAACAGTTTTTTACCATATTGTGTCCGTAAATGGGATGCTAACCCATAGCCTTACATGTTTAAACACATTACCTTAATTGCCTTTTATACAATATTACTATATACCATAAATGTATTATCTGAAAACTTGAGTTTTTCAATTTCAATTTTTATTATTGTAAATTGCCAATCAAGTGCTTTAATAAACATTATTATTATTATACATCAGTTTTGCCTAGTTTTTAATCATAGATACATTTGTAGATACATAGATATATTTGTTTTAATTTACTCTTTAATTTGTGTCCCCAATTATTAGCAGTCTTTTGCTAAACACCTTTATTAAGACACATTAATAAAGTTATTATTATTATTATTATAGCCTGGTACCCCTGCTGTTATATTATTACTGGAAAGCCGCCAGGTGAGCCAGCATATAATCACTGCAAGTTTGAAAGTATGGCGATGTTTGTCTGTCTGTTTGTTTGTCTGTATGTTGGGATTATATACGAGTCAAGTCACGTGAGAAAGTGAGCATGTGAGCTAGCATTATATAGCTAGCAAGCACGGAGGCCACAAAGTGCAGGTTCACAGTTTTCCGTTGATAAATGAAATAAATTTATGGGCATGACTTTTTGGCGATCCTCACCACAGCCGTTATTATGTCGTCACACAGTTTTTTGTTTGCTGACGATTGATAAGGGCTTCAAACCCTGGCTTTGTCATCTTATTTTGCTGAACTGCTCAGAATACCTTGAAATTACCGTTCAATAAATCTACCTTAATTTACCCCAAAGAAAGTTTTGATTTATACCCTCAAATATTTGTTTTCTCTTCTTCGCCATTCTAAATATCTCTTGCCGTTAATCGGAAATGGACAATCTGAAATCTACAATGAATCTACAATGTTTACCATCTCGTTTTTCTCAGCCAATGGAAATGCATAGAGGTTTCTCTCGTGTCAGGAAAGGCAAATTATAGATGAGAAACCTCTGCTCTCAGGGTACATTAATTGATCTGCGATTCAATTCCAGGGAAATACACACATGTACCATCCGTTGTTGTGGAGTCCATTGAGGCAAACAAAGCAGCAAATGACAACCAATTAGTTTAATTGGATGGATTATAAAGTATGACAAAGAATATCAGGGGTTAATCAAAAGTGAGCACGAAGCCAATGCTCCATTTGTTACTCTGTGTTCGGCTTTGATGAATACTTTCGTTCATTCAAATCGTGCTCTTATAATATTAGATATTAGGTATATAATATACATGGCTTAATAGTTTCTAATCAATTGCTACTATATTCACTCGACAGCATGTCACTTTCAATTTGAAACTACTAGTTTAATTACTAAAGGCACATACCCCATTGATTTTTTTAATTCCTATACTATACCCCTCCACTTCTATTATTTAATTACAATAGGGTACCTCCCAATATATTTTTCAATTACTATGGTCTACCCCTCCCAGTCTACTTTTGATTCGATATAACTCACCCTCTAACTTCAATTATTTAATTTCTATTGGCCACTCCTTCCCTTCTATTTTGCTTCTGACTCTAGCCCACCCTCTACCTTCTATTGTAAAATTCATTAATAATTCATGAGGGTGACAACCAATCCAAACACAGTATTCAGGTCACATGGGTGCTGCTGTAAATCCCAATAAAGACCCAGTATCTAAAAGCACGGGGAGGGCTTGAAAAGACAGCAGGGAAAAACTGGGGTCAATGAATTTTAATTTACTATTAATGAGGTACATTAACTTTGATACAGATTTCTTACTGATCTAATTAATTCATTAACTTTGATACAGATTTGACAAGATGCTAGAATGAGGACATTAAAATTAGACCCTAGAACTACTCATAGCAATTTAGCACTAAATGGTGATATTTAAAGAAAAAACAGACAACCAGAAGTTGAGCGTACAGGCAGACATTTCTTGTAATGGGACAGTCAAATCTTGTACATTAGCTAAATTCACCCGCTAAAAGCCAACAGTCTCTTGTAGTGCTTTCTTGTTTGAACGAGTCAATTGCCATTCTTCAAAAACCTTCACTGCCCATTTGGTATAAGACAGTGTTTTTCAGTGTTGCCTCTGCAAGTAAAGACTAGGTTGACATAACTCACTGCAACCACTTTCAAATGAAATAGTGCATAATCAGAGCTGCACTGGAATTCCCTGGAGAGATGTATGAAAACAAGGAGTGGTTTCTCTATTTTTCTTTATTTGTGTAACTTGTCTACATTACTCGAATAGATTTATTCTTATCCTATGGGACAAGTCAGTTCAGTAATCAAAATCACTATTGTTCATTGCTCCATTGTACTTTTTCATTTCACAAGTACCAAAGTAAAAGTACAAAGGTAAGATAAAATATTTGTGTCCGATCTGTATGGGCTTTACAATGGCTCGCCGAAGCGGCTCACCTTTGTAAATGCCCAAACAGATCATCTGCTCATATTTTATCTATAACTAATTACTATAGGCCACTTGCTATAATTGCCACAACCCATTGACTTTTTAATCAATATAGTCTACCCCTCCCCTGCTATTATTTAATTACTATTAATAGGATACCCCTGCTGTTCTATTATTTAATTACTATAGGCCACACCTTGCCTTCAATGTTTTTATTCACTATAGGCAAGCCCTACATGTAGCTCCCTTATTTTATTTAATTACTATAGGGTTCTCCTGTTATTTTATTATTTACTTGCTATAATTGCCACAACCCATTGACTTTTTAATCAATATACATGTAGTCTACCCCTCCCCTGCTATTATTTAATTACTATTAATAGGATACCCCTGCTGTTCTATTATTTAATTACTATAGGCCACACCTTGCCTTCAATGTTTTTATTCACTATAGGCAAGCCCTAGCTCCCTTCTTTTATTTAATTACTATAGGGTTCTCCTGTTATTTTATTATTTACTTGCTATAATTGCCACAACCCATTGACTTTTTAATCAATATAGTCTACCCCTCCCCTGCTATTATTTAATTACTATTAATAGGATACCCCTGCTGTTCTATTATTTAATTACTATAGGCCACACCTTGCCTTCAATGTTTTTATTCACTATAGGCAAGCCCTAGCTCCCTTCTTTTATTTAATTACTATTGGGTTCTCCTATTATTTTATTATTTACTTGCTATAGGCCACAACCCATTGACTTTTTAATCACTATAGTCTACCCCTCCCCTGCTATTATTTAATTACTATTAATAGGATACCCCTGCTGTTCTGTTATTTAATTACTATAGGCCACACCTTGCCTTCAATGTTTTTATTCACTATAGGCAAGCCCTAGCTCCCTTATTTTATTTTATTACTATAGGGTTCTCCTGTTATTTTATTATTTAATTGCTATAGGCCACAACCCATTGACTTTTTAATCACTATAGTCTACCCCTCCCCTGCTATTATTTAATTACTATTCAAAAACTCATGAATAATTAATGAGCATTTTGTCCAATCAGATGAAGCAAATCAGTCACGTGCATGCCCCTTTATACCTGATAAAATCTCATCATTCTAGAAGGCCCGCGGAGGGATTTGAATTCCGTCCCAGGGGGAAACGGGGTTAATGATTGAGACAATGGAATTTCTATTGATGTTTCAGCTTTCTCATTGAATTGCAAATTAGGATGAACGTTTTATATAAAGAATACTAATGAACATGAAATTTTATATAAAGTTTCATCCTAATTAAGAATTCACTGATAAAGACCCAAAGATAGCAAAAAGTACACGGAACATAAGGTACCTAGATAATAAATTTTGCACTAGATTTACTAATATCAGCAGACTACCGAGATACACAGATAATATTTTTAAAATGAAGGAGTATCCAACTTGTTTACCGAGATACTGTTTAGTTCCAATTATTAAACCAAACTCAAAGCCGTAAAATAATAAAAACGTGCATTAAACTTACATAGTTTGTGCAGGAGTCAAAAATTTAGAGTCTGCCGTCATGTCAGTCACATCGCTTTCCAAGTCTTGAACTTTATCGAGGTAAACCACGACACCAAATCCTTCAAGTGCAGATTCTTCTTGCATTGCGAAACGTCGCTTCAAACAACATAGTATGGTAATTTCTTCATGTCATTCCCTTGAGATGTTTGTAATTGCAGACGGTGATTACTCCAATATTTTGCATGGCGTTGTGAATACAAAGGTTCAGTGGTTCATTACGTAACCATTCCCTTGAGATGTGCGTCTTTCTTTCATTGCATTCTTAAAGCGTTTTTGAAGCCGTTTAAAACACTCACAGCACGTGTTTTATCAAGTCTAAAAATTCGCGGGCTTCGCCCTCGAATTTTTAAACTTGATAAAACACTGCTGTTCGTGTTTTAAACAGTACTTAATAGGATACCCCTGCTGTTCTATTATTTAATTACTATAGGCCACACCTTGCCTTCAATGTTTTTATTCACTATAGGCAAGCCCTAGCTCCCTTCTTTTATTTAATTACTATAGGGTTCTCCTATTATTTTATTATTTACTTGCTATAGGCCACAACCCATTGACTTTTTAATCAATATAGTCTACCCCTCCCCTGCTATTATTTCATTACTATTAATACATGTAGGATACCCCTTCAGTTGTATTATTTAATTGCTATAGGCAACCCCTCCCCATTGATTTTTCAATTTATATGGTCTACCCCTTCCCTTTTATTTTCGATTCAATACAGCCCACCCCTTCAGTTGTATTATTTAATTGCTTATAGGCAACCCTCTCCCATTGATTTTTCAATTTCTATGGTCTACCCCTTCTCTTTTATTTTCGATTCAATACAGCCCACCCCTTCAGTTGTATTATTTAATTGCTATAGGCAACCCCTCCCATTGATTTTTCAATTTCTATGGTCTACCCCTTCCCTTATATTTTCGATTCAATACAGCCCACCCCTTCAGTTGTATTATGTAATTGCTATAGTCAACCCCTCCCATTGATTTTTCAATTTCTATTGTCTACCCCTTCCCTTATATTTTCGATTCAATACAGCCCACCCCTTCAGTTGTATTATTTAATTGCTATTGGCAACCCCTCCCCATTGATTTTTCAATTTCTATGGTCTACCCCTTCCCTTATATTTTCGATTCAATACAGCCCACCCCCATCAGTTGTATTATTTAATTGCTATAGGCAACCCCTCCCCTTCTATTTTTGATTCACAAGCCTATTAATTAATAATATTATTGCTAGAGTACTCCTTGCCTTCAATGCATTTCCCTTTTCCTCGCTGACATGTTTACTTCAAACTTTATTCACAGCATTCATACTTCAATGTACTGTTTCCCTTTACAGCAACAGTGCCATTTCTCTGTTAACAATCATGCAGCTACTATTACTAAACTATAAAAGTTCTCAAAGGATCGCTGCCATGTTTACTTCAAACTTTATTCACGGTATTCATACTTCAATGTGTTTCCCTTTACGGCAACAGTGCCACTTCTCTGTTAACAATCAGCTAAATACATTCCAATAACAGCCATGTATATTGCAAATATACATGGCTTAATGTCTCAATCACAGAGTTTGACAACAGTTCTGTATTACATGTATATTCCCTTATATTCCTTATATTATATTTCTTTGTATTTCTTTATAACCTCTTCAAGTTTACTTTTACGCTTCATAACACGCCCAACTGGAAAGACACACAACTCGGTTCAAAACAGCTCTCAGAGATTTCAGTGTGAGCTTTGCATCTCTTAACCGTAGATATTCTTAAAGGCTGTGTACATTGTATGCAAAAAAATGTAAGTTTGACAAGAGCACAAACTCACAAGCAAAGCAGGACAAAATTCTCACCATTATTTTTCCGCAAAGTCAAACCGCATCCACAACCCTATCAGTCGCATTGAAGGAAGGTTCCCAAGGGCGCATGGTCAAGTCATATCCCATGATTTAGTTATTACGTTGACTTATTACAATTTAGTTATTACGTTTAGTTATTAGCTTTTTGTTAAAATAATATTTTTATTCGAGCAACAATGAAGAGCCAACACACCAAAACATTTTACTTACAATAAAGCTAATGTTCTGTTGTTGAATATATTAACAAAAAAATATAATTAAATAAACAAATATCTTTATTCTACAGCTTTCCTCACCTGATTCAACACTTATAACCCCCTGAGTTAAATTGTGCACTTATTAGTTGATACCAAGACATAGAAACATAGCTCCCAACTTCAGTACTACATAATGCTACATTACACATGTACAATGGTCGCCTAAAAATATATTTAATCAATAATGCTGGTCTACTAATCCATAATAAAAGTAGTTTCAATAGATACATGTACCTGTCATCTCTTTGATAAGGGTGATGTCTGTCTCCATATTGTCTACCATCTTCATGCTTAATCACAAGCTATTATCTCAATGACCTCCACAACTGAAAATATAAAGTCTAATAATTAGTATCATTAGTAATTATGACTGGTAATATAATATGCCTTAACCTTGAACCAGTTAAACACCCTGGGTTAGGCCTTATTCATAAATGTGTAGTAGAATACATTATTAATATTATTACCATGTGAAAGAGCATATCAACATACCCAGGGGGGGGGGGGGGGGACTCTACCCAAAGTTGGGTAGGGTGTTCCGCTGGGGCTCTGAAATCTTTACCCTGTTTAAGACAAAAAACTCATATTTCCATACCCTGTTCAACAAAAAGTGTTAAAATTTTATATCCCTCTATAAGACAAATAACAAATTATCTATACTTGGATGTCAGTGTATGTGATCTTGTATAGTGACTTGTCGTAACTAAATAAGTCTTCATCAAGCATTACTTATGACTAAATAAAGCACTTAAAGTGCATAATTTATGAACCTTCGTGCAATTTTCATAGCTACATGTATGAAGCTCCGAAAAGTTTTGAGGACTTCTGCAAAGAAATTTTTGGTTTACAGAGAATAGTATAACTCTATCTTCTACGCTTGTTTGAAATAGTGGAAACGTAACCTTTCCTGACTCATTTCCACGTAAGTAAAAGCCTGGGTTGATTCCCGAGGTGACGTCATTTAATTAATTCGACTTTACAATAATTTGAATAAAAACTTACCATTTTCACTAATGACTTTTTTTCCTTTACTAACAACTCATAAACTGTATATTATCTAAAAATCGATGTTTTTGTGATAGAAAGGTGCCATAGAGAATAATGCATTAATGAGATGATGTCACCTCGGGAATCGACCTAGGCTTTTACTTACGTGGTCATGGATCAGGAAAGGTCACGTTTCCACGATTTCAAACAAGCGTAGAAGATAGAGTATTCCCTGTAAACTAAAAATTTATTCGCAAAAGTACTCAAAACTTTTCAGAGTTTCATAGCTATGAAAATTGCACGAAGGTTCATAAATTATGCACTTTAAGTTGATAAAACCATATCCTGTTCAAGATCTATTGATGTGAAAATGGATATCCTGTCCAAGACCAGAAACTCGAAAAACCATACCCTGTCCAGCGGATCATCCCGTATAGTCCATATATATATGGGAGTAACCCCCCCCCCCCCCCCCCCCCAGCGCAAGTACAGGCAAAAATCGGGACAAACAGTGCTACCCTGTGGAATTAGAACAATTTCACAAACATTTTAAAGAACAAAATATTTCTGAAATAAACCCTATACCTAGCAGTCCCACAGAGCAAGGTCCATTAGACTACGAAATAACAAATAAGGAGATCAGAGAATCCATAAATAAACTAAACAACAACAAAGCACCTGGTCACGACAACATTTTAAATGAAATTTTAAAATATGGCAAAGATAGTCTAATACTATATACCATTAAGATCACTCTTCAATATAATTCTAGCCTCAGGCGAGTACCCTCGAGAATGGAATATCAGGGATTCATAAGCCCCATTCATAAAAAGGGAGATTGTTCGGATGTAAATAACTACAGAGGCATTACTTTACTTTCCGCGCTAAGTAAAGTATTCACTTCAGTCCACAACCATAGATTAACCAAATATTTAGAGAGTAATGGAATTTTAAAAAAAGAACAGGGTGGTTTTATACGTTAAGAGTAAGCCTAAAAAGAAAAACAATGTTCTGTTTTCCTGTTTTGTTGATTTCAAAAAGGCATTTGATAGCATACCTAGGGAAATTTAACTATTTAACAAAATACAAAAAGCGGGAATCAAAGGTAATTTTTATAACGTTCTACGAACTATAATATGTACTCAAATGATTTTTCAGCAGATTAACATAGGTAATGTAAAAACAGAGAAGTTTAGATGCCATATTGGCGTTAAACAAGGCTGCATGCTTAGCCCTACGCTGTTTAACTTATTCATTAGTGACCTACCCAACAAATTCGAACAATCGGGCGTTGAAAAGAGAGTCATGCTAGGAAATAACAATATGAATTGCCTCCTTTACGCAGATGACTTAGTCCTGCTATCAACAACCTCTAAAGGCCTTCAAGATCATTTAAAGACACTTGAGGATTACTGTAACAGTAACCGTCTGGAGGTTAATAATACAAAAACTAAAGTAATGATCTTCAACAATAATGGCAAAAGAATGAATAACTACAAATTTTACATTATAGTTGTGTCTCTAATTAATGAGTTTTGATGAGTTTTCTAATTATACCTACTGTACGTGTACAGAATCCCCATACATGTAATTTGCCAGTCAAGCTTCCATGATAAAAAAATAGCAGCAAAATAATTGAAGGGGTGAGTACGAAAATGACCTAATTTTATGTGACTTTTTAGTGTTTTTTTTTTTCAAAATCGTCAAATTCGCCTGAAAACTTCTATACAACCAGTTTAACAACTGTTTATTACTGTTTTGGCATTTTATATTGACTTAGTCACATAGGCCTTTTCATGCTCTGAACCCTTCAATTGATACATGTACAGTGTATTGTACATCGTAGTTATTTAAACAGAACTCAAGAAACAGAACTAACCTCATTATTGATGTGCATCCTGTCAGACTTGGTTGTGATCTTTTGGTGGGAAAATAAATTATCTTTGATCCCTGATCTGTGATCCATTTCATAACTCAATCTGATCCTTTCTCTGATCCAATCCATTATCCAATCCAGGTTTTCTAGCTGCTGACAAATTAAGAACAATATGAAGGAATTACCTTGGGTGACTGACAATGAATAGAAGGTTTTATACCTGTCACTGCATGTAGCGTTCTGGGTTCTGTAGTGCTTGTACAGCTTGTAGCGTTCTGTAGTCTTTAGTGCTTGTAGCGTTAGGTAGCGATTTGTTAAGCATTCTGTAGTGCTTGTAGTGCTCTGTAGTGCTTGTAGCATTGTACTGCTTGAAGCATTCTGTTTAGTGCTCTGTAGTGCTTGAATTAAGTGGTCTTTTCTCTTATTGTTTTATCTACATTTACATGTAGGTAGAATGTAGTACTTAGGTAGAATGTAGTTGAAAGTCTCCTTATCCTGGAAGTCTCCTTAAATGTACACGAAAGCGAGGCTGGACGTAGCATCGACTTGGCTTGCAGTGCCCTTTGCAACGTTCTATGGTAGACAGTCATTCTGTAGCGTTTTGAAGTGCACTACAGAAACACTACATGAAAAACCAAATCCTAAAATGTGACTCATACATGTATACAGGTATAGATAGACAAAGGTTTGGGTTTCCCTAACATAAAACTATACAGAAAAAACACACTGTCCATGGCCTGGGATAGAGAGAAACACTATCTTCCAATTTAAATAACCAGTAAATATTAATTGTATTACATTGTATTTTTATATCATTGTCCTCTGTGTCACAAATATGTAATGATCTGCAAGAAGCCATTTCAAAGCCATGTGATTGTTTTATACATGTACATGGTTTCTAGATCCTCATGCAATAAACAATGTCTAAGGCTATGCTCATAACATCGTTCATGGCACTTGGATCTACAAACAGTACATTGTAGAAACCATGTCTAAAACAGTCACTTGATTTTGAAATAAAACATAAAAAACACTAGCTGAAATGCTAATTCATTAATATTATTGATATGCTGGCCAGTGCTGGATGTACATGATATAACCTATGCCAAACAGAAACACAAACAAATGTCAGTTGTGGTTTCAAATTTTTATTGGTATGAGACCGTTTACTGATTTTGCCAAAGTATTTGGTAGAATCACTGATATACATGTAACCTTCAAATGAAGGGATGTGTGCAACAAGGATGTAATCCTGATCACATTCTAAATTCCCCTTCAAGTTTTTTTGTTTTCTAAGGGAGAATTTAGAATGTGATCAGGAGTCACTTATTCCCTTGTTGCACACAGCCCTTCAAATATAATATAGATGTTTACTAAAGGGCATTTATCTACCAGTATGTTTTAATTGTATAATAAATGAAGACCAAATTTACGTCACCGGCTTGAATATATTGTAAATATAAATCTCTAGAACTCATGGATGCAACACTCAAATCAAGAAATATTCAACTATTCACTTGATGTATGTAGAATCGATATTAATGATAAAAATATTTAACCTTATTGATCGTTCGCATTACAAGTATATTGGCGTCACAAAAAAATTGCCTCAAGAAAAAACTTATATTAGTAAAATATTTTTAATGCTGTGTAAAGAGCAGGTAAAAATATAGAAATGACCGAAATTTTGGAGCAATAGAGTACTTTGTACATGTAACTGAGCTCTCGGCCAAATAATATTCTAACAATTTAGTGTAATTAGAATGCGGCGGCCATGTTGGTGTACACAAAGATGGGATGGTCAGAAAATATGGACAGGGACGCAGAGGCGTGGGGACATGACCTTAGACACACTGTATTTTTGACTGCTAAAAATAAAAAGCAAGTAATTATGTGTGTATTCAATGCATTGTTGTATCACTAGCTGGTCATTTATGTTAGAAAACACGTACTCAAAATTGTTTTCCCTCACGAACCGATGCCCTCTTGGAAAAGCCTCGTAATATGAGGCATACTCCGCCCTTGATATGAAGAAAATTACATGATTTTTCAAACTGTAAACAGTCATTTTATGAAAATCTGATAGCTCAGTTTAAAGGGAGTCACGAAGTGAGAGTAAAGAAGTTGGCGGTTTTCGGAGGTTAATGTTTACATGAAGGAGGGGGGAGGGGGTGTCAACCCTAGTGCTAGCACTATGCAGGGGACTCCTAAAGAGCATTAAACAACGATTAAAAGACATAGAACTACAATATTGGCTCAGCGATATATTTAACGATCAAAGGCAAAATTCAAACCAGGGCAACAAACTACGGGTCTACTGTACATTCAAAACAAAGTATGAAAAAAATCAATTTGAAAATTATTCGAATACTGTTAAAAACATTAAACACAGTTCTAATTACATTCATGAAATTAAGAATAAGCAATCATTGCCTACAGATTGAGAAAGGTAGACAAATTGTTAAACCCTATTTAAAACCAGAAGATTGAATATGCCCAACTTACAACAAAGAAATGGAAGACAAAATACACTTCCTAATAAGATGTAAAACATTTGAGGCAATCAGGAATGATTTCTTATTCAAATTAAAAACTCTTGCTAACCTAGACAGTAGCCGTATGTCAGAAAAATATTTTTTCTTAACTATTATCAATCCCTCAAGGGAAGTTTCAACTATAGCTGCAAAATACATGTATGTGTATGAATGCCAGATCTGTCACGACACAAGGCTCTTAAAATATTTTAATTTATAGTTACTTTTCTATTTTTTAACTTTATTTTACTACAATATTGTACCTTAAAAGTTTATTAGCAACAATCCGATGTACCTATGTAGTACAAAGAGCTAATAAAAATATGTCTATGTCTATGCTCAAAGATAGCCCGGGTTTACAAGCAAACTGATTCAGGTAGCCCAGGTCAACTCAACATGATGTGGCCGCCAAAATCATTCAAACATAGAGTACACAAGTAGAGTTTTGACGGGTTATTGGTGGATTAATGTTGATTCTTTTTCTGTGGTGCCCTTTATTGCTGCTGTCTGGTGTCCTGGGGATCCTCAATAGTGCTGGTATGTTACCAACTAATTGCTAGACAACTCCAGCAACTTGCAATGTAAAATTTGGCTCTAGCATAGAGTTGTTCTGGGTAGGAGAGTTGTCCCTAGCGAACTCTAGATCTTTACATGAAGTAACATGACTGTGCAAAGGTTGAACTAGTGCTAGGATGATCGTAAAACGTACCTCTCAGGTACCCGAGACAAAACTGACCCTTTACATGTAAACAGAACGCAGAATACGATAATGTGGTAGAATGCTTCTACTATTAGGATGACCCTAGTACAAGTTAGGGTAATACCCTCTTATCATGTAAACAACCCCTATTAGTTTTAGTTACATGTAAGATCTTTTTTCCACCCAGGTTGCTTCCCATGCTCATTTACCTCACTCAGGGCGCATGGAAATGAGGCTTTTCCAAGATGGTGATGGTTTGCCAGGTCAAACGGCTTTTGATTACGTTTTTCCTAACCTAAATGATGAGTTAGTGATAAAACAATGCACTAAATACACACATAATTACTCGCTTTTTATATTGCTGTCAAAAATACTGTGTTTCTAAGGTCATGTCCCCGTCCCCATCCATGTATTACGACCATCCACAAAGATAGTGGCCAAAAATGTACTCTACAAATAAAGCTGTTTTCCCCATCAATATGATTAGCATTCACTTCAAAACACTTTAGATATCACTTTTAAAGGTTTATCAAGTCTAAAATTTGAAATTGCCGGAAATATATGGATTTCCTTGACATTTAAGAAACACGCTGACCTGGGCTGTCACAAAATTCAAAGTACTGTAACTCAAAATCAAATCACCATATCGACGTAATTTTTTTGAAGAACACTGAGAATACACGTGCCGATATCTACAATGTACAATATTTTATCACGTATGTTACGTATTTTATCACGATCTTCTGGCGAAACTATTTGAGCACATGTCTGAGTCCATGGTCTGCCATCTTGGATTTTCAAGGAGGCCTGGGGTGAGAGTTTTCTCAAATGTCTGATCGAGCATGACCGAGCTCAGAAGTTGAACATGAACTCGATGAGAATTAGACTTTATTTGAAAATTTAAAGGCTTCCAAGACCAATTAAGGCCTTTAACAACACTAGGAACCATTCAAGGAGTCAGCAGAAAAGATGACAGGCAAATGGACAGCTAGTTTTCTTTGGAAAGCGAAGGAGAGGAGTTTGAGTAGAAATTTTGTTGACACTCGTGTTCTGTGAATTCTATTGTCCATATGGCTTTGTTTATGGTCATTGCAAAAAAAGTTTTCTGGAAACACTCACATATACAATGTAAGCTGCACCCCCAACTTTTTGGCAATTTTTTGTTACTCTCAAAATCTGAAAGTCAAAAAAAGGTGCGGCTTATACATGATAAAATACGGTAAATCATATTAAAAGAACAGCTTCAGATATCTCATAATTTAGATTTTTGAATTTTGATGACGTCACATGCAAATGATCTACATGTATGTACACTTTAAGATTATGATTCTTTGTCCCCAGAGAAGTACATTGTACCCTGAGTTCCAGAGGCCCAAAGAAGTAATAAAGGCCTGAAGAAGTAAAATAGAGAAGAAGGGGAAGAGAAGAAAGAAGGGCCTCTGGTCAAGTCCGTTGAGAATCTCACTTCCATGCAGAAGCTACATGTAGGTTCAGAATTTGAACCTTGTCTCCGATTGGCTTATCTAATCATTACCAGGCACGACCGTGAGTACTTGATACAACTTACAGCAATTGTCATTGGCCTACCACTTCAAACTGGTTTTATGACAACTGTATGTCATTTTACTTCCAACCGCAACTTGCGAAGGAGATGCACAAAGTGAAAATCAAGTATTTTGGGGGATGCTGTGAAGTTTATGTTGGCTTCAAAGTTTCTGGAGATTACTAAATTGAAGAGAAAACAAGAGGAGGCACTGTACGAGTTTATAAAACGTAAAGACGTCTTTGCTGTGCTTTCGACAGCATGGGGGAAGTTTCTGATATTTGTACATGTATATAAGAAATATAGGTCTTGTAAAAAAAATATCTAAACAAATTTTATTTTAGAGTCACTGTGGTACTCTGACTCACCACTCTGAGTCTAAGTCAGTGGTCAAATTAGTGGATACGCAGTGATATAAAGAAAGAGCGATCGAAACCTTACCGTTCAGTTGACAAATTTTACATGTTAAACGTGGGTGAATACATGAGAATGCATTATACCCATACAGTTACATGTACAGATACAGACAGTCGAGAGGAAGCAGACGCCAAAATCTTATTTGTTTTCCACGTGCCTCAAAACTTCTTGTAAACCTGCAATTGTTTGACTTCACAATTACAAAGACAATGATACGACTTCTCGACTAATTTCACTCATTTTCAGATGTTTGCAGGCTCTTTGGGGTTAATTTAACAGCTCCAATGTTACCTTGCGTGTGTAGAAGACCTCCAGAGCTCGAGGCGTCCACCATTTTGTTTTTCCTGGATCCCAGGCTCCACGCTGTCAAATTAACAGGCACGCAAGAGCTCATGGGACTCAAGTAACGTCAGGCAGGATTTTATTTTTAGGTACGCGCGCAGCTGCCGTTACCCCCGCTCGGTCCCGGGGAACTCTTCTTGATTGCATGTGACAATCTAGGATGCAAAATGGAGTAGCTCTGGCCACTATCAGCGTAAAGCAAACCAGTTGAACATGCAGTCTTTCAAATATCCATCCACGTTATGTACCGATCAATTCGAAACATCAACAACCCCCCTCGGTCAAACCCCCGGGCATTTGACTCATTTTCGTGCCCGGGGAGTAGGGAATTTGACATCGGTAGCTTTCCTTGGGGTGGGGAATGAGGGGTGGGGGAGGGGGGGGGGGGGATTTGAACAAGTTGTCTCGATTTCATGTTAAGTGCTCCGTGGTTTCCTCGATCGAAATCATGGTGGAATTGGAGTGGGGAGTCACTACGGAGCCCTGTAAGGGCCATCAACAAACACATTTTATGAAAGACTATCGCGTGATACTGCTTTATTATCTCGCGATACCATTTTACTATCGCGCGATACTGTTTTATTATCGCTCGATAGTGTTATAATATCGCGCGATAGTGTTTTAATATTGCGCGATAATATGTTATTTTAAAATACGTACATTACTTAGCAAGACACCATGGCGGCGAACACGCTACGTGATAATGCTCTTCTCCTTTATATGTTTCACTTACGTCCGACAACGAATTTGGCTTTATCTGAATACGTACCGGCGATTCAAAATGCTATTGAAAATAACAGGGATGCATTTTTTAAGT
Organism: Actinernus sp. WN-2022; assembly: GCA_030867875.1. Lineage (NCBI taxonomy): Eukaryota > Metazoa > Cnidaria > Anthozoa > Actiniaria > Actinernidae > Actinernus > Actinernus sp. WN-2022. Next base: position 61,465,859 of record JAOWCC010001501.1, on the reverse strand, counting down.
CGACTGAGTACTTTAATCTAGGCTTGAATTATATGGAAATCCTCGCTTTTCTTTTAAATTTATATATAAATATAACGCCATCTTAAACGTGTTCTGAGAAGCAAGAATTTACGAAGCTACAGTAGTTCAGATGAAATAATTGACGCCATATAAATGGAACTCCAGGGAAGTGGGAGCTGTCTAGGCTACAGGCAAATGCACCACTTGTTAAGGAACAAATATTCGCTGGTATTAAATTAGCAAGGAAACTGTTATATACGCTTTGATGAAGGAGTTGAAAGACGGTAGCGAGACACAGATTAAAGCGCGGGTATTATTTTGCACCAGGGCCTAACTTCATATGGCATTTAGATGGCTAGTATTTCTCGACTAATGCAGTTCGGGTAAAGCCAAATTCGTTGTCGGAAGTAAAAGTAACATATAAAGGAGAAGAGCATTATCACGTAGCGTGTTCGCCGCCATTGTGTCTTGCTAAGTAATGTACGTATTTTAAAATAACATATTATCGCGCGATATTAAACAGTATCGCGTGATAATAAAACAGTATCGCGTGATAAATCAATAGTAACACTTTATCGCGCGATAGTTTGTGTTTGTCGATGGCCCTTACAGGTCACTTTAGACGACTTCAAAAAAGACAAAATTCTGATTTTATAAGCGACTGGCTTAAAAACAAAGGGACTCTAAAAGCTTTGTGCTGTATTTGAAGGTATTAAAATATAAATGTACATTGCTTTCGAATATTTAAACTGTCTGTTAAAAACAAAATGCGGTGTCACAACTAATACTAAGTCCCGGGGGTAGGGGCATTTGATCGCCTAATACGACGATGGGGTAGGGCATTTGAACAACATTTTTGGCCCGGGGGACGGGAATTTTAACAATCCAAACTCCAAAATTCAAATGCCCGAGAGGGTGATGTTGATGTTTCGAATTGACCGGTACATTAGCCTATGAACAGGCCTGTGCAGGCTACATGTACATCCACACCAGTATTTTGACAATCAAGCCTCAGATAGTATATTCACGTTAGTTTTAGTGCGATGAAAATACATCAGACGAGAAAGAAAATATCTCTAGAGATGGGGATCTGGTCCCATTTGATTGCATAAAGAGCCCCAGAGGGTGGGGGTTTTCTTACAATGGGAACTTTTTCAAATCAAATCTCCTCCCCCCCCCCCCCCCTCACGGGGGAGGGATTGGGGTTTCAATTGAAAAGTGCATTAGTCCCTCTGCCGCCTGTTTTACTCAGAAGCGTTATTAGAAGACCTGGGCCTCGGTGACAACAGTGAGCTATGGCAGATTGCGTTTCTCGTTTGTCAGCAAAAATATCAATCAAACCCTCCTCGACCAATCAGCTAACAGTATACTGCCTCTCATTGAAGAACACCCGACAACGTAGGTTTGTCATATTCAACGTAGGCTTGTCATATCCAACGTAGATTTGTCATATTCAGAAAAGTGTGATAAGGTCACGTGTGAATGAAATTATTAAACTCGCAGGAAATGAATAGTAACGTCACTGGCAGTAGCTTGCTTCATATTAGCTCTCTTGTTCATAGGAATATCAGCAGCACGAGGTAGCCATATCAGATTACCGCGCATTTCACCTAGAGGGGGAGGGGTGGGAGTCACTCCGATATGTTGACCCTATTAGCTCTCTTCTTCATAGGATAATCAGGAGCATGAGGTAGCCATATCAGATTACCGCGCATTTCACTGACAGGGGGGGGGGGGGGGGTGAGAGTGACTCCGATGTGTTGACCCTATTAGCTCTCTTGTTCATAGGATTATCAGGAGCATGAGGTAGCCATATGAGATTACCGCGCATTTCACCGAGAGGGAAGGGGTGGGAGTGACTCCGGTGTTAAACACCCATGTGTTTACCCTCAAAAACAGTGCCGAAAAAACAAATCTCACTTTGCTGGTACAAGGTATTAAAGTATTGCGTGAAACCTTGCACGCGTTGGTGCCATGCTGCACGCTAGCACGTGACTTAATTCCTAACGTGACTTGCTGTAATAATTACGTCACACTAACGTCATTTGCAATCATCTTTTTTCCTGTCCTGCTCCTGTATAAAATCACAATGATGTGCACGGTCACGGTTGAGAAAAGCGAACAAAGACATAACAAAGAAGGTCGCTGGTTTTCATAACCATCCACTCTATTAACTATGTTGCAATCGACTAAAATCATCATATGTACATCATGACGAAAGTGTATACTCATACTGTAACAGTAAATTTAAACTTAAGCATTAAATACGTGATCACTAGCATTCATCAGTCATAAATTGGACTCAACAACAATATTATTCTGAAATTTGTTTGACTGTAGAACAGTTTGTTTATCATTTTTGTCTACAAGTAGTATTAGCTCGGCGTGAAGGAGAACGCTAACCCATATTTCAATGTGATTGCTTACCCCAGCTGAATCCTACGCCTACGGGCAGCACGCCGAAAACTGATCATTTCTTGGATGGCAAACAATGGCTTCTATGATCATTTTCTGCTGTGGTTTAAACAAATTAATTAGACTTTTCCTGCCTTTTTAATAGCAAAGTCTAATGCCAGTTCAAACAGTTCCAACATCGATTTGTCCGTCATTCTTTTTTCTGGAGTTTTGAACATGCGCTGTGCAGACCATGTAACCCGAATTCTGGCTATGCAAATGTGTTCTCCAGTTCCTTTGATTTTCGTTGAACATGCGCAGTAAGACATAAAAGAACCATCTGGGGTCGAGATTGTTCTCAGGCGGGAAATCAAGGATCATAATAGGACATTTGCACGATGACGTCATAGACTACAACTACCAGAATTCTGCAGTGCGCGGTTTCTTTTGTTCTTCTAATTTAGACCATTGTCTTGGTATTCTCAAAGGAGTTGTTAAATCTGAATGAGAAAAATAATTCGAAAAGGATTCTGGTAGTTGTAGTCAAATGACGCCATCATAGACCCATTCGAAAAATGGCGTCCAATTTAAAAAGCTATTGTCCTGGTAACGTGAACATGAGGCTAGTCAGTACACACAAAAGCTTTTTAACGTGTAAGCGAGGCTAGTCAGTACTAAACAATAGTTAATTAAATTGGACGCCATTTTTCGAATGGGTCTATGCAAATGTCCTATTAGTGCGCATGCTTATTTTTGGTTCTCAAGCGGGAAATCAAGGATCGTAATTAGTGCGCATGCTTACTCGTGGTTCTCAAGCGGGAAATCAGGGATCGTAATTAGTGCGCATGCTTACTCGTGGTTCTCAAGCGGGAAATCAGCGATCGTAATTAGTGCGCATGCTTACTCGTGGTTCTCAAGCGGGAAATGAAGGATCGTAATTAGTGCGCATGCTTACTCGTGGTTCTCAAGCGGGAAATCAGGGATCGTAATTAGTGCGCATGCTTAATTACTCGTGGTTCTCAAGCGGGAAATCAAGGATCGTAATTAGTGCGCATGCTTACTCGTGGTTCTCAAGCGGGAAATCAGGGATCGTAATTAGTGCGCATGCTTACTCGTGGTTCTCAAGCGGAAAATCAAGGATCGTAATTAGTGCGCATGCTGACTCGTTGTTCTCAAGCGGGAAATCAGGGATCGTAATTAGTGCGCAAGCTTACTCGTTGTTCTCAAGCGGGAAATCAGGGATCATAATTAGTGCACATGCTTACTCGTGGTTCTCAAGCGGGAAATCAGGGATCGTAATTAGTGCGCATGCTTACTCGTGGTTCTCAAGCGGGAAATCAGGGATCGTAATTAGTGCGCATGCTCACTCGTGGTTCTCAAGCGGGAAATCAAGGATCATAATTAGTGCACATGCTTACTCGTGGTTCTCAAGCGGGAAATTAGGGATCGTAATTAGTGCGCATGCTTACTCGTGGTTCTCAAGCGGGAAATCAGGGATCGTGTTAGGGCACATGCTTACTCGTGGTTCTCAAGCGGGAAATCAGGGATCATAATTAGTGCGCATGCTCACTCGTGGTTCTCAAGCGGGAAATCAAGGATCATAATTAGTGCACATGCTTACTCGTGGTTCTCAAGCGGGAAATCAGGGATCGTAATTAGTGCGCATGCTTACTCGTGGTTCTCAAGCGGGAAATCAGGGATCATAATTAGTGCGCATGCTTACTCGTGGTTCTCAAGCGGAAAATCAAGCATCATAATTAGTGCAAATTATCACTCTTGGTTCTCAGGCTGGAAAACAAGGATCATAATTAGTGCGCATGCTCGATAGTGCCAGATTTGAAAACACTGCGAGGCTCGTCTAACAGGTTCTGTTCATAAGCCAATTTTATCGCTTTAATATTTGATTTTTGAAAGCCTTTTCTTTTAACCTCATGCTACACATTTATTCCTGTTACTGCAACAGTTATGAACTACTGGAATTCCATAAAATATGTCATATGGTCCGTTTTTGCTTGACGCGACTCGCACGTAAAACATGAACACAATCTGAAAAGGGTTTTAGTTCACTCATCGTTTTTCTTGTCACAAACAGAAATGTCATGTTATGTTATTATGTTGTTATTATTATTATTCTCTCTAGCTCTGAGGTATAAAAGAACATTGTAAATATTTATTGTAGTTTGGAAAATAAACAAAACAGTTTCCTACATGTTTCCTACATGAGATTCAGTTGGCAGGAAAACCAAGCTAGTCGAATTCTACTTATCAGCAACACCAGATACTTTAAAATTCTTATTCCTATTCACAGTTACGGGTAGCAGTTTGCCTATAAAACTATTCAATGCATCAAATTCATCAGAGGCTGCAAAAACAACAACAGCAAAGTGAGTAGAGCTAACCTTTACCCTTCTACGCTTTTCAACCTCGAGCATGAAAGAGAAGGGAAATCAAGACTTAAAACACGTTTTGCAATTCTAAAGGCAAGACTAAATCAAATTCAAAGTATCTAGTGTATTCTTGGCCTTGATATTGTTATCCTACATAAATGAATTCGCCTCCTTGGGAACCTCGCGAATGTCTCGCCCATGCCTTAAGAATCTCCACTAACTTCGTGTAACCAGCTTAGGCCCATTTCATATGGAGCGGTATCCTGGTCAAAAATACTGACGATGTGTCGTTGTGGATGCATAGCACGGCGTTCCGTCGTTTCGATGTCTCGTTGCGTCTAGTCGTTGTGTCGTTGTGGCTACATAACATGCCGTTCTGTCGTTTCGTATCTTGATGCGTCCAGTTTATGCGTCGTTCCGACGACTGCGTGACACGGTGTTTCGTCTTTTCGATATTTCGATGCGTCTCACCACCGTCTTTTTGAACCGATCTCCGCGAATGATTTTAATAATAATAATAATAATAATAATAATATTTTGACAGGAAAGCTCCACTCACAATTTGTGATTTTCAGGGAGGTCCTGTATTAAAAATATATATTTCACTAATATATGGAAAACAGAAAAGATAAATGGCAGTTCAAGTCCTGGTAACTAACGCTTCTATGAAAGCGAGGCTATCGCTAAGTGCAGTCACATGGTCATATCTAGGCAATATGGCGGAAGAGTTGAGCTCTGCAGTGAACAAGAAGGTAGAAAGTACTCTAGCAGACAAAAAGCCCAGCATTTTCCGGTAGCCACAGTTTGGAAATAAATCTAATACCTGGGAGACTTGTTCATCAAGACTTTCATTAGAAAGGTCGGTGGATTTCTGTCCAATTGAAAGTCCATATTTGGAGAGTCTCCTTTTAACAGTACTGATGGACACCGCGAGCGCTTGAGCCATTTCGGGGATGGTGAAATCCATTTCAACAAATAGTTTAAATTGCCCCTCTGGAATGTTATAATAGGGCCTTCCCTTAAAATTCGTAACTATTTTCGAAGCTTGGTATCCAGCATTTTGGTCAGTATGGTGAACCGCAGACAGAAGACTTTCCACCCCATACAGGCACCTGTACACTTCCGTCTGCAGACTCTGAAACATTTATACTTTCGTATCTCACAAGGAGATGGCGCAGTGAATTTATTCTAAATGCTAGACCGTCTAAAACATATTCGTTCAAACTGCCCTCTAACATTCTGCATATCTCATGAGCATTTCTTTCGTAGAAATCGATGTGGAGCGTGGACGAACACTCTGATTCCGCCATATTGGTCTTCGAAACTGTTAGTTACCAGACCTCGCGCGGTGAGGGCTAAACCGTTAGTTACCAGGACTTGAGCGGCAGAACGGCAAAATCATTCGCGGCGATCGGTTCAAAAAGAAACAGCCATCATGTCACGTCGAGTGTCGCACGGCCAGAGTGTCACGCAACAACAACGTAATACAGGTGGACCCATAGCCTCCCCCGCAGTCGTTTTAGGGGCTCATACCCTGAAAACGACTGCGCGGAAGCTAGTGGACCCAACGAGTTATAGAAACTGCGGAGCGTCGAGTCGCACAGCCACAACGGTGCGTCAGTGAGACGCATCGAAATATCGAGAAGACGAAACAACGTGTCACGCAGTCGGAACGACGCATAAACTGGACGCATCGAGATACGAAACGACAGAACGACATGTTATGTAGCCACAACGACACGACAACTAGACGCAACGAGACATCGAAACGACGGAACGCTATGCATCCACAACGACAAATCGTCAGTATTTTTGACCCGGATACCGCTCCATAATTTCACTGACCAACAGTTATCATGCAACTATTTGAAAAACTAGTATACAAGAAAGACATTTCTACTACCTATAAAAGTGTAATTAGCTCTGATCAGTTTGCTTACAAAGAGGGGCACAACTCTTCCATGGCCCTCATAAAATGCTATGATTTTATGATTGGTTAGATAAGGATATTGACTTCATTAGAGTTTTCTCATTCGATTTTAGTAAAGCTTTTGACTCCGTTTCTCACAATATAGTATGTAGCAAAATTAAGTCACTGAATATCAATCCTTACATCATAAACTGGATTATTAGTTTTCTTAACAACAGACAACAAAGAGTCGTTGTAGATGGTATTGTTACAGAGTTTCTCGATATTAATCGTGGTGTTCCACATGGAACTGTCAGTCAGGGCCTATATTATTCTCTATTATGATCAATGATATTGCAGCAGTCGATCAATCCAGGATTGTATTAATTAAGTATGCTGACGACATTACTCTTAGTGTGCCGGTTAGGGAAACCAACCGTGGATCCCTCTGTTATAGAAGTTCAACAATTGGTCCTTAATCAATCGAATGACATTAATTTTACTATGACTTGGGAGATGGTGGTAAGCTAGAGGCAAAACAACTCAGTAAACCTCTCCATGATCCTGTTGCTGGAATAGAGCGCAAAAGCTGGCTTAAGCTATTAGGAGTTACCTAATAGTAAAATAGCAAGCAAAAGTGTCGTTTTTGAACTTCCCGCGGCCTCTTCCATATTAGGAAAATTACGTATTCCATATTTGGAAGAGCTGCCAGGACGTTGAAAATGGCGGTTTATAGGTCCCAGACCTCGTTGTTTGATATGCTTTTCAAGAAAATCCATGTAACTGGGATCTTCAAATAGACTACCTCTTGGATAAAGCTAACAGTCGCTTATATATCATTAGAGTATGTAAATATTATGGTTACCCCAAAGATCAACTTACTGCACTATTTTATAGTCTGATAGCTGTTATTACGGCTGAGCCAAATGGTTAGCGGTTTCACCCATCAGTCCTCATGAAAACGAGGCTTTCAGGTCAACCATTTCAAAATGGTACAGAGATGGAGTCACGTTGAACTGAGATCACCAAGAAGATAATGCCCCAAACGATTATTTTCTAAAGAAAAGCAAGAATAAATGTAAAGCGGTGTCTGTCGTTGGCCACTGGAGTGATATCACGGAATTTTTTTACAAGCCTTGTCTTCAGAAGCAATTAATATAATTTTACTATACTGAATGTAAACTCACACGTCTGCTGTTGAGTATTTAATTAAGACTATTATTATAAATATACGACTCAACTTTGAACCACTTCAAACTCTTTTGAGTTCAAAGTTAATAGGGAAAAGAGCGGGAAAATACTGAATTGTGATTGGATAATGCAACATAACTGACAAAAAAAATTCTGGCTTCCTGGGGAACTTTCCATCCAACCAAAACTTCCGAAAATTCCGGTCACAAATCAAATTTGAACGGAAAAAGTTCTGAAAAAATAATTCAGGAAATTGTGGAATACCTATAGAGTTAGCTAGTCCTCTTTACTGGAAATTCCGAATCGGATTTTTTTTGTTGAATGGAAAGCCGACGCTCCTGTGTAATAAAGCCGCACAAATAATTATTGTGGAGTTAAATGTGGCTTTTGCCGTTGCATCAGAGGACATTTCCCATGCATGCGTTTATGATTTTATTTGGCATCGGATTCCCATCGATTCCCATACCATACAAACACTGTATTTCGCGCCATGTTTGCACCCCTTTCAATTGCAAAATGTCGGAATTTACCGCGAACTGGTCTATTCCTGTAATCTGCGACGTACGATACGGGGAATAACTGAATTAGTTTTGTCATGTTCTCGGCGTTGAATAGATGAACAAACGACTCAAAATTGCGCACTATTGTGCTTTCTTGTGGTGGAGGTGTGGTTGTTTTTCCTTGGTATATATGCATGATGTACGATACGGGAAAAAACACCTGAATTGAGCCGCCACAAAAACGAGTGTAGTCGAGGGTCGAGGGTCCAAAAAATTGCTTAAATCTGTCTATACCCTCCTGAACACTGCTCTCTTCGCACGTTCTTCCATCGTAACAATTACTCAAACCACAGAGAAAGTCGAGAAACTATCCTGGTTAACTAATCCAAGTCATCCAAACAGCCAGCAAGCTACCAGCAAGACTGAGCTACCGAATTCCAGAGTGTGAACGAGCTTGCCGATGTCAATCAAAGTCCAGGGAGTGGCCCATGTACTGTTCCCGCCTCAAGATCACATGACTGAAAAGCCGAGCTACCGTTCGAGACGTCTCGAGCGGATGGCTTGGTGAGTTCCTTGCTACTGCATGGATGAGGTCACACGAGAAGGTTAAAGCAAGATTTACCTAAATCACGATTTAAAAAAGTGTAAAAACTAATCACGATTTAAGAAACTCGAGAAGTACATGTTGCTGTCATTATACAGACAAGACGGTCAGGTCATGCTTGTCTGCAGTTTAATTTTCCGAGTGCTTCGTGATGCCGGTCTAGGCCAACGTTATTGTTGCAGGATTTGCTATTTTTCTGCTCAGACGATTCATAAGTAAATCCCACTCAAGACGCATGAAAAGGATGAAGATACTCCTACTGCAAAGAAGGCGGCGGAGAAACCACTTAGCTGCTGCTGTTTCAAATGCCGCCAGACCAGGCACTGACATGTCACACGGATTTGAAGAGACGCGAGGGCATTGATGACGAATAACTCGCAAAGTTATTTACCGGTAAGCTTATTTGTCATAAAAAAATATCAAAATTTTTGGACCCTCGACTTTTTACCCTCGACCCTCGACAAAAACCTACACTCCATACAATGTAAGGTGTAAGGTGTTTTATTTGTTTACAATTAGATTTGGTCATTCAAAAGAAACTTTTTGTATTTTTGTTTGAATGCATGGTATGGAAGGTCTTTAAATTCTGTTGGTATAGATTCCCAGAGTTTGGGTGCGGAGGACCGAAATGTATGAATCCCATAATTTGTTCTCACTTTGGGTTTGTAGAATTTTTTTTGCGCACCATATCTAGTGTTGTAGGAATGAATTTCGGATATTGGTGTAAGGATATCAGAGAATACGGCTGGAATACTATTTTTATTATTTTGTATTTTATGTGTAAAAAGTGACATTTTATATTTTGGCTATTTTCAAATTTTAGAATTTCGAGAAGGCTATAATAGGGGCTAGCGTTTTCCCTACTATGAGCAAAGAATATATTTCGTATACACTGATTTATTTCGTTTGGTATAGACTTTGCATGGTTAATCTTGTTTTATAGGTAGTGTATGTGTAATCTTCTTTGGAAGTCATATCTTCCCTGTGTTCTCATTTTTTTATGGAACTTAGGTTAGTTCAAGCATTGAACAGGTTAGACCTGTTTTGTCATAGCCTGCGTCGCATTCGAACTGGCCCTGGGTTCAGTTCGGATGCGACGCAGGCTATTTTGTCAATGTTCTGCAATTTGAATATCGAATTTCGAGTTCCAGGGCGTGAATGAAAAGTAGAAGGGCTAACGGCCTTGTAAACCGAAACTTGTTTAAAGATATTATGAAAAAGCGCAACATGTCACTAACACTGCCAACAATCTATAAACTTCAAGGTAAAACTCGTATTCCTTCTGAATCTCACCACGTTTTATTTACCAGTATACACATGATATACTTTACAAAAATGTTGGCGACAAGCATGAGTTCTGTTCCTTACTCACGTTTTCTTTTTAATAAATAATTATAGATTTCGTAGATAGCAATATTATCTCTTGTAGTGCACTAAGTTGCATTTTGCTTGAAGCTACTAAATAAATATTTGATCTTACATTTGTAGGTTAACTTAACTTTTCATGGCTCTGAACCATAAGAAATATTTAATAACATGTAGCGGTAAAAAACATAATTTGCTTGAATGTTTGCATATTGCTAACGAAATCTAAAATTGAACTATATCCGGCTCACATATCGAAAAATTTATCCGAAATGTTACAGCATTTAGTCAGATGTCTAGTTCATTGTGCTTCCGATTCACCGTTTCTTATAAAGTATCACAATATATTGTATTGATACAGTTTCATGACAATAAATAATATTAAATTAAATCGGGACCATTAATGTCTGACTGGAGTTACGACGAATGTCTGAAAGTGTCTGATACTGTCTGGAATTGAATCTCAATTGTTCATCTCATTCATTGCATTAATTCCATTCGATGTTGTTCAGTATTGTTTAAGTCTCCGTCACAGTCAGTGACGAGGGCACGTTGAACACTCTCCCCAGATACTGCATGGTGTTCAAATTAACGGGCATTTGAACAAACACTTAACGAATGAATTCCCTCTGCAGATTTTCTCACATTTGTGGCGAGCAAGACCAACGTCGGTACAAACAAACATACATCTGCTAGCATGACTTGCACACCCACTGAAGCACATGTTCTCGTTCGTGACCATTCCCCTGGCCGGTCTTCCCTCTGATTGGCTGGGATATAGGGACATGAAAGCGAGGCAGATAAGGAATACAGCAATTGTTGACTTCATCTTTATACTGGAAAATAAAAATAAAAATATTTAGTTGAATGAAATATTATATAAACATAGGAAAACATAGTTTAGTGTGGTAGTACGGAGCAGCAGCAGCAGTAGTAGTGTTGTTGTTGTAGTTGTTGTTGTAGTTGTTGTTGTAGTTGTTGTTGTAGTTGTTGTTGTAGTAGTTGTAGTTGTTGTAGTTGTTGCAGTTGTTGCAGTTGTTGTAGTTGTTGTAGCTGTTGTAGTTGTTGTAGTAGTTGTAGTAGTAGTAGTAGTAGTGGTAGTAGTAGTAGTAGTATAGCGTAGACCATTTATCGTGGGTAAATAAATATATTATTATTATAATGAAAGCATCATTGCGTCTGCGTTTGTTGATTGCGCTTAATATGTTGCTATTGTGAACCAGACCTTGCAGATCTTGGCCAGGAGGCTCAACTGTAAGAGATGGGTTTCGCTTCTTTCGTACTCCAGCCAGTGCGGCGGAGTAAAGCAGTTGTACCCAGGGGCGGATTTAGGGGAGGGGCCGAGAGGGCCGCGGCCTCCCCTTTCGTTGGCTGGAATACATGCCCCCGCACCCCCTAGCTAATTGCGCCTATACGACGTGAGGTTCGGCTTACGCTGCGATCCCCTCTTTCTGCATTTCCTGGATCCGTCCCTGGTACCGAAGATACATTAATGAGCTAACCAGCATCTTGCCACGCGTTTTCTTTCATAGTTTCGTTTAGTTCTCAAAACCTGCAGGAATTCACGTTTTCCTCTTTCTCTTAATTATTATCACCAATAACGGCTTTATGGACCCTTTGCACGTGACGTCATAGCCGCCATGTTGGTGTACAGTTAACAATAGATTCCTCGTTAGCTTCTATTGTTCTGTACACCAACATGGCCGCCATGCCCTTTGTCATTTGAATCTCTGGGGATTGAGTGCAAACCATCTATTGTCTTGAACAAGTAGCTCAAGAAAATTACATATTAACTAGCCTACGTGTTGGTGCAATTTATTGGGTACGTCATTCCCGTGACGTCATAGCCTCCATATTGGTGTACCTTAACAATAGATCTAACGAGAGGAATTGCTCACTTAATTAATTCATGAAATGACAATATAAATTAACTAAAACCCTACCTGAACCATGAAAAAAATCTAACCGGTTTTTTATCCCCCGCCAACCATTATTGAGTATTTTTAAATCACTAATCTCTCCCTATTTAACGGTATTTGTGCATGCGGCCAAACTGCGAAAGTGCACTGGAATAAAATATTGATTCTCCAAAAACAAGCGCTTAGACTTATATTTTTCGCGAAACCTCGAGACCATGCAATTCCTTTATTTATTCGCACTAGATCTTTGCCTCTAACATTTTTGTACTTCGAACGAGTCTGCCTGATGATGCACGATGTTTTCCACCAAGTCGTTCCCCCTAACTTAACCAGCATGTTTAGTTTAACTAGCGAAAAACATAATTAAAATACGTCTAGATCTTTACTGCAACCTTGTTTCTATATTGAACATTCTAGAACTGAAATAGTAAGAAAATCTTTTTCGAGAATTGGACCTGTAATTTGGAATGGGCTTCCCCAATCCCTTAAGTTACTACGCTGAAACCAAAATTTAAATCCCAAATCAAAGAAATACTTTCTGAAATACTTCAGAAAGCCGATGACTATATAGAAGTCCCACAAATACTGACCATGATCAGATCGTTCCTTAATTAGCAACTTTATCATTTTTATCGACTTTACCTAAACGTTATTATCAATTCAACTTATCTTTTCTGCATACATAACTCTACAGAAACGCTTCTGTGTTGTTGTTATATCGTTACGCTTAATTGCCCTATGATATATAATTTGCCCCGCCTCGATTAGCTCATTTAGCTAGCCTGCGGGAGACAAAAATTATAATGCCTTATTTTTCCCAAAAAATTAATTTTGATAACAGGAGAGATCTTGCTCTTAGCAAACTGATATCCATTATCTCCGCCCCAAACTATCAAACTATATGCTCACATGTACACTGAGTCCAATCGCACACACGACTCCAGTGACTCGTGTACGAGTCGTCAACTTCAGTAGCGGCCATGCGTGATCATCAAGTTACAAAACATATTTTGTGCGTTAAACTCGCTGTTTTAGTAAACTTCACGTCAAAACACAAGACTAATAAGAAGCACTGAAGGAAATGTAGTAAAAATACAAACGAAGACGATCAGAATTAGCCTAAAGTACAGCCTACGACAAAGAACTCGCGAATTTGCGTAAATCGCTCTCCTCCAGATGCCAAGCTGCAAGGAATGCCAAGAACATAAACCCTTCAAAGGATTCTTCCTCCCCTCCCCAATAAATACTATGAGGGTATCAGTATTCCTTGAATTGAGGAGTAACCCTTAAATGTTGGAGAATCAACCAAGCATATAGCCTACACAGTAATTATAGTCTATCAATGACTCGCAGATCTTGCCGTCACTGTCGTATCAGTAGTCTCCTTCGCAGCCGTTATTTGTGTCGTCACGACTATCGTATCAGTAGTCTCCTTCGCAGCCGTTATTTGTGTCGTCTCGACTATCGTATCAGTAGTCTCCTTCGCGGCCGTTACTTGAGTCGTCACGACTATCGTATCAGTAGTCTCCTTCGCAGCCGCCATTTGTGTCGTCACGACTATCGTATCAGTAGTCTCCTTCGCAGCCGTCATTTGTGTCGTCACGACTATCGTATCAGTAGTCTCCTTCGCAGCCGTTATTTGTGTCGTCACGACTATCGTATCAGTAGTCTGACTCCTTCGCGGCCGCCATTTGTGTCGTCACGACTATCGTATCAGTAGTCTCCTTCGCGGCCGTTATTTGTGTCGTCACGACTATCGTATCAGCAGTCTCCTTCGCAGCCGTTGTGTCATCACGGCTATCGTATCAGTAGTCTCCTTCGCAGCCGTTATTTGTGTCGTCACGACTATCGTATCAGCAGTCTCCTTCGCGGCCGTTATTTGTGTCGTCACGACTATCGTATCAGTAGTCTCCTTCGCAGCCGCCATTTGTGTCGTCACGACTATCGTATCAGTAGTCTCCTTCGCAGCCGTTATTTGTGTCGTCACGACTATCGTATCAGTAGTCTCCTTCGCGGCCGCCATTTGTGTCGTCACGACTATCGTATCAGTAGTCTCCTTTGCGGCCGTTATTTGTGTCGTCACGATTATCGTATCAGTAGTCTCCTTCGCAGCCGTTGTGTCATCACGGCTATCGTATCAGTAGTCTCCTTCACAGCCGTTATTTGTGTCGTCACGACTATCGTATCAGCAGTCTCCTTCGCGGCCGTTATTTGTGTCGTCACGACTATCGTATCAGTAGTCTCCTTCGCGGCCGTTATTTGTGTCGTCACGACTATCGTATCAGTAGTCTCCTTCGCAGCCGTTATTTGTGTCGTCACGACTATCGTATCAGCAGTCTCCTTCGCGGCCGTTATTTGTGTCGTCACGACTATCGTATCAGTAGTCTCCTTCGCAGCCGCCATTTGTGTCGTCACGACTATCGTATCAGTAGTCTCCTTCGCAGCCGCCATTTGTGTCGTCACGACTATCGTATCAGTAGTCTCCTTCGCAGCCGTCATTTGTGTCGTCACGACTATCGTATCAGTAGTCTCCTTCGCAGCCGTTATTTGTGTCGTCACGACTGTCGTATCAGTAGTCTCCTTCGCAGCCGTCGTTTGTGTCGTCACGACTGTCGTATCAGTAGTCTCCTTCGCAGCCGTTATTTATGTCGTCACGACTGTCGTATCAGTAGTCTCCTTCGCAGCCGTTATTTGTGTCGTCACGACTATCGTATCAGTGGCTGTCGTCCAGTGGGGAGGGGAGGGGCGCATTGTGGTTGGCCACGCAAGGGATTGTGGTCAAAACGCAATGAACCGTTGCGAGATTGTGTCCAAATTATTTTAATAATTGCTGCCACGCTCTCTTCGCTCGCTGCGCAGCAACAATCGTCATTGATATTTAGCAGTTACGAAATCGTTGTAGCGCTTTTACCCACAATCTTCGGTGTTCGACTTCGACCAGAGCGCAGGACAAACCCGTGATGAGTATAACATTTGGTCTTACAGCCGAAATATTTTTATTCATTAAGCGTACGCCGCGTGGACTTTCGTCGAAGTCATAACAAAGGGAATTGATTTGAGGTGAATGTGAGCTCTCAACAGCACTAGTTAGAGTACTGAACACCCGGAGAGGGGGGGGGGGGGCATATCAGTGCGGCGGTACCAGGTCCGGTATTGAACCTAATTTCCGTGTCAGGGTTTCTCGTAAAAATATGTCGAATTCCGGGTTATAGTATATAATTTAAAATTGGGAGCAAATCGGGGTTTGTTTTCACAATGACTTAGAAATCCGGATTTTGGAGCCATTTTTCTCGTAAAACCGGAGTCTGAACCCTATGGCCGTACTGATGCCTATTATTTATCATACGTATACTTTTTAGTCAGCTTAAACTTCTAAAACTTCATGGTATAATTACTTTTTTATACTGTATCCTTTATGCACCAGTATTCTATGGACAATCTTCCTAACGTTTTTGACACTTTCTTTCAGGCTACTAGCAGTAAGCATAAGTACAGGACTCACCTTGCATCTAAATCCACCTTCTCCTTGCCAAAGTTTCGTAAAAATTATGGAAAATGTAAGATAAGATATCTTGGCCCCAAAGTTTGGAACAATGTTGATGAATCAATAAATAAAATCTTTGAGCTTTCGCTGCTTCAAGCGAAAGTTTAAAGACAAACTTCTAAGTCTTTATTAATAATCTAAATAACTGTTTTGACCCACATCCTACTTACTAATAGTATACTTTGTTTGTTAGTTAGTGTACATTGTGTGTTGCGTGTGTATTTATTATCATTAGTTATTTCAACGTATTTAATGTTATGTGCTTGCTGATTTTTCGCCTTTTTCTGATTTGATTATATTATATTAGCACCCGACTAGATTAGCTCCTTATAGTTATTTCGTGTGCCCGGTTACTTTATAACTTGTTTACTTTAATCCGACCCATGTAATCTGCCACTGTAAGTACAAATACAGAATTGTTGTTGTTGCTGCTGCTGTTGTTGTTGTTGTTGTTGATCAGCAATAGCGGTAAAAATGAGCGACATTGCGGATTAATCTGATCTTTCACGTGCGTTATTAACTTTGAAACTAAGACCTGGTTTAGGCCCTTATCGATTGTGCTAGTAAAAGTAGCACATTATGCTACTAGCAGTGCCCGATTTTTTTCCAAATTATGCTCAAAATTATGCTCGTCTTTGAAAATTATGCTACTTTTTCTTCAAGTATGCTTTAAAAAAAACACAAAACAAGTCCAAAATTATATATTTATTGTTAATATTTTCTTTATCTTGAGTTACACACTTCGGCTCTGATAAAACAGAACTAACTACTGCACTTCATTCCAGACTAGAAGCGGTGACTTATTGTGTATTTGCTTTTGGTTTGCTTCAGGCTCCGATCTCTAGCAATTTGAGCGGGTTCTGGCCTATCAGGCAGCTGTTCTTCTCGTATCTGTAAGTTGCTCGACGCCATTTTGTTGCCTGTGAAAGCGATCTTTACTTCCGGTGTGCCCATTCCTCTAGAGTCTAGACGACCAATGACGCAGTATTGCGGTATCCTTCTTCCCCCTCCCCCAGACGAATTAGACTGAACAGAACTTGAAAATAATCAATCTTAGAGACCAAGCAAGTCATGACTCTGGTAATGTTCCCTTAAAAAAAACTAAAAATATGCCGATTATGCTAGCAGTGCTACTTTTATAAAACGTGCAATAATTATGCTCGTTTTTCCAAATTATGCCAAAACTTATGCTAGCACAATGGATAAGCTAAGGGCCTAACCTGGTTTGTCCATCGGGTGTATTATGCACTAGTCAATTGAAACCCCGGCCCCCCGACCACCGGAACATAGCGGGGCATTAACGGGGACATGGCCGTGGAATAACGCACATTTAACGCTGCATTTCTCCGGTGGAGCGGGGAAAGTAACGATTTGCAGATTTTAGCGGTGGTTGTAACGCCAGCCACGACAGAGCGGGACTGGGCCCGAGCATTAACAACGCTGGAAAAGGCAAGTTGCATCCTTTGAAATCATCGCTTTTTTTACCCATCGCTATTTTTAGTCCTAAACACTTGGTTTATTAATGCTTAGAGACTGTATTTTCCCGATTTTTTGCTCTCTATTTTCGTAGCAATTCGTTTTCGACATGAATTATTCATGTCGTGATCAGTTTATAAATATTCAATCATCATACATATTCCAACTTATGAGATCTCTGTCGCCATTATTCAAGAACTTCGGTTGTAATGCCTGTATTTACTTTTCATATCAGGTGCTTCTTCATTACAATGATCGTACGAAAGCTGTGGTTGTGGATAGAAATTCCACTATAAGTGAGTTTTTGTTCCAAGCAAGCCAAGCGTTTGGCGTATCACATGCGGTGTTTTTGCAAAGATTTGACGAAGACTGGGGCGAACGGGTCGATGTCGACGATAGCAATAAGAAAATATAGTAATAGAAAGTGTGCTTCAAATTTTTTCTTCTTCAAATAATGGAATATCAGATTGAAGCTTATGTATATTCAATTTCTCAATGCCTCCTCCCAATTGAAAATTCTGAGGCACATGCCGGGGCCATAGGGGCGGGTATTGTAACAGCCAACTGTCCCCCGATGGGCGGGTAAAAGGTCAAAATGTAACACTGTATAAATGTTACATTCCCCTCTATGTCCCGGGGGTCGGGGGGCCGGAGTTTCAATTGACTAGTGCATTATTTTCCAGTGTTCACTTCCCTGGGTCGGCTTTCTTTTGAACTCCGATCCAGAAGATTATATATCATCCCATATAAACATAACAAATGACTGAACAAGCGCATATCGCGAGCTAAATTCCTAGAGATTGATTAACTCTTATTAATGTCTTATTAAACCCATACTCGCCGTTTGTTTATAACACAGACTTATGTTTAGAGCTTGCGAACTCTCTTGCCTTTTAATAGAGCATCGACTTTAGCTATCACACTAAAGTCGTGAAAGACGTGCATGCCCCAATACAATGAAGGACTCACAATTACTGCAAAGCCTAACCGCAAAGGTTTGACTTCACAATTGAAGAAAACCATCGAGAGAAACGCAACCTTTTCTGAAAGTCTGGACAGGAGAGGGTGCGGCATCTCTAACAACCACTAGCGTGACAACCACTAGCGTGACTAAGGCTGATCATTTTGAGATATTAGATTAGTATTGCGTAAAAGATAGGATTCGTTTTGGAAATGACTGAATTACACTGTAAAAATATAATGTATCGGCGACGAGAGCGAAATTAGAGACGGACCAAGACAAGACAGCACTAAATATTCTCAAGGGTTCTCATTCTTTATTTGAACAAATGGCGACCAAGAACTGGAAGCAGCTACATCCGACTCCCAGCTGTGGACCGAGTTTCTAAGGGTGTCGAGGGCAATATTGCTCCCACGGAAAATGTTGAATTGTAAGATCTCGGATGCGCATTTTCCTGCACTTTCTGGAACAATTTAATTCATTGTAAATGCGATAATTACGTGTGTATGATTTTGAATCCAACAACATTTGTCTTAAACAGTTGGGTTGTGGCTTATATATGAGCGTGTCTTTTCTTAAAATATACCCGGTGGAGGGTAGGGGATCGGAGCATTGGGATATGAAACCAAGGTATAATATCTGACACCCACCCAAACACAATATAGGCGGCTGCACTGTGGCAAAACCTTGATATCCACATTAACAGGCCAGCTAGGGAAGTCCAGGGCCATGTTCCCCAGAAAAAGTTGGACTGGTTCTAGAAGCCTCAGAAATGCTATTTCTAGCATTTTGAGGACATAACATTTTCAGACTAACTGTCTGCAGGAGCCCATTACCAGGAGCGTCCATCTTCCCCACTGTGTCTGTACCCCAGCACAGAGGTAGATGAGGCTATTTTTAGCATTGCGTTTCGCGCGAAAAAGAACAAAGGTAGGCTATTCTTAGCCAATCAGATAGCTATCATTATCATTCTTCTCGCTTTCAACGCGGGAATTCGAATTGCTGGTTTTCACTCAATCCCCAGAGATTCAAATGTTGGTGCCCCAACAAAAGAAGCTAACGAGGAATCTATTGTTTAAGGTCACCAACATAGCGGCAACCTCTTTTCGCGGGAATTTCGAATCTAAAAATAGCCTCATCTACTCCTGTGCTGGGGACCCAACCCATAACAGAGGAACGCTCCTGGTAATGGGCTCCTGCTGTTTGCATGCATTTTTTTTTCAGCTAGTTTGTCTTGCGGGAAGTTTGTTTTTGCTTTTAGCCCACTTCTCCCCCCCTCACTTTTCTAATGGTCCATCCCTTTGTACTTCCTTAACATGACGTTCACCACGTGACATGAAGTGTCAGCTGACCTAACAGAAACTGACACAACGTGGATGTACTTTCTTGTTGCTGAAGAGTAAGTTTATTATGGGTTAGAAATATTCCACTGAATATCGCCAAAACTCGTTTGCAAATTGTACCAACGCACCTCAGAACAGTCTGTTGAACTCTACGTACTATATAGCTGTATATTGTGCTAATAAGTGAGACTACTTAGTAAAGGTTCCCTGTAAGGTTTTAAGATAGATCAGTTTTGCGTAAAAAATGGGATTCGTTTTGGAAATGACTCAATTACGCTGTAAAAATATGATGTATAAATAAACAATACAATGCTTTTACAAAAGTAGAAACAACCATAAATAAGCTATCGGCGATGCGACGAGAGTGAAATTAGAACTTCCTTGACATGACATTCATCACGTGACAGGAAGTGTCAGTTAATTAACAGAAATTGATAGAACGTGGACGCACTTTCCTGTTGCTGAAGAGGAAGTTGTTTATGGGTTAGGAATATTCAACTGAATATCGCCAAAATAGAGACACTCATTTGCAAATTGGAATTGAAGACAAACGCACCTCAGAACAGTCTGTTGAACTCTACGGTCTAGCCGTGTTTCTATATTGTGGTAAGTGAGTTCAGAACAGTCAGTCAAATCAGAGTTCCCACCTGTATAGACTCTCTGTCTTTTGCAGAAATACAAAAGTCCTCCCAACGAACCACAACCATACATTCATAATCGAGCTCGATTTTATGTCATGCACACGCAATACTTCCTATAGTCTATATTTTTAAAGGTCGAGTATGACACATAATATCACTTTTTTTTCTTTTCATCATTTTATATCAACTTTATCGGTTCAAATGATGAGGCATCATCACTTTGCCTTGGAAAATATGATCAAAAGATATGTGAAACACTAAAATATGTCCATATTGACTGAGGATTTAGAACACGAGCTCCTAAGAAATTAATAGCTTAAATAAAGGTAGATTAAAAATTGCACCTATAAAACTGATGATTTCAATTGACTATGTCTGTACAAGTAGCTCATCCCGTAAATTTGCTCTGATCACGTCAAGTCGTGTTTTCATAACAATCCCACAATTACGGTATTGAGCTGTGAGTTTCTAACAAATGTAGACATTTATCTCTCCTTTCTGAACTTTTAGAGGAAATTTACTCTGATTACGTGAAGTTATGTCTTTTCATAGAAATAAATCCCACACATTTATCTCTCATTTCTTTACTTTTAGAGGACATTTACTGCTGTAAACTACTAATAGTGTATGTTAATTGAGCTCTCTTGGATCTATTTATTAATGAAGGCTTTCCTGAAAGTAACTTTGTGTATGAACCCGGATATTGCTAGGTGTTTAAACTTGGTATAATAGAACTGAAAGATGTATAATTCTATGCCGGATTTTTTTACAGTCCTTAACTTGGTCACAACTCGCCACACCCAAATTATATCAGTACACTTGGTTACTAAGCCGGTTGGTGTTCAAGATTGTTTATAAAGGTGAGTTTCACGTATTCACCTAAGTGGATACAAGTTAGATTTGGGTAAACTATTTCCCTGTCTTTAATTTTAAATTGTGCCAGCTTTTCCTCGATATCGTTTAGTCGGATCTCGCGCATTGTGGACGAAATGATATATTCTTTTTACTTGAACACTTTAAGGTATCTCGATGCTAGTTTACCATTTTAAACTCTGCGTGAAATCGCTTAGTGACTGCAAGGTGCGCGTTAAAGTGATTTCGATTGACTTGAATAAGAAATGACTGCACCAGATCTGACTAGAAATGAATACGCTAACAACAATTGATTGTTTGAACGGATGAAGAAATGTTCTTCTTTATCGAAGGTATCAGTTTTAAAAACCGTGGTATCAGATGTTCCATTCTCTTCTTAGATATATTTTTCATAAGCGCCAGTAGAGCGTTATTTCCCCGCTGTATTCCTTTATAAAGTATAACTCACCTAAAAGAGTTGACTTGCCTGAGATCATACCTATTACATTTAACACTTCAAGGGAATATTTGCAGAAACAACAGGGTTGCCGATACGGTATTTAATAAACCTCATTTACTGGACCACATCTACTGACTGTAGAGGCAGAATATGACGGGAAATTCAGAGAAAACGACCCATGCAAATTCAACCTCAAAAAGATACACTGCCAAACTTAGTAACTGTGGTTTACAAAAAGAAGGAAAATGTTTAGTAAAGTTCCCCTAAAATTTGCACCCTGTAAGGTTTTAAGATAGATTAGTTTTGCGTAAAAAAATCGGATTCGTTTTGGAAATGACTGCTGTAAATATACGATGCATCGGCGACGAGAAGGACCATTAGAATAGTGACGGTGTTGCGCTGGAGGGACATTTTTACCTCGTAGAATTTCTTTTTCTTTCCATCTTGAATGCAATATTTGTTTCCGCCTTCTTAATTCCTCTCAGGCACGAATAGCATTTTTCTTTATTAATTTTTGGAGTTTTCAAATTTACTAAAGAGAGGTTTCTACAATACTGACAGCATAAAATAGTTCTCAAGGGTTCTCAATCTTTATTTGAACGAACGAAGACGAACTAGAAGCAGCTATATCTGAAGCTCGGCTGAGGACAGAGTTTCTAGGGAACAATTTAATGCATTGTAGATGCGATAATTACATGTGTATGATTTTGAATCCAGCCAAAATTTGTCTTAAACAGTTGGTGCTGTGGCTAAACTTTCCTTAAAATACACCCGGTGGGGGGGAGGGGATCGGAGCATTGGGATATGAAACCAAGGTATAATATCTGACACCCTCCCAAACAGATTATAGGCAGCGGCACTATGGCGAAACCTTGATGTTCAAATTAACATGTCAGCTAGGGAAGTCCGGGGACATGTTCCCAGGAATTTTAACGTGACACCATGGTTTTTCGCAAAAAACATTTCGGGCTCTCTGTCTGCATGCATTTTTTTCAGCTACTTTGCTTTACGTGAATTTTGTTTTTGGCCCACCTCCTCCTCCCCCCCCCCCCCCCCCCCCTCCCCCCCCCCCCCCTCCCACCCCCCCCCCCCCCCCCCTCTCCTCACTTTTCTAATGGTCCATCCCTTTGTACTTCCTTAACATGACGTTCACCACGTGACACGAAGTGTCAGCTGACCTAACAGAAACTGACACAACGTGGTGCACTTTCTTGTTGCTGAAGAGGAAGTTTATTATGGGTTAGAAATATTCCACTGAATATCTCCAAAACTCGTTTGTAAATTGGACCAACGCACCTCAGAACAGTCTGTTAAACTCTACGTACTACCTGTATATTATGCTAATAAGTGAGACTACTTAGTAAAGGTTCCCTGTAAGGTTTTAAGATAGATCAGTTTTGCGTAAAAAATGGGTTTCGTTTTGGAAATGATTGAATTACGCTCTAAAAATATGATGTATAATATCCATCTTAAGTTAAACAATAATATGGTTTTACAAAAGTAGAAACAACCATAAATTAAGCTATCGGTACATTGATCATCGATGACAGGAAGTGCCAGCTAACCTAACAGAAATTGATAGAACGTGGATGCACTTTCCTGTTGCTGAAGAGGAAGTTTATTATGGGTTATGAATATTCAACTGAAGATCGCCAAAATATAGACACTCATTTGCAAATTGGACACGCCGGGCACAAAAGATCGTAAAGAGGCCGAGGTTGAGCTAGTGCACACAAAAAAATAAAATTAACACCATTTCTTTACGACTAATGTAAATTTGAAGAAATTTTGGCAGATTGGTAACAAAGTGAAACTTCATTTTTTTGGACAATTGTTTATGTATTCTGCCGTTGTTGTGACGTCATAATGGATGTCTCCTTTTTTGGTGAAATATAACCTTTAAAACACGTTGCAAACAGATTATGTGATCAAAATGGCTTCATGAAATATATTCATTCAGCAAACATTTGAACTCTCTACGATAAATATATCCAGAGTTATGGATGATTCACTATTTCTATGACGTCATTATCAGTGACGTCAGGCTTCAAGCATAAATCAGACTGCCTACTGTAAAAATATCACTAAAGGAAATACTATGACTTCTGAGTGTTAGACAAAGGTGTTCCATCGATAAAATTCAAAAAAATCTGAACTGGCTATTTTCTGAGGACATCCAAATATATTAATGACGTCATAATGACGTAAACCAAAAATAAGGCTTCAATTCTAAGCTGTTATTCTCAAAAAATTAAAATTCTAAAAAGAACACGTTGTTATCAATAAAGAGTTTTATTATTGTGCAAAATATGATGTACCAATATTTCGAACTCTAAAATTTAAAACAAGCGATATTTTCATAAATGGTTTTATGTTATTTATTTCCCGCCAATTTTTGGCGGGAAAATTGCCAAAATTTAAAATTGAATAACTTTTGTTTACCTCTACCAATCGAGAACGGGTTTTCGATTCCTTCATTCTCATGAACAAGAGATTTTAAAAAGATATAATAAAACGTTTTAGAGGTAATAAAAATTTATAGGAAACCTATTAGAAATGGACAAATGACGTCGTTGTGACGTCATAATGATGGCTACATTAGCTTAACCTATCAGGTTAGGTTTTGCTGGCACTCATTTATACACCTACCAAAATTCATTTATCTACGCCGAACACATTTTAAAATATGAAAACCCCGGCCTTTTTACGTTCATTTGTGCCCGGCGTGGGAAGACAAATGTACCTCAAACTCTACGTTCTAGCTGTATAGTTAGTGTATAGTATACTGTGGTATTAGTGAGTTCAGAACAGTCAGTCAAATATTTCCCACCTATAGACTCACAGCCGACTCGCAAACATTAAACTGATGGTTGAACCCAGTTCCATTAAATTGTGGGTTGAACCCATACCGAATGATGATAATCTAAGCAATCTCGCGTATAAAGATTTAAGTCATAAAAATAAATTTAATTTCTTTCACGATCTCCTTATCCCTCGCGCTAGGTTCCTAACCCCTTTCAGCATTATCCCTCTCTAAGTTCAATTTGTCTAATTAACAAATCTTACTTTTATATCTTACCTTTCGATTTTCCGCTGCGTAGTTTGAACTCGAGACCTTCGGTGTGCAAGACCATAACTTTACCAATGAGCTACAGAAACTTGCGATGGAATGACTCTCACGTACTTTTAAAAATAATAATCCCAACCCGTACCGCAAACTTAACCCTAACCGTCAGTAAACAAGTTCTCAGGTAAACGACGAGTTCTCACCCACCTAGAGCCCCAGGTAAACAACATGTTCTGACTGTAATGAGAGCACATTTTTTTAGATTGCTTAGATTATCATTTCGTCAGAGTTCAACACACAACATTAAATTTAATGTTGTGGGTTCAACCCATTTAATGTTTGCAAGTCAGGTGAGACTCAGTATTTTACATAAGCCTACGAACCACAGTGACAACCATACATTCAATAATTTGTGTCTCAACCCGGGTATCGCTGGTGTTTCAACTTGGTAATAGAACTGAAAAATGTATTCTATCATATTTTACAGACACTAGCTTGGTCAGAACTCGCCACACCCAAATCATATACACTTGGTTACTAACTACAGTGGTGTTCAAGATTGTTTATAAAGGTGAGTTTCACGTATTCACCTCTGAATGGATACAAGTTAGATTTGGGTAAATTATTCCCCTCTGGTTTCAATTGATATGTATGTATGAGTAGCTTTGCATTAAATTTACTCTGAATACGTGAAGTCGTGTGTATTTCGTAGAAATCCCACACATATATCTCAGTCTCCTTGCTGTACCTTTAGAGGACATTTTAATTACTGATGTGAACTGCTAATAGTGTATGTTAATTGAAGCTCTTTTGGATCTCGTTATTAATGAAAGCTTCCCGAAAATAACTGTGTCAGAACCCGGGTATCGCTGGTGTTTCAACTTGGTAATAGAACTGAAAAAAACAATTCTTTCATTTTCATTTTACAGACATTAATTAACTTGGTCATAACTCACCGCACCCAAATCATATAGACTGGGTGCACAAGATTGTTTATAAACGAGGTGAGTTTCACGGCACTTTTATTACAGAATAGATCGTTACATTTGGTAAAAGAATTCCCTCAGTCTTTCGTACCCATTAAATTGTGCCAGCTGTTTCTCGAAAAGCAGACATAGTTTAGTCACCTCGCGCATTGTGGACGAAATGATAATTATTGTTTGCATATTAATTAAGGTATCTCGATGTTACTTTACCGTTTTAAAAGCTGAAATCGCTTAGTTACCGGCTGCAAGGTTCGCTTTAAAGCGATTTCGATTGAGTTGAATATAGACTGCGAACAGTCCCTTATTTTTCTTGGTCTCTAGTCACGAAAAACTCGAAAAACGATGTTTTGGCCGAGCGCGGATTGGGCGCGAACGAAATCCCCGGAGGGTAGGAAGGAGGGGGAACAAAAGAAAAATAAAGGGCTGCAACTGCAGCCTTTTCCCACGGGCGCACGTTCAGAAATTTCAGTCGCTCCAGATTTCAGTCACTTTATCGGTTCAAATGATGAGGCATCATCACTTTACTTTGGAAAGAATGATCAAAAGATATGTGAAACACTAAAATGTGTCTATTGACTGAGAATGTAGAGCACAACAAATAAGAACATAGTAGTTTTCCCTTATATAGCACTGCAATGACACCTATAAAACTGATTATTTCAATTGGTATGTCTGTATGAGTAGCTTTGCAGTTCATCCCGTAAATTTACTTTGATTACGTGGTCATGTGTATTACGTTCGTAGAAATAAATCCCACACATTTATCTCTCATTTCTTTACTTTAAGAGGACATTTAATGATGGAATTAACTACTAACAGTGTATGTTAGTTGAAGCTCTCTTGGATCTCATTATTAAGGAAAGCTTCCCGAAAATAACTTTGTGTCTGCATGAATACGGGCATCGCTGGTGTTTCAACTTGGTAATAGAATTAAAAATGTATTCTATCATATTTTCCAGACATAAACTTGGTCAGAACTCGCCGTACCCAAATCATATACACTCGGTTACTAAAATAACTTGGTGTTCAAGATTGTTTATAAAGGTGAGTTTCACGTATTCACCTATTACAGAATGGATACAAGTTAGATTCGTCATTCGGGTAAATTATTTCCCTCAGTCTTTAATTCTAAATTGTGCCAGCTTTTCCTCGACCTCGTTCTCGCACATAAAAAATTGTGGACAAAATCATATATTCTCTTCACTTGAACACTTTACGTGTTCTAAAATACGCTTTTGCCTATCATGAGTGCAGCAAGAGGGATGGAGCTATGCATGTGAAATGATTATTTGGATCAATTTACTTACAACTTGAGTTTCACATAAGTGACCGAACAAATCTTGCACTGAGTTCTATACTTCAGATAGTGACATGGGCCGTGCGTCTGTCTGGCGATATAGAATTGCAAAACAAGAAAGTCCCCATTTAGATTGGGAGGGGCGTTTAGGGAATGGCTTCTCAGAACAGAGAGCGCTATTTTCTCATGTTGAACGCAAATCGTTATTTTGGCTTCGTGCGTGTTTGATATAACATACATTATGGAACACATTTAACAGTTCGTTCACCAGTGACTGGTGTATGCGGTTCGAGTCCTGGGGCTTTTGATTTGTTGGGGAAAAAAAACATTCTCCAAGAAACAGTTGTAATTATTCTTGTCAACAAAAGGTTATCATCTAAGGCATCATCACTTTACTTTGGGATGAATGATCAAAAGATATGTGATGTGTCCATCTTGACTGAGAATGTAGAGCATGAGAACCTTATAAGAAAATTAGTTTTCCCTTAGATAGCATTAAAATGACACGTATAAAACTGATAGTATCAACTGACATGTCTGTATGAGTTTGAAATGGGAGTTCATCCCGTAAATTTACTCTGACACGTGAAGCCCGGCATGTGCTTTCCGTAGCACGCATTTCTCTGCATTTATATGACATTTATTGATGTAAACTAACAGTGTGTGTTAATTGAAGCTCTCTTGAATCTCATTGTTAATTAAAGCTTCCCGAAAATAACCGTGTCTGAACCCGGGTATCGCTGGTGTTTCAGTTTGGTATAATACAACTGAAAAATGTATTTTATAATTTGTTTTAGACATTAATTTGGTCAGAAATCATATACACTTCGTTACTACTTGGTGTTCAAGATTGTTTATAAAGGTGAGTTTCACATAATTATTCACTTATATTACAGATTCGATCGTGACAAGATAGATTCATTCCCTGGCAGTCTTTAATGAGGGTCTCCCAGGGGTTTCGGGGAACAAGGAAACATGCCAAAAAATCCGTTGGGAACAGGGAACAAACTAAAAATATATCGGGGAACAAGGGAACATGAATAGAGGTTTTAGGGAACAAGGGAACAATTTCCATTTTTCTAAATGGAAAAATTGACTGTTTCCCTGGAAACAATTTTGAGAACAAAATGTAATTTTCGTTTGGAACAAGGGAACAAGGACCCCCCCCCCCCCCCCGGGGACCTCCCCCCCCCCCCGGGGACCCCCCCTGGGAGACCCTATTTAATCTTAAGAACTTTTCACTAACCCGTCCAGCACAGTCGCTCGTATTTTTTCAAAATATACAATTGCTATTTTGAGATCAGAAATATTGAACAAAAAAGCTCAAAACAGCCCAAAGAAATAAGAATGTGAAGCCTGGAAATAAAAATTCCCTCACTGTACTTTTCAAGGACGTTTTATTGAAATTTGAGATTTCCCTGGCAAATGCCTTAAAAAGAAAAATGTTTTTCCCTGACTTTTCATTGGTCTGTTCAAAGAAAACATTGAAAGTTCGAGGGTTCAGTTGTTTTTAACTCTTCTCGCTCAGTTTCGGTAAGTGCTTTTTGTGCTTATTTGAATAAAAATATTGGCTGTATTAGGCCTTCACACGTCACAAACAACATTACTGAACAGACTCATCAATCAATTGCTGTGAAGGAACTGCTAGTATATCGTATTAGATCTATTATGTTAAAACAGGACGAATACAGTCGATTAACAGCAATGATGCCTGGGATACTTTATAATAACTCGTGTTCCATGCAGGTGTATTTGACACACTCGATGCTAGCTGTACACTGATTATCAACTACACTTTTTTCAGCTGGTTGTAACGAAAATGATGGATTGTGGTATATTGAATTCGAAGAGAATGTTAGGTGTTTAGCGAAATGTGAAAAAGGGTAATTTTCTTATTATTTTTAATTTCAGTATGGAAAGAGAAAAGCCTGATACGGCCCAACCAACAGGCCAAGAAAACAGCGACGGTAAGACATTCAATGCTGAGTTTATTGCCATGATTCAGACTATATAGTCCTTTCTAAAAAGACCCTATTGCGTCTGTGTAGAGAAAGGGAGAGTTCTATATCGGGCATCCAAATATGTTATTAATTAAGTTAACAAATATTGGGAAAGGGTACTTCAGTGTTGTTAGTATTTTGTTCTTTTCAGTTACTCTGTACATGCATGTAGAACTCTACGGCTTGTATATTTTTCCTTACTCATTCTCTTCCTTTTTATATTTTCACTACATTTCCTCCTATCTAATAGTATTAATTACCACTCACCACACTATAGTTTAATGGTTATTTGTGTTCAGCAGTTGATGGCGACCTCAGGTGGCGAGAAGGTGAGCTCACGGACGACCAACTCCAGGATTTGGCTGACTGCTTGCCTGAGTGGAAACGTGTGGGCTCAAAACTTGGGGTTGACCGCCACAAAATCGAAATGATTGATCAAGATCATATCACTTACAAAAATCTCCAGCAAAAAGCAAATGGAATGTTATGCTTATGGAAAAAGTCTGGGCCAAATCGATCGTACAAAGTGCTTGGTGAAGCGCTACTAGAACTAAAGGAATACAAGCTTGCTAAGCAGTTCTGTGGGGGTAAGTAAAATATACTTGTTGTACAACTGAATAACATTAGACAACCAACAGTCATAAATTACTTTAACTTTATGAGAAAAAGGTTTCCGGATTTAATCCGTACAATATAAATAAAATATACAATAAACAACTTTATTTACGTATCGTAGTTTTAACTTTATGAGAAAAAGGTTTCGGGATTTAATCCGTACAACATAAATAAAATATACAATAAACAACTTTATTTATAGCCTGCTTTCAGGCGGTAGATGGTGCTTTTTCGCGCAGCGAACGGATCATCGAAGCGGCCGCCATATCAATGATGACAAACGGAAGCCGTATTCTTAAATGATTTTCGCTGGTGGAGACAAATCATACCCTGGCATGATTTCCTCCTCCTTTTGGAAGGACAAGTAGTCCATTTGCTAGCACCAAAGACTCATTACATGCGTGACATTGCCTTCACGACGGACACACCCATTTTTCGTACCGGCAAAGAAGAGCTGTCCCTCGTTCGCGGCGGTGTTTTGGACGAGACGGAAACAGAGATGATGCGCGTTCGCTGGAGAGTGTTTTCCTTTCACTCTCAAATACCTGAGGGGGAGCAGCTTGCAGTACCATCGTGCTCTCGGTGCTTTGCCGAACTTGTCTTCTGCCAAGCCGTAGCGTGATATATAGTTGGTGTGAGATGACAACGGTTCACCACACGGTTCACCAATCTATTCGATAATGCTGACCAAAGTCACGGGAAATTCTCTCTTAAACCAATTTACATCGCTAACAGATCCGGTATATTTTGCATTTCTGTATTATTAATGCCTCTAGCGATCATTTTCGCGTACTGTGACGCGTTTCACATGGTGAACCGTAGTTTGAAAGAAAAGTTAAGTAGTTTTTTTTATTGCAACGGTTCACCATGCGAATCGTGTCGCAGTGCGCGACTATTTTCTCTAGAGTCATTAATAATACAGAAATGTAAAATATACCGGATCTGTTAGCGATGTAAATTGGTTTAAGAGAGAATTTCCCATGACTTTGGTCAGCATTATCGAATAGATTGGTGAACCGTGTGGAGAACCTATGTCACGTGACAGAAGGCCTAAATTCAACCTTAGGGACGGACCATTAGATTATTGATGGGGGGTTGCGAGAAATTTAGTTGCTCGATTTTTTTTTTCTGATTCTAGCCCTGTACGATATTTTTTTAAAGCGCCATGCCCTTGCACGATATTTTTTTCTGAACTTACCTAAAAAATTTTTCAGTTATATTAATGCAATATATTTTGTACCAACAATCCTATATTTTTTTAGCGTGACTGTTTTTTTTTTTACATTGCCGCACTCCCTCAAGTAGCATTCCTGGTTGGGCCTTAGAAATTAAAGAAAGCCACATAATTAATGGCAAATGCCAAAACAAAGCATGGATATTCTGTGGCTGACAAACGGGCTAAGAGAAAAGGGGGAAAAGGACAGTCAAAGCAAGAAATCACCACATAGAGATCAGCCCTCTATCAGCAGAAGTGATGAAACACAAACTGGTACCCAAAACCTATCATTACCATTTATATTTCATATAAATATTTCAACTTGATCTATTTTTTGATCAAAAATGTTACTGTTGCATTAAGATTACCAGCAGAAGTGAAACCAGAAGAGACTTGTGTCCGGGCCTTGTGTATAAATTAACCTGCGAACATTTATAACCCGGATAATGTGTGCTGTACGCAATGTCGGCCGACGTATCGGTCGATATGTCGACCGACGGTCAGCCGATAGGCGGCCGAGGGTCGGACGAGAGTAGACCGCTACTCGGCCGAGATTTGGCTATTCTGTATGTCGGCCGACATGGTTGATGATGCACCGACAGTCGTCCGAATGATCACCGACACTCAATAGCTATCGATAGTTTGCCGACAGTCGGCCGAGGTAACGGTGACTGTGATATTTTCAGCTACCGTATATGTACTTCAAAGGTTGTAGAAGCCACAACTATTAATGCTTTCGTACAAGTCTAACCTTTGTAAACTTAAGATAGCATAAACTAGCAGCTCGTTATTTATTTTCCAGCCATGCGCCTCTGCATTATACTCCGATTGGAGTGCGCGGAGTGTATATTAGAATTAGAACCGAGCCCTACAGTAAAAAAATGATGCTTATTAATAAATCGTAGCGACCCCAATATTTTCAAATGTTATTTTATGTCGAATACTGCGAGCCGGCGCGGGATTTAAGTATCGACGAATTCATTGGGATAGCTCGGCCTAGACATGTGTCAGTATTAGTCGCGAACTTCAGTTTAAATTGAACCATTTATACGAATCGTTCGCTGCTTAGCTAAGCGGTGCGGCTAACTTCCTCTCGTATAAATGGCCCTATTGTTGCTACTCTATTCCAGATTCAAGGTGAAATCTCCCCTTCAGATAAAAAAAAATCGGTACCCTGTTCCAGACCAAAACGGTGCGATATAGCGATTTATATACGCAATCGATCTTGCGCGAGCGGATGTATAAAAGACACTAAAAAACACACACATTAAGATATTAAACGTTGCATTTGAAGTAATTTCATCAGTCACAATGAGAGATTTAATTGTATAAAGGAACATTTTATACCGCAACAGAAAGGAATATTACTATACTTAGACTGAATTATATTCAAACAGTAAACCTTCCAGTTAAAAAAATTCCAAAAGAGTCACTGTTTATTTGAGTGAAAACAGAATAGTTTAATTATAACTTAACGTCTCACCGATACCCCACCGACATATAACCGACACCTTACCGATATACCACCGATCCACTATCGGCCGACACATATACAGCAGGAGGGGGGAAATCGGCCGACACACGACCGACTGTCGACCGACATGTCGGCCACCCCTTGACCGATATGTCGGCCAACCATCGACCGATACGTCGGCCAACATTGCGTACAGTACACATGATCCTATAACCCTATATCCACTATCTGGTAAACGATGAGTTCTCATTGGCCTAACTTCTTTCCGAAATGTATACAGTCAGTTAATACAGGGTAAGTTTCGATTTATGAGTGCATGCGACTTTTCGCGATCGATCGTCCCATCAGTTTATCTGCTGTCTTGATTACGGCCATCTTGGATAATTTACATATGTTGACTGATTCCTGGTAACCACGGTGTCTGTGTGATCTTCAGATCTGTATTGGGTTTCCTGTGGAAATTGTTCATAACAACAAACCAGTCTTCTTCCCTGGTTTATTTCTTTGCCTTTATTAATTTAATTTGTAAATGCGTATGAGACCAGCTAGTGCTTGATTATTGTGTTGCTCGATATATTTTTTCCGATAGAAGAGCTTGCTCGATATTTTTTGGGGGATTTGCGCAACCCCCCCATCAATAATCTAATGGTCCGTCCCTAATACTGGGGGAGATAGATGTAACCTGTTCTTTTAGTAAACCATTTTTTCTCTCCTCCCAAGCCTTAATTAAGTCAGGGTAAGTCTCTGCTGGGAACAGTTTGAGAGGATTTCTTTACAGTAATCGTTTGTTTAAGTTCACATTAATTTCAAAATGAATCAGTGAATTAAAGAAACAGACTTTATTCATAACAACTTATACGTACAAGATTTGATGTAAGATTTCAATTGTCTCATTTTAAATACAATCGTCACTGAACTAGCGAGTCATTATCGATTTTTGAAGAACATATAGCACTATTGTGATGTTTTTTCTTCCGTGACATTAACAAAACTGCCGATTTTCACAATTTCTATACTGACAACCGTATTGCACATTTAGTATTTTATACGGCCCCCTTTTTTCTCGATGACTTGTGAAATCCTTTTACTCATCGAGGCTATTAAATTGTCGATTGTTTGAATAGGTACGGCACGAATAGTGTTGATAACCCGGCATTGGAATTCTTTATACGATTCCTTCGTTATTTTTTGTAATATTGCATTTCTCTTCAAATTCTTACCAACAATATGGAAGAGATTTTCAATGGGATTAAGATCAGGGCTTCGCGGAGGTATTTTCATCAATGTGGAATTGATACGCGCCATGACTGCCCTGGCCAGGGCTGAATTTTGTGAGGGATCTCCATCTTGAAGCCATAATTAATCGGCTATCTCCCTTGTTCGCAACTCGAAACATTTTTGGAAAATGTTCCTCGATGAAGGAAGCAAAGTAGGCGCCACACATGCGTTCATACGGTTCGCACGCAATCACACCTCTGTTGTACGGTATAGCGACGATAAGCTTTACCAGTTTGCCACCTGTCCCCGTTTTACTTCCTTTCGCTACACAGCCAATCTTCAGGCCTTCGTTTTTCTTTCTCCAAATGCGTGCTCTTGGGGCTCTAGCCTGGTCGAAAGGATTACTCTTGTATGCAAAACTAGTACCATCCAGGTAAAACGCCATATCTCTTGTCCAAATTTTTGAGCTGTAATTTTTTTGCATAGTCTTTGCAAATTTTACCCTATTCCGCAGATCATTCTTTGTCATCAGGCCTTTCTTCCTGGATTGAAGATAAAAGTAGCCCTGGCGATTTAAGAAACGACGCACGGTTCTGTTGGAAACGTCTTCATGACTAATCCCTGCTTCATGCATAAGTCTGTTACATGAAAAGTTTCCTTCTGTCTCTCTCAGTGTTTGTAAAGCTCTCTTTAATCTTCTTTGCTGGCGTTCACTTAACTTTACTCCTCTATTCGTCGGTGTTTTGGGAGATTTCTTCTTCGGCAAAACCTCATTTCGTATTCTACTCACACTTGCTCGCGATATGTTGCACATTTTCGCTACTTTACGAATGGACAGCCCTTGAACACGGCATAAATAATACACGCGACCCCGTGTCACACTGCCGATAGCAGACTTGAAAACCATTATTTGTCCCCAGTGTCGAGTAAGTTTTTTTTCTCAATACAAAATGTATATTTCTAAAATAATACAGTCTTTTAGCTACGTATAGGATATTTATATGACTGTAAAACTGCAAATAGGGAGGTTTCGCAGGGGTCATTCACTTGTACGTAGCGTTTACGTGAACTCTTATTGCTGATATTCACGTCATGACTGCTCACATTAATAGCTTGTCAATCAACACCCGCACCAGTTGATAGCATAGACAATTGCGGACATGAGTTGTTGGGACACTCCAGAAAAAAACGCATTTTTCAGCCGTGCGGTCTTTTTCCTGCTCCTCTCCTCCCTCAATGTTGGGACTCAACAGGCCCAATCGTTCTACCCAACATTGGGGAAGGAAGAGGCGAAAGTGTCTCAACACTCGTGTCCGCAATTGTAGCTAGTACTTAAGCTTCTCATATTAGAATTAGTACTGTACTATAGCTAGCTAGTACTTAAGCTTCTCATATTAGAATTAGTACTGTACTATAGCTAGCTAGTACTTAAGCTTCTCATATTAGAATTAGTACTGTACTATAGCTAGCTGGTACTCAAGCTTCTCATATTAGAATTAGTACTGTACTATAGCTAGCTAGTACTTAAGCTTCTCATGTTAGAATTAGTACTGTACTATAGCTAGCTAGTACTTAAGCTTCTCATATTAGAATTAGTACTGTACTATAGCTAGCTAGTACTTAAGCTTCTCATGTTAGAATTAGTACTGTACTATAGCTAGCTAGTACTTAAGCTTCTCATATTAGAATTAGTACTGTACTATAGCTAGCTAGTACTTAAGCTTCTCATATTAGAATTAGTACTGTACTAGTACTTAAGCTTCTCATATTAGAATTAGTACTGTACTAGTACTTAAGCTTCTCATATTAGAATTAGTACTGTACTAGTACTTAAGCTTCTCATATTAGAATTAGTACTGTACTAGTACTTAAGCTTCTCATATTAGAATTAGTACTGTACTAGTACTTAAGCTTCTCATATTAGAATTAGTACTGTACTAGTACTTAAGCTTTTCATATTAGAATTAGTACTGTACTAGTACTTAAGCTTCTCATATTAGAATTAGTACTGTACTAGTACTTAAGCTTCTCATATTAGAATTAGTACTGTACTAGTACTTAAGCTTCTCATATTAGAATTAGTACTGTACTAGTACTTAAGCTTCTCATATTAGAATTAGTACTGTACTAGTACTTAAGCTTCCCATATTAGAATTAGTACTGTAGCTTCTGATATTAGAATTAGTACTGTACTAGTACTTAAGCTTCTGATATTAGAATTAGTACTGCATGTACTAGTACTTAAGCTTCTGATACGATCGAAAGCACGAGGTTGAGTCTAAACATAATCTTAATTTTAGAAGCCCAGCATTTCCTTCTTCTAAAACTGACGATTTTTTTCGAAACAAATTAAGGCAACAAAAAGTGGCTCTCAAAACTTTATAAAGGTTCAGGTCGCACTTAAGCAGGAGTCAACTAGTCCCAACCCCGGGACTAGGTGGGAATTTGACAAAACCCTCAATTAAATCCTGAAAAATTCCCCTATCCCTGGGGACGTTGTCCAACTACAAAAGCTTACAAATGCCCCCACCCCTGTTGAGTACCTAAACAAATTTGGAGGCTACCGGTAACTCAAATATTGAGAATGTTTCATGTGATTTAAAGAATATAGTCCAAACTGTCCTGCTCTGCGTGCTATGGCGACCATTCTGCCACAGTTTAAAAGTCAGGTTTGTACGAGTGGTCTTCCAATCTTTTGAAACTCACCTAATTAAGATTTCCCGCACGAGTGCTCAGCGATCAATCAGCCTTGAGAAGAATTACCGCTAAAGTCAGTGACAGCAGGCACCGGAAAAATCCCTACCTAACGTTAACCCCCGTACCTTGGGGGCTGCTAAATACCAATAATTTCCAATCCCCCACCCCCTCGGGCATAGTTTCGAATCAAATCCCTCAAATGCCCCTATAATCCTCACCTAGTCCAGGGGTGGGGAGGGGGGGGGGGGGGGGAATAGACTGCGAGCAGTCCCTCCTTTTCCCTCCATTGATAGCGAGGAGCGAAGTGAAGAATATTAGATGCGTGCGAGCGGATGAATGGAGCCCCATTCTTCGGCTTGCTACTCTCGCACGCATCCAATATTCTTCACTTCGCTCCTCGCTATCAATGGAGGGAAAAGGAGGGACTGCTCGCAGTCTAGGGGGAGGGGTTTAAGCTGACTCCTGCATTAATAGTTCACCTCTAATTTTACTGCGTGTAATAAATAATTAAGTCAACTTAATTATTTCTGTAATAAATAATTAAGTCAACTTAATTATTTCTATTGTTTTTTCTTTTTATTTGATCTGACAGCCAACACCAAACAGGAGCAACAAGACAAAATGCCAAGTGGTCAAGCTGAAGGTCAGTTAATTCTCTTTGGAAGCTGGGAAACTTCGGGAGTGCTCATTATTTATGGCTTAGGGGGGGGGGGCATTTCATCTGCTTCTCTTGTTAAAACTTTTATGATACCCCTATGAATGAATTATTTAACTTAGATGACCCCCCTATAAAATTGCTCAGAACTTGATTGACCCCTCCCCCCCTCCCCAACAAAAAAGCTGGATGTGCAAGAAAGAATGCAAACTACATATACATGTAATCTATTAAATTTACTATTAATGTTTCTAGATTTATATTTCCCATGATACATTACCTTTGTTTAGTAGAAAACATATATATATACATGTATTCGTCTGTAAATCTCTACCTCACCTTCCTCCCGGATCGGTACTTGATATTGTACTGATAATTTGTGCATCATATTGCATTCCAGTGCATGTGCATCAGAGTGCATTGTTCCATGGTCTCAAATAAATGAAAAAGAGCTCGGCATTGGCATAACTAATCTCCTGGACACCGCAATGCATTATCTGTCCTATGAGGATGTGCCTTTGATCATGAGCTTAGAGAATACCATCCTGCGTATCAAGGAAACAAAGCAGACTGTGTCTAAATATTGCGAGGGCCGAAGGCCCAAGCCAATTTTTTTCAATTTTACTGTTCTCTAAAACACTGGTTTCCTGTGTTCTGGAGACTAACCATTGGCTTAGCATTACAACAACAATTTCATTACATTTTACATGACATGTACGTCAAAACTTTGATGACCCCCCCAAGGAGTAGGTAAAATCTTTGATGACAGACAGACAGACAGCGATTGTTTATTGGCACTTTGTAAAAAGACTTTTACATGAGTGAGAGTCCAATAATAATAGACTGGATAAAAAACGCAAAGCTAGCTATCTAAGGCAGTGCCTTTTTTTCTCTTTTGGAAGCAATCATAAACACATTTCGAAATAGTTTTCATTAATTTTCTTGGTGGATTTATAAGTAGCCTAAATTGTTTGTCGGCGGTTAGGTGTTGAAATTGGAGGTTGTTCTGTTCTCTCAGATCTTTGGTCAATTGCCTTTTTAGGTCAGTGTAAAATCCACAATTGGTGAGAAAATGTTTTTCATCTTCTTTTTTAATGGTACAAAAAGGGCACCACCTCTCTTCGCGGGGAGATATAAGGGCGAACATGTCTCCCCTTTTCGATCATTAAATTATGATTGCTTATTCTTAACTTAGTTAGTGAGATTCGGTGTTTTATGTTCTTTATTTGTAAGAGATAATCCTCTAGCGCGACCTCTGTTTTGAAGGTACGGAAGGTTCTTAATTTGTTTTGCTGATTAGAGTTATTTCTATTGTCGTTAAACAAGCTAGAGAGGCATTCTTGTCTTTCCATATCTCTGGCTCTGTTGAGAAATACCTTTGGAAATACCTTGAGTTCAGGATTTGAGTTGCCGAGCAACCAAATTTCACCAAAACCGTACTTGTATAAAATATTACATATTTTTTGTGTCCAAGTATCATTATCATTTGTACTTTTCATTTCCTTATAAGTTTTTGAGAGCAGCGAGTTATTGTCAAGAGCGAGAAGCCTTACCAACCTGGAGACAAATCACAAAGTAAAGAATATCTCTGAAAATAGTGGCTAAACATAATTGATACTTTGCACATGTATGGTACTAAGGAAAATACACATCAATGTGCAAATCATTATGTTGCCATGGAAACACTCTTGGCCCCAGGCTCATTTGATATTGAACATAAAATATTATCTGATTGTAATTTAGGACTCTGTTCTACAAAACAATTTAATTTAAACCTCGGATATACAATGCCTATACATTGTTTGTAATTGTCTGATGTGCCAACAGCAGTAAAATGTACATTACGAAGGAGAAATCAAGGAATTTATATTTATCATGAAAGTGGCCTGGGGACAAGAGTGTTTCCATAGCAACGTCATGATTTGCACATTGATGTGTATTTTCCTTAGTACCATACATGTGCAAAGTATCAATTATTTTTAGCCACTATTTTCAGAGATTTTCTTTATTTTGTAATCTGTCTCTAGGTTGTGTCAAGGTCATGTCACAGTTAATCTAATTTACATACTACAAACACCTGAATATCTCTGGAACGAGATTAGTTATTCACAAACGGAAAATGCCATCCTTCCTCATTTCGAAAGGACTTTCAAATAAGATCAACTTATTTTTCGTTTCATATACACTTTAATAGAATGACAGGTATGTAGTCAGACAAAATATGTCAACACAAATTTTCCCTTTTGGTTTCGTCCTGGACAAGAGTCAATCCGCTTAATTAAGCGCAGATACAAACTAAACAAACTTATTTACCGGTATTCTTTTCTCCCTCCAAGTTCTGGTAATTTTTGACTTAGAATGAAGGTTAAATACAACAAACAATTTAAACAAACTGTTTGTAGACTTCCTTTTATTCTAATGTACTATGCTCTAGTTCTGGTTAAATATACATTTTGGCTGGGCAAAATCAATTCTCAACAATCTGTTAGTGTATACTACTTTCATATAATTTTCTTTTTGAACTGGGATGAAAGCAAAAAATATAAACAAAAAAATATAACAAACTGGTCATCTAAGTCAAGTTTTAGGTGCCCTCATGTTTTTAAATCTGATAAAACACCACTGCTTGTTTATTAAATTATACATAAAGCACGATGGGCATTTGAGAACATGAGAGAAATGTTAAAGCACAAGCCGCATGCTTTCAACATTTCTCGAGTGTTCTCAAATGACCAGTGGTTTTTACTCTGATAAAACATGGCTTCGTACCCAATCAGAGCACACGTACTATCGTATCTATATTATAATCTAAAATAAATTATGTAGTTCAGATTAAGGTTGTTCAAAGGGTGCATGGAATAACACTATCCACTGGATAAATCCCTATCCAGTAGATAGGCATTTTTAAAACCAAACTAGCTTATAATTTATTCACTGGATAGGAATTCATTTGGTGGATAGTTTGGATCCTGTTTAAAATTAGATTGATAATAGTTTTCAAATAATGGAGCTATGTATTCCTGACATGTCTTTTGGTTATATTACATGTACATGTTTTTGAGGTTCTCTCTTCGTTGCTGTATGCATGTTTTAAATAATTTTATTTAAGAGCCTCACACAAAATACAGCTCTTTCATCTTAAATATTCAGCTCTGTCAGCAAACATTTAATTAACAAGTAAATTCCCATACAAAGCCTTATATTTTTCAACACACAAGTTAAGCCTTACTCTGGTTAACGGTCGTCACGCAAAACAAAACTCCTTCGGGCAATCAAAACTCTTTCGATCGCGGCACATTACAGTATATTCGTACCTTAGGTGAATCATTACTTAAACTAACAAGTAGTTCTTACCTTTCAGAGTTGGCGTCGTCATCGATGAAAGAGTCCATTAAAAACCAAACACAGTTCGCACCGAAGACGAGGTTAGTGGACTCCGACAAGATTCCAAGTGTCAAGACCGATGACATATTCACCAATCTTGTCATACAACACACGGAACGCACATCAAGAGGGGAAGAAAAACTACTCAGCTATAGCAAAGTTACTGGGACTGCGATCGATCGATGCGAGCAGATCTTCTTTGGAAAAGAGGAAGGTGAAGCACATCCCAAATCGATCCTCGTAATTGGCAAAGCAGGGATTGGAAAATCTCTGTTTTGCCAAAAGCTCCTTCGTGATTGGGCGAACGAGGGGTTATTTCAAGCCGAAGCAAGTAAAATTTCCGAATTCAAGTTTGCATTCCTGTTGACATTTCGTCAGTTAAGTTTACTTGGAGAGGAAACTCTTAACCTACGTGAAATCTTATACCGCTGTATGTTGGATGATCATTCAATTATCAATGAGTCAGTATTCGACTACATTCTACAACACCCTGAGGAGGTTTTGATTATACTTGATGGCTACGATGAATATTCACAACAAGATTACATCGTCGGTAGCTCAGAACAAAACTACCCAAATGACCCGCGCGATAAGATGCCTGTACCAGCACTAATTACTAAGTTGGTGAGAGGAAAAATCTTACACAATTCAGTCCTCTTAGTAACATCACGACCAGAAGAAGCTCATAAAATGAGAGGAATTCACTTCGAGCAACTCGTGGAAATTAAAGGGTTTGATGAACAACAAGTCAAAGATTACATTGGAAAATATTTCAATTCAAATGAATCAAAGAAAAACACTGTACTTGATCATATCTTGAAGAATGAAAATCTGGTCAGCTTTGCCCATATTCCTGTCCTGTGTTTTCTACTGTGTTGGTGCATGGAATGGTACATTGAACAAGAAAGCTTTGAAGATCTTCCTGTCACCATAACTGAACTTTATTCTCAAGTTGTTAAAATCTTTGAACTAAAACATCACTCCAAGTCAGAGTATAAAAAGAAGGGATTTCTTAGGAAGCTCAACCCTACACCTCTGGTTGAAAACACATTGAAAAAATTATCAAAATTAGCAGCGAAATTGCTTCTGGAGAAAAAAGTTATTTTTGATGAAGAGGGTATGAAGAAATAAAAACTATCGGATGAAGAAATTACAAATATTAAAGTGAGCGGTCTTCTTCACTGTGGTCCGGAGTTCAGAAAATCTCCTTCGAAAACAACGAGAGAGTTTTGTTTTATACATTTGACATTGCAAGAGTATTTAGCTGCCCGATGGTTTGTGAAGAAAAGAAAAATACCACCAGTACAGGGTATGTCTGACATGGTTTGGCAGTTTATGGCTGGGGTGATGTCACAGACAAAAGATGCCAAACTGATGAAAAAGTTATTTAAGAAACTACCAGCTGAGAGGAAATACTTTAGTTATAGTGAGATACTTCAAAGAGCAAAGTGCCTTAATGAATATAATGATAAAGAATTAGGTAAAACTATTGTAAATAAACAACTGCATCTATACTGTGATGATAAGGGGGTGATTGAATTAATTAATGTAACTGATGTGGACTGCATAGCGATCTCCTTTTTGTTAGATATTATAAGTTTATTGCATAAAGAACAAACTACTAAAAAACATTCAACATCATCTTCACAGTCAGTTAATGTTAATGCATTGCACATCGATAATTCCTCTTTAACATTGTCTGGAGTAAAACGTGTCTGTAAATCACTGGAGAATCAATTCTGTACCGTAACTAAACTGACGCTGTATGAGTGTGAATTAACTGACGAGTGTGTTGACTGTATTAGTAAATTAGTAACAAGTAAGTTAACTGTACTAGATCTGTCTGATAATCATCTCACTGATGTAAGTAATATATGTACTGCACTAAAACATGACAACTGTAAGTTAACTGTACTATATCTGTCTGGTAATATTCTCATTGATGTAAGTGTTGTTAATATATGTACTGCACTAAAACATGACAACTGTAAGTTAACTGTACTAGATCTGTCTGGTAATATTCTCATTGATGTAAGTGTTGTTAATATATGTACTGCACTAAAACATGACAACTGTAAGTTAACTGTACTACATCTGTCTGGTAATAATCTCACTGATGTAGGTGTTGTTAATATATGCACTGCACTAAAACATGACAACTGTAAGTTAACTGTACTAGATCTGTCTGATAATAATCTCACTGATGTAAGTGTTGTTAATATATGTACTGCACTAAAACATGACAACTGTAAGTTAACTGTACTACATCTGTCTGGTAATAATCTCACTGATGTAGGTGTTGTTAATATATGCACTGCACTAAAACATGACAACTGTAAGTTAACTGTACTAGATCTGTCTGATAATAATCTCACTGATGTAAGTGTTGTTAATATATGTACTGCACTAATACATGACAACTGTAAGTTAACTGTACTAAATCTGTCTTATAATAATCTCACTGATGTAAGTGTTGTTAATATATGTACTGCACTAATACATGACAACTGTAAGTTAACTGTACTATGTCTGTATGGTAATAATCTCACTGCTAAAGGTAAACAATCTCTTAACAATCTGATAAAACAACACAAACTCCATGTTAGACTTTACTTGTGAAGATGATGACTGAATGATAAATAAGTAAAAAACCTTGTTGTTTCAATGCTGATATTTGTAGCAATATAACAAAGTTCAACAGCCTTTATAAATATCAATTCACATCACATATTGAGCAGTTTCTCATATTCTTTTAGATCTGGACGACTGGAGTATTTCTACCCTGGTTGCCAGAGGTTCTATACCCTGGTTGCCAGAGGTTCTAGGGACCAGGGTAGAGGTTCTAGGTAAAAAGATAACAAACTTTGTAAGCCTTTGTCAATATAATTCC
This sequence comes from Actinernus sp. WN-2022, assembly GCA_030867875.1. Taxonomy (NCBI): domain Eukaryota; kingdom Metazoa; phylum Cnidaria; class Anthozoa; order Actiniaria; family Actinernidae; genus Actinernus; species Actinernus sp. WN-2022. The sequence goes on along the minus strand of JAOWCC010001501.1, from coordinate 61,422,814 downwards.
CAGTAGATATTGAGTAATTTGTGTTGAGTGTATTATATTTATTGAACTGAATACAAGAGGAATGGCGAATAGACGAGTTTGATCTTGATTCAAATCTCAAGTGATAATCATTTGAAAATGTCAAAATATGGATTAAAACTGGTCTCGGAGAACTGGAACTAAAAGCACATTCACACAACTCAGTTGGGAATTCAAAACATTTATTGACCAATGTGTAGTGAGAGTAGATTAACAGGTATTGTGGTTTTAGTTAATAAAGATGTGAAGACGGCATTATCAATGTTTTCTCCAAGTGTAAAGGGATCTTTATAACGTGATTGTGAAGAAATTTGGAGGAACTCGGCTGGGACTCGAGTTAGAAAAGGCGGGCGAGTAAAAAGCCTTATTTTCTTGATCAAAACACAATGATTTTGTACAAACTGAAAGAAGTCACAAAGATGTAGCATCAGTGTTAAGTAATTCATTGATGAAATAGTGATTTCACTTGGTTTTCTCTCTTAAAACAAGACAGACAAGCGAACTACAAACATCGGCTTGGTTTCGTATTGGGCTATTCCATTTTATATGCACACCCCCCCCCCCCCCCCTATTGAGGGATTCACTTCTATACCCCTTTGGATATAATTTTGGGCAACCCCCTCTGGATGGTTTTTTTTTGGGGGGGTCGCTGTTTCTCCAGACCCCCTTGGATAGCCTTTCCAGCCCTCTAGGGTTTTCCCCTCTCCCCCCAAGGATATCCAAGTTCCTCAATAGGGGTGGGGCTGTTGGATATTATATCCTGGCTACCAATACCATCCAGGATATCCCTGGTGTGGATATCTACCCCTTTGGATATTTTACTCATCCCCATCTGGATGTTTGTCAGTTTTACCCCCTCCCTCCCCCAAGGATATCCAAGTCCCTCAATAGGGGGGGGGGGGTGTGCATATAAAATGGAATGGCCCATTATATGGCGAGCAAAGAAACATCTGGTGAAAATTGTTTGTCGTTAAGTGAACACCATTAAGTGAACACCATTAAGTAAACTGCGTTGTGTTCTACACGGCTGCTCTATAGACTATAGTAAAACAACCTTTTGCAGGTTGAAGGACCGAATTTCTGTAAAAATAAGAGAATTTTCCAGTTTTAAAAGCGTGCGATTTGAAAACACGCCGAGGCTCGTGTAACAGGTTCTGTTCATAAGCCAATTTTACTTTTAAATAAATAAGGTAGCTTAGTTAAGATGTTATTATTACTCTGTCTGAGGTAAAAGAACATTGTAAATATTTATTGTAGTCTGGAAAATAAACCAAGTAGTATTCCTACATGAACGCTATGGGAGGAAAACCAAACTAGTCGAATTTTACTTGGTCAGCAACACCAGATACTTTAAAATTCTTATTCCTATTAAGTTACGGGTAGCAGTTTGCCTATAAAACTATTCAATGCATCAAATTCATCAGAGGCTGCAAAAACAACAACAGCAAAGTGAGTAGAGCTAACCTTTACGCTTCTACGCTTTTCAACCTCGAGCCTGAAAGAGAACGGAAATACTTAAAACACGTTTTGCAATTCTGAAGGCAGGACTAAATCAAATTCAAAGTATCTGGTGTATTCTTGGCCTTGGTATTGTTATCCTACAGGGTAGAAAGCAGTAAAGGAGGACAAATAACTCCATAAATGAATAAAGAAACGACCCAAATTTTTACCACTTCAAATTCTTTTGAGCTCAAAGTTAATAGAGAAAAGAGCGGGAAAATACTGAATTGTGATTGGGTAATTCAACATGACGTCACGTTTGACAAACATTTTTTTTGGCTTCCTGAGGCGCTCCATTCAACCAAAATTTCCGGTCACAAATCAAATTGGAATGCAAAAAGTTCTGGTAAAAAAAAGCCAGGAAATATTGTGGAATACCTTTAGAGTTAGTCCTCTTTACTGGAAATTCCGGAAATTCTTTGTTGTTGTTGAATGGAAAGCGCCCCCGTGTATAAAGCCGCACTTACACAGGTATCCCCAAAAGAACGAATAATAATAAAAAGATACATGTGTGGCGTTGAAATGCGTCAGAGGACATTTCCATGCGTGCGTTTAGGATTCTGTGAAAGGACTGAATTATTTCACTCCGAGATAACGATCTTGATTCTTGGGGATGAACCATCACTTTTTTTTATGGGGGGGGGGGGGGGGGGAGGGATGAGGAACATTTTCCCACTGCAACAAGCTATTTATTTAAACGTTTTATTCCTTTCAAACAATTAATTTTAAGTTCTCACCCTCTGTAAACATTTTCTTTCAAACTAATACTGATACCCTTGACATTTTTCAATGTCCTAGCTGTAGGTGCGCTAGACTGGGCGAGTTTATTGTATAAATATGCTGTTCAATTATCTGTAAAATCAGGAAAATTGGCAAGGCTTCCACCTTTTCATTTTATATTACAGGTTGCTGTAGGAATGGATTATTTCTTTCTATTCGGGAAGGGGGAATGGTGTATTTTCATTCCAGTGAGCGATGTTGATTGTAGGATAGGGCGAGTTATTATTTTCCAAAAATGGCCCTGACCTTTCCCAAAAAATAATCCACTGATCGAATTGGAAGTTAGCGTGTTGATTTTTGTAGAGGGTCTGCAAAACCAGAGAACCAAGATAAAAACCCTTGGAGCTACGTTGAAGGACAACTCAACTGACATGTGGTGCTGCAAACGGGAATTGAACCCGGGTCACAGAGATGAGGGGCGAAGCATTTAACCACCGTGTCATCATTATAAATCATATACATTATAAATCATTAATACATCATAATATAATATTATAAATCATACATTATTACATGTACACATGCACTGAAGCTGAGAGGAGCACAAAGGCCTCGTGTACAGTACAGTGTTAACCCTGTATCTATCAAAGAAAATCCTAACACCCTATCGATGACATGGTGTTTGTGCTCCTAGCAGCTTTAGCTTCCCTGTATCCATATTGTATATGATTTGTACAGAGTTCTCCCAAAGCATCAGCAACCAGCAATTTTCTCTGTGTACTCTACTTGACCACACTGGCTACAAGTAATGTTTTCTCCAATTAATATGCTATTTACTTACCTAATAATATACATGAAAAAATGCTCAATTCTGATTGGATGAGGGCAATGCAATTTCAAGGAAACACAGTGCAGAAAAAACGATACCATACCGAAAAAAGGAAATACGATGCAAATTTCTTTGGAAAGCAGAAACATTTCCTTTCAACTTCTGAAAACAATTTGAATGAATTTGAAAGTGTGAACTATTATTGTTTGTTGACTGAATAAATTACTTTGTCACATGACTTGCCAATGTCACTTCCTGAGAATTTTTTTCATGTATATTATTAATAAGTAATCATATGGTTTTCTCGTGCAATTTGGGATTAATTCTCACTCGTGTGTTTTTCAAACTTAAGCTCAAATTGCACACTCTTTGAAAAACCCACTTGTGCAAATTAATCCCAAATTGCACTCGAAACCGTATGATTACCTACATAGTTTGACATAGAAGCCTGGATTTGAAATAAATGTCTCGTAGTATGACTGTGTTGTGAGAGCCCTGTTTATAATTTATCATGTCCAGCCCCATCCCACATGCAGAATAGCTTTATTTTCACACAACTTGGAGCTAGAGATACAATGTACAGTTGGTTTAACTCTCTCTGTATCCCTTTAATTTTGAAAGTCCCACATTTTTACAACGTTTACTTGATACAGCTGTTTCATTGTGACACAGGACTATTTCAAAACATATCATGAAGAACATTGTATTTTTAATTTGAATATCATACAATAACATTACATATACTGATCGAATTCTAGCTAATACCTCAGCAAGGGAGACAGAAAGGAATTGTCCACAACTGCTGAGTACTTATGCCGAGTACTTATTTTGATAATTAGTCCATTTTTGCAGTGCAAATGGGTGAGAAAGAACTAACTTTCTCAATTTTTATTGGCTATTCAACCAAGAGCTGTCCAGAGTTCATAGATTTAGTCTGTAGTAAAATAATGATTGATAATATCCCTCAGACCCATAGTCTGTAGCAGCCTTATGGCAATGATCTCTGTAGTGATATCCATCATCCCATCTGTTAGTCTGATATCTCACAACCATGTCTGTCACCATACCAATCACCATAGTGACCACCACCATGCCTATATTTAGATAAGATGCATTTCAGTTGAAGGGGTGAATGCAACAACAGCTGAGTGAGTTTTGATCAAGTTCCAAATTCTCTTTTAGAAACTTAATAAAGAACATGCATAATTTCTATCAAAATTCTAACTTGATTTTAAGGACAACTTTTAATTAACTCTTAGCATGCTCACTCACTGACTGGCTGCTTATATCACCTGTAAACTGCTAGTTACACCAGGTAGGTGAGTGTAAGTTACAAAGTGCAGCTGAAATGTTAACATGGGGCATGTGTAGAGCCAGTTAACGTTTTGAAAAATCTGTCATAATACCCTCAGCAAAACTAATGTAAGGAGACAAAATGGGAAAATCATGCTTGAAATGAGGGGAGGGTCATCAAAAATGGAACATATATGTTTTTCTTTTCATTTGTACCAGCTCTCCTCTCCTCTAATTAATGACCAATCCTTGGGTAAAATATACTGTGAATACTGCTTGATGAAGAAATAGGTCCGCAATGCGAACATTGGTGACCATTATTATAATTTTTTGAGAATTAAATTTTGGTAAACCTCCCCTTCTTTAATTTTATTATTATAGGATACCCCTCCTGTTGTATTATTTAATTACTAGCAGGGACCCGCGGGAACTCACATGAAATCAACAAATATGATAAATTATAGTAACATAGTCTAGCCGGCTGACTGATTCCTGGCACAATGTTTTTAGCGTGTTGATATTTTCAAGGTTGTTTTTTGATTTTTTTAAAAGGGAATAATATCTTACGTATCCCAGTTAATTTCTTAAACCGATGAGCACAATTATTGTCGAAAAAGTGGCAAAACTGACGGTCACAGGCAGCTCGAGACATGAATTCGTGTGACGAAAACAAATCTGCTCGCCGAAACAGTTGGTTTTATATCTAAGAACACAGAAAACTGGATACAGAAAACAGACATGGACAAAATATCTTACTATTAGATACATCATAGAGTTGTAAGATTTAAAAAATAACAGCCTTTTCCACTGACAACATTTCTAACTGTGTTTGAATACCTCGTTCGGTTGTTTGACTTTGGCCGCTTCACTTGGTGATAGGTTTTCCCTAAACTCTCAAAGTAAAACATTCGAGTAAACTCGATGGCCGTGCTCGCCCAGGTTTTCCCTAAAACAGATTCCCGTAAGCTTGATGGCTCACTCGCCCAACTAAGTGTAGAACTTGAGAAAACTCATTTCTTTTTAACATTCTTTCCTCAAATGCAACCAAGACAGAAAGCAACTTTCGCATGATTCGTCGTCTTCGTTGGAATACCTGTGGCCGTCACTTTTTGGCGCCATTTTCGGACGCAAACGCGCGCACGTCCTCCATATTAGGAAATCGATCGAGGGACCCTGGGAAAGAACATTACACACACACTGACACACACACACTTAGCGTATTATTATATAAGATTAATATGTGTCCACTTCTATTATTTAATTTCTATTGGTCACTTTCCACTACTATTTTAGATTCACTTAAGCCCACCCTCTAACTTCAATTATTTTAGTAACAATACTTGTAAAAACTAGGCAAGTTTCTATTGTTCAGCAGCAATAGGCTTTTGGCACATACATGTAACAAGGTAACTTGTGTTTTTCATATTGTGCACACATCAACGTTAAATAATAATTTCTTAAATCAAATCCACTGCATGAAACCGTATTTTAAAACTACACGTACTTTCCTTTTCTGTGTCCAAAACAAGAGTCCAAAACAATAAAGAAAGGTTTCAACTTTAAAGTGCTTATCACCCTTTTGCAATTTTTATAGCTTAATTATGAACCTCCAAAACGTTTTGAGTACTTCTGTGAAGAAAGTTTTGGTTTAAAGTGAATACTTTGTTCTACGCTTGTTTGAAATCGTGTAAATGTGACCTTTCCTGACCCATGACCGTGTAAGTAAAAGCCTGGGTCGAAACCTTGGTAGACGTCATCTCATTAATGCATTATTCTCCATGCCGCCTTTTCATCACAACAACATCGATGCATAGAAAATATACACAGTTTCCGAGTTGTTAGTAAAGACAAAAGTCATTTTAGTCAAAATGTTAAGTATTTCGTCAAATAATTGCAAAGATGAATTAATTATATGACGTCAAGATGACGTCTACCCAGGTTTCGATCCAGGCTTTTACTTACATGTATGCGGTCATGGGTCAGGAATTTAACTTATCATTATGAAAAATGGGGGCCCCTAATGTCCCTCCTTGTATCAGCGTAAATGGATGACTCTTCGATAGATAAACCACTCATCACCAAAAAGCCCAAAAAGCCCTTTTTTTCTGTTTTTCTGTTCTTCTTTTTAATTAAACTGTCGACATGTAATCACCTGTTTTTTTTTGTTTTTTTTTATTTATTTATTTGTTGTATTTTTTTTTGCCTTTTATAAGTATGTATGTGTATATTGTGTAAAAAAAAAAAAAAAAAAAAAAAATGATTGCAAACAAGCGTAGAACATAAAGTATTAACTTTAAACCAAATCTTTCTTCACAGAAGTATTCAAAACATTTCGGAGGTTCATAAGCTTTCAAAATTGCAAAAGGGTGATAGGCACTTTAAAATGTTCCCCACATTGAATTTTCGTCATATTTAAAGTTATGAGAGTTTTCACTATATGCAATTCAAATCTATTTAAAAAATGAGAAAATTATATTCTTCTTCAGGTTTTGATAGATTTTGATGTCTAAGCCAATGAGGTGGACGACTGGAACAATACCACAATTAGCACCTTTCTGCATTCCTTGCCATTCAACTGCCTAATGCTCTTAGCCAGACTATTACTTAATAGGCCCTTTGCAGCTAACAGTAATGTGCTGATAATACTTCATTAACAAATTAATTGAGCTCGTGATCCCCATTGGAATACTGGAGAGGAAGCTTTCTTCAAAAACACAGTTTTAGAAAAATCAGCAATCGATTGGAGGTGGAAAATAGCATTTACAAACAGGTTTTGCTAATAACAATACTGATCTCATACAAGGCCTTTAAATAAATGAAGTCAGATATTTTTTGCTCTTCAGTACAACCACATGATTTGTTACCTGGAAAGGGCCTATTACTAAAGACCACCCCTCCTCTTCTAATTATAGTCTAGCCCTCCCCTTCTTTTATTTAATTACTATTCCTAGCATTAGGCAAAACTACATTATTTTGTACGAGGCAGCCATCTTACCGAGCTTAACGTATTGCCACATAGTGTGGCACTTCTGCACAAAATCGGACAGGATAAAGCTGGAGAGAATACAAGAGCATGCATTATGCATACATGTAGTATTCAACAATAAATCAACTACATAAAATTATGAAGATTCATTAAAAGAAGCTGGACTGACTGACTTGTACAACAGAAGACTTCAGGATATCGCCATTACTATACATTATAAAGTAAAGCATAAACTTGTTCCCAACTATATACAAGCATTATTTAAGGAAAACAATACTAAATACAATTTACGTAGCAAGGAGGACTTCCAAATAATGTAAATATGGTAAACATTCTTGGAGGTACCTGGGACCCTATCTTTGGTCTAAATTAAATCAGGACATCAAAGGTAGTGAAAAACTCAAGTCATTCAAAAGAAAAGTAAGGCAAAAGGACTTAGCAAGTCTAATAAATGAACATTATAAACATGCACTGTCATCTGTCAATCTTAATATTTTAAATTTAAGTAATCATCTTAACAGATTTTATTACATTCCTGTATATACATGTACATGTATCAATGTTTTTAAGTCACAGATAGACATACAGATGTATTTACAACTTACATGTACAATGTACATGTAGTTAGAATTATGTCAGAGAAGAATGTGGACATCAGTTTTGCCTAGTTTTTAATCATAGATAGATATATAGATATATTTGTTTTAATTTACTCTTTAATTTATGTCCCCAATTATTAGCAGTCTTCTGCTAAATACCTTTAGACTCATTAATAAAGTTATTATTATTATTGTTATTATTATTATAGCCTGGTACCCCTGCTGTTATATTATTGCTGGCAAGCCACCAGGTGAGCCAGCATATAATCACCATAAAAGTATGGTAAGATAAGGTAAGATAAAATATTCGTGTTCGATCTGTATGGGCTTTACAATGGCTCGCCGAAGCGGCTCGCCTTTGTAAATGCCCATACAGATCATCTGCTCATATTTTATCTATAACTAATTACTATAGGCCACACCTTGCCTTCAATGTTTTTATTCACTATAGGCAAGCCCTAGCTCCTTTCTTTTATTTAATTACTATAGGGTTCTCCTGTTATTTTATTATTTAATTGCTATAGGCCACAACCCATTGACTTTTTAATCACTATAGTCTACCCTCCCCTGCTATTATTTAATTACTATTAATAGGATACCCCTGCTGTTCTATTATTTAATTACTATAGGCCACACCTTGCCTTCAATGTTTTTGTTCACTACAGGCAAGCCCTTAGCTCCCTTCTTTTATTTAATTACTATAGGGTTCTCCTGTTATTTTATTATTTAATTGCTATAGGCCACAACCCATTGACTTTTTAATCAATAATTTTTATAGTCTACCCCTCCCCTGCTATTATTTCATTACTATTAATACATGTAGGATACCCCTTCAGTTGTATTATTTAATTGCTATAGGCAACCCCTCCCCATTGATTTTCCAATTTCTATGGTCTACCCCTTCCCTTTTATTTTCGATTCAATACAGCCCACCCCTTCAGTTGTATTATTTAATTGCTATAGGCAACCCCTCCCCTTCTATTTTTGATTCACAAGGCTATTAATTAATAATATTATTGTTACAGAGTACTCCTTTCCTTCAATGCATTTCCCTTTTCCTCGCTGACATGTTTACTTCAAACTTTATTCACAGCATTCATACTTCAATGTACTGTTTCCCTTTACGGCAACAGTGCCGTTTCTCTGTTAACAATCATGCAGCTACTATTACTAAACTAAAGTTCTCAAAGGCTTGCTGGCATGTTTACTTCAAACTTTATTCACGGTATTCATACTTCAATGTGTTTCCCTTTACGGCAACAGTGCCACTTCTCTGTTAACAATCAGCTAAATACATGTACATGTAACTTTTACTAAAGTTATCATTAAAGGCTCGCTGGCATGTTTACTTCAAACTTTATTCATACTTCAATGTGTTGCCCGTTTTATTCAACAGCGCCATTTGTCTGTTTAACAATCAACTTGTTTACTGGAAATAAACTACAAATATTCCGATTAAGCAGCTCTTGCACAGACTTAGATCGAGGCAAAGTTTTGTCACTTTATACATGCATGAGGTTGAAAGATTTCACTTTCAATTAGTGAAAAATCTTAGTTCATTTCGGTTCAATTTCAGTTCCACTTTAAGAAGAGTTCATTGAATGACTGCATGTTCAGCTTCACTCATACATGTATGTACAGTAAAACAATATTTAACAATTCACAGTACTCCAAAACTTTTCCCTTAAAACATTTGATACTCTCAAGGTCTTTTAAAAACACATTCCAATAACAGCCATGTATATTGCAAATACTTCTAGTTCTGAATAAATCAGCAATACATGAAGCTTAATGTCTCAATCACAGAGTTTGACAACAGTTCTGTATTACATGGAGTATATTCCCTTATATTCCTTATATTATATTTCTTTGTATTTCTTTATAACCTCTTCAAGTTTACTTTTATGCTTTGTAACACGCCCGACTGGAAAGACACACAACTCGGTTCAAAACAGCTCTCAGAGATTTCAGTGTGAGCTTTGCATCTCTTAACCGTAGATATTCTAAGGCTGTGTACATTGTATGCAAAAAAATGTAAGTTTGACAAGAGCACAAACTTGCAAGCAAAGCAGGACAAAATTCTCACCAATATTCTTCCGCAAAGTCAAACCGCATCCACAATCAGTCGCATTGAAGGAAGGTTCCCAAGGCCGCATGGTCAAGTCATATCCCATGATTTAGTTATTACGTTATTACAATTTAGTTATTACGTTTAGTTATTAGCTTTTTGTTAAAATAATATTTTTATTCGAGCAACAATGAAGAGCCAACACACCAAAACATTTTACTTGCAATAAAGCTAATGTTCTGTTGTCGAATATAAATTATTAACCAAAAAATAATTATAAATAAAATAATAAACAAATATCTTTATTCTACAGCTTTCCTCGCCTGATTCAACACTTAACCCCCTGAGTTAAATTGTGCACTTATCAGTTGATACCAAGACATAGAAACATAGCTCCGAACTTCAGTACTACATAATGCTACATTACACATGTACAATGGTCACCTAAAAATATATTTAATCAACAATGCTGGTCTACTAATCCATAATAAAAGTAGTTTCAATAGATACCTGTCATCTCTTTGATAAGGGTGATGTCTGTCTCCATAATATCTACCATCTTCATGCTTAATCACAAGCTATTATCTCAATGACCTCCACAACTGAAAATATAAAGTCTAATAATTAGTATCATTAGTAACTATTACTGGTAATATAATAAATTATACCTTTAAACCTTGAACCAGTTAAAGACCCTAGGTTAGACCTTATTCATAAATGTGTAGTAATAATAATAATAATAATAATAATAATAATAATAATTTATTTACCGTCGGTAACGCAGGAAGTGGTTGCCCAATCTCCCGAGCCAGGGGCTCATGATATAAGCGCTCGACAAATTAATAGTAACAAAATATAAAATTTGTAGTAGGACAATAAAGCTAGGGCATGACATTATAACACGAATGGAAGCTAGGATAACTCTAGTTTCAACTATTTACATATATATAGTAATATTGTTAGTACATAACAATATGGATAAAGGCTAAGAGAACTCTAGTTCAAACTATTTACATATATACAATAATAAGTAAGCAAGTCTAGCTATACTAATACCATACGATGTGTATACAAACTCTAAGTTGAAGGTGCCAAAATTTAAAGATATCAATGTAAACTAAGTATAGATCGAAAATATAGGTGCATGTGTGCAGGAGCTAGTTAGAGGCAGTTTTTACACTGGCATCCACTAAAGTCAGACTTATTGAGATATTGCCGAAACTGTGTTAAAGAAGTTGTAGTTTTAGCTGCCGATGGTAGCTGGTTACAAATATGAGATACTGTGTATGAAAAAGAATTATGCTGGAAAAGGCTGTTATAGGATGGCCGAACTACGTTATTACCGCTACCTCTTAAGTTATAGCTAGTGACTCTAGGTTTAAAAAGATTTGATATGTATACAGGACCTTGATTTCTGAAGCATTTAAAGAATAACATTAGAGATTGTACGTTGCGTCTATGTTTCAATGACTGCATTGAGGCCATGTCTAATAGTGTTTCTTGATGATTTGCGTTATTACCTAAATTAAGTAGTGTTCTGATAGCATAGCTATTTGCAGATTCGATTTTGTTGCTAAGACCTTTACCAATGCCTAACAAAATGGGACTACAATATTCTAAATGCGGTCATGGCCTGCGTTTTAGCGGCGTTTACTTGAGGAAAGTTATCAGAGAACCAGTTCTTCAGTAACTTGATGTCATGGTTAATGGTGAACTCAAGTGCAGCTGGACTCACGTCAGTTGCATACTGGGTAGTGTCGTCAGCATACAGGCGCAGTGATGAAATATCAACAGCTTGATTAACATCGTTCACGAAGATGTTAAATAAGAGGGGGCCTAGCAGGCTTCCTTGTGGGACACCGCAACGAACTGGGAGCCAGTCAGAGAACTGCCCGTTACATTTAACTCTTTGTTGACGATCATGTAGGTAGGACCGAATTAGCGATAAAGCACACTCCCTGAAACCATATGCTCTTAGCTTAGCTAGTAGAAGGTTGTGGCTGATAGAATCGAAAGCTTTGGACAGATCTATGGCCACAACTCCGACCTCATGACTCTTATCAAGTGATGTGCGCCAGTCGTCTGTCATCTTAACTAGCGCTGTACAACATGAGTGGCCATGAAGAAATCCCGACATGTTGCTAGAGAATATAGGAGAGAACGTTGCATACAGCTGATCGTATTTCACTTTTTCAAACAGTTTCGCCATAACAGATAGTACACTAATAGGTCGATAGTTCTTCTTAAAAGTAGTCTAATCCTTCTTATGAACAGGGCTCACATTACTGCGTTTCCAATCACGCGGCCATGTACTAGTCGATATGCAGTAGTTAATCAGCTTCGTCACTGGGGCAGTGATGGTAGGTACAGACAGTTTCAGAAATTTTGGCGGAATTTCATCGGGACCACAGGACTTCTTAATGTCAAGGTTTTTTATGAGAGAAGAAATGTAATTAGGACTGACTGGTTCAAAGGAGAAGTCTAGGTCAGTACACAGATTACTGATTGCTTTGACACTAGGGTGGTCCATAAGCTCCTCCTCTGTAAGTTTTAAGACCACCTCTTCAACACAAGGAGTAGAGAAGTAGCCATTTAACGCGGCAGGAACATTCGAGATTACTTTCCCTCCTTCTATGAGTTGAATTGTACCGCTGTCAATGTTAGATTTTGTATTCGGTAGAAGTGGTTTCATTTTTTTCCAGAAATGTCCAGCTGAATGACTAGGACTTTTGGCTGCTTCCCAACAAAAGTTGCGGACTGCTGTTCTCTTTAAACTGGAAACTTTGTTTCGCTGTTCCCTGTACTTAGCCCAGTTTGCGTCAGTGCAGACTTGACAAAACTTCTTATATAGGCGATTCCGTTTACGTATCTCTCGTTGGATATTTGGTGTTATCCACGGCAGTTGATTGTTCCGTAAGCGTAATTTAAGTACCGGCGCGTGGCTATCCAGTACCTGCTTATACAAGCCCACCCAATGAGAACACACATCGTCCGCATTGTCGAATGTGTAAGCGGTGTCCCAAGGGGTCTCCTCCAGATCTGACGCAAAGGCAGCTTCATTAAAGTTCTTCATAGACCTAAATTGGAAGAACTTGGCCTTCGGCTTAGGAAGTTTTTGTTTTCTTATAATGTAAATTAGGGCATGGTCGCTGATACCCACGCGCAGATTACCACTGGTTGCATATCTCTCAGGGTGCGACACTAAAATAACATCGAGCAAGCTTTGACAGGTTGTGGTCACTCTCGTAGCTTCCTGAATAACATTACTTAAACAGAATTGGTCACAAAAACCTGATAGTTCCTGATTCGGGCCTTTGGAGTTGCTTCCTTTCAACATGTCAAGATTAAAGTCACCTATGAATAAGATTTCCTTGCGTTTAGTGTACATTATTTCGGCAGCATTGGCGCAGGATGGGATAAAGTCCGAGACTTTACATTTCCCTGGTGAACGGTAACAAGCGCATACCAGAAACCAAATATTATCATTGCCTTTGACATCCAAGCAAAGCGACTCAGTGCCTGCAGGCTCCAATTTGACTCGACGATAAGCTGTCACAGTTGATCGTATATATACAAGCATACCCCCAGCTCCCTTTTTCCTGTCCCTCCGAATAATTCGATAATTCCCTGGAATGTACTATATCTACGAATAACTATAATGAACACAAGAACACAAGCCAGTTTGTTTGGCAGAAATGAGAGATTTATTTCGACAACCAAGTAAACAATAGACTACCATGTGAAATAAACCTCTGAACCCACAATATGGGTGGGAGGGATGGGTAAGAAATACTGAACTGTAACTAGAAATAGCACGACGGCGAAACGACTGTTCGAAACTGATCAAGATCAACTACATGTACGTTCTAAATGGTATCCGATTACAACAAATCACATGATACATAATGAATGACTTATCAATGTAAATCGATCTTATTATAGAACCAAGAGAAATAATAACATAGGAATGAGGGAATTAAGTATTTTGAAGAGTCCTCCAAAATCAGCCAATTCCCTGGAATGTCCTATATCTACGAATAACTATAATGAACACAAGAACACAAGCCAGTTTGTTTGGCAGAAATGAGAGATTTATTTCGACAACCAAGTAAACAATAGACTACCATGTGAAATAAACCTCTGAACCCACCAAACCCCCCAAACAAAATGGCGTGTGCTCTGTGAGAAGGCTCGCTACATCCGTACATGTAACAAATTTACACATTTTGTAAGGCAAGACACATACTATTTGCTACCCGCAACTTGGCGGACATTGAAAACTCGAGATAATTTTTATAAGCGTCAGAAGACCAGTCCCCAAACACTTGAATAAGCTCTCCGGGAATTCCGGATGAAAATGCCCAATTTGCACCTCCTCTACGAAATGAGTGGCCCCTAAAAGTATTAGGGTATGGAATCCCGGCTGCCGATAAACGACGACGGAATACCTGAACAAACTGTGCCTTAGTGATGGAACGAAATGAACCAACGGAAGAGGGTATGACAAACGCAGGCGAAGCAGGGTCAGCGGGGATAAGCTTACACATACATGTATGGTGAAACAGTGAGACAGGACAAATAGGGGAATGAGGAATACCCACGAGAGGCAACCTAAGATGACGCGTGCCAGCCTGGTTAGTTTTTGACCACTTAATAATTACGGTAAGTCCATGTGGGGCTGGTACAATATCCTCTCTACACAAATGCTTACGAGGATCAAATGATCTCAAAGAAAATGGGACAATATTGGAAATACGAGCAAATAGAAAAAAGGCAAACAAAAATGCACAGAAAAATGTAACGTGTTCTGGATGCTGCTGTACACTGTGAGGGGATTGCACTAGTGAAAGAAGAATGCTTGTTGTTACGGGAGGAGCCCGAATTGGGCAATGTAAGGCAAGCCTATCAATCCCACGTAAAGTAATCCTAATAGCGAACGACTTAAGAGAGGGAAACTCATAACCCATGGCAACATGCAAGAACTTAATCCCACTAAGGTAATTACGCACTGAGGCGGGAGTAATTGATCTACTTAAAAACTGACAAAATAGACAAACAATATCTACCGAAGCGGGTAGCGCATCGAATGAAAAATATATACAAAAGGAAAAATAAGCACGCCACTGAGTGAGATGATTCTTGTGGGTACCAGCAGCGAACGCAGCTTTACGAGTGACCTTCAAGTTTTGTCTTAGCTCCTGAAGCTCTCGATCTAGAATAACAAGAATCAGTAATT
Source organism: Actinernus sp. WN-2022 (assembly GCA_030867875.1). Lineage (NCBI taxonomy): Eukaryota > Metazoa > Cnidaria > Anthozoa > Actiniaria > Actinernidae > Actinernus > Actinernus sp. WN-2022. The sequence continues at coordinate 61,407,565 of JAOWCC010001501.1, read as the reverse complement.
AGAGATAGTAAAAAACTCAAACGGAACTGACACTTCAGTAAGACTAGAAATTATAGGGAGCTTGTGAAAGTTCGTGCTAAATGTACTGTTCAGATGCCAGCGAGAGAGCAAATCTGCTGCACGGTTCTCCACCCCGGGCAAATGAACTGCCCTCAATTCAAACTCATGCGAAGCCGCTAGAAACCAGATATCTCGTAAACAACAGGCCAGCAGCGGATCCTTAACCTTCCCGGACGTGAGCGCGGAAACGACCGATAAGTTATCACAATACACACGAATGCGTAGTCCCGACCACAGGTGACCCCAGAGGCGGAGTGCAACTAAAATAGCCAGTGCTTCCAAATGACGAATCCCAGTAAACAGGGAGAGTACTTCAGCCGGGAATTCTGCGTGAAAATAGTGAGATTAGGAAATCCCACCACATCCTGATAAACACGCATCAGTGGAGAACACAGTGTCAGGGTCACTCCAAGGTGAAGATGAAATTATGGAAACTCCATTATACACTCGCATGAATCGTTGCCACCACAAGATGTCTCTACGAAATTCCCTAGTAAGACGCGTGTGGTGATGATTCCGCTTAAGTGCCCGCAGTAATGATAAAATACGGGACAGGAACAGTCTACTCTGTCTGACACATTTCGAAACAAATGACAACTTTCCTATGAGGGACTGAAGTTCCGTTTTCGTTGCTGAGCGCTTGGTCGACCAAGAAGCAAGGAGAGTTTCAATTTCGTTTAAACGCTCCGGTGTGACTGACATTGTCATACGTACAGTATCGAACAATACCCCTAAACAGGTATTAGTCGTTGCAGGGGGGCAGGCTTTGATCACGGATTCTTCGAGGCCTAACTCTTTCAAAAGAAGACCGATATAATGATATCCTTGCCAAGCGGTGTCAGGAGTATCAACTCCGATAAAGTCATCTAAGTAACTGATAATGTTGTAGCCAGTGGCCTGGCCAATGTAAGAGACAGCGTTGGTTATACGCTGACATGCCATCGCGGCAGACGGCAAACCCATGGGTAGAACAACATCAACAAACAAATTATTTCTCCAACGATATCCCAACAAAGGGTAGTCTAGTGGGTCCACAGGGAATTGACGATAAGCTCGTTTTAAATCCCGCTTATAAATGAGCGAGCCCTGTCCGGCAGTGCATATCATCAACGCAATAGAATCCACGGTGGAGTATGTAAGTGAAATATCCTCGCCTATAAGTAAGAGGAGGAAGAAATCCCATTGTTCACTGAAGATCCGTCCGGCCAACTAAGATCAACAATAATTCTACGATCCACAGAGTTTGCTTTAGGAACAGAGTTCAGTGGCGACACGGCGACGGGACCAGGAAATGGATTATCCGCGAATGGGCCAATCACCGCATGCAACGAGCTCTCGGTGAGCAAGTACGCGTCAATGGCATCCGGAAACAACGTTGCACCCTGATGATTACGAGCGTCACTAATGGGAAATCCGTGAGTAGAATAATCGTAACCCACAGGCCAGCCATACTCCATAAAGTCACATAACTTGCTATCAGAATAATCTCGTAAATAGGCACGCCAGATAGGAATGTTTAAGCGAGACGGAACAGCTAAACGACAGGACACGTAATTCGGTAAACCCGATGCATAAACTTGTGCGTGTAACTTGATAAAATCTTGTGAAGAAATAACATAAGTCTTCACGACGGGTGTACTAGACTCACTTATCGTATCAAACGAACCCGAAACGTTCTGGGCGCTCACCAAATTATAGGACACGCCACAGTCACTAGGATCCCTGAGATCCACTGAACGACAACTAAGATCACGGTCTGAAACTGGAAGACAATCCTCCGTACGACGAAAACTTGCGTCACTAGGACACATACACGCTTCGGACGGCGAAGCGGAAACTACAATACTTGAACATAAACAACTTGAACAACTGTCCGAGGAATGAACGTTTTTACTCTCTCCTTTGTCCTTTGAGAGTCATGTCCTGGCGGGTCCCGGCGGAGGATTGTCCAATTCCTGCGAAGAGCTGGAGGTAATCAAAGGGCACTCGGAAGAGGTTTCTCGGTGCCGCTTAATTTCTTGTTTCGACAGCCAGCACTTAGCGCAAATATGCTGAACCCATTTGCGCTCATTCTTAACTTGTCCGAAATGGTCTTTGGTGTGGGAACACTTTCCGGTTTGAAATGGCCTACAAAACTGCACGGCCGGCTTAGAGGTTGGTGTCCCGGAACGTACACCCGACGAACTGTGGAGCAATCGCGCCTCCAGATGAGCAAACGAATCACCCCAACGTAAGCGTCCACACTCTATTTCAAACAACGCCGCGGCGTGAAGAGAACGAACGGCTGCCCAAGGAAACTGTGTTGCGAAATACATTAAACTAGCGAAATGTTCGATACGAGCGCTCAGCTCGGTAGAACCCAATCCGGGAAGGCGAAGGATCGAAGCATAGCCAGCGGCAAATTCCGCGAGACTTAAAGAATCATACGTTACGTCCTTAGTCACATACAAGAGACTCAACTCGCTGTGAGGCCAAATCTGGGGGAACAACACCCGACTAGTGAGCTTTGCGGTCTTTCCTGACTTCAACTTCTTACCTCTCTTAGCTTTGGCGTGCCGGCTCTGACTAGGACCATCGTCGCCGGAATCCTCAGAACCACTGGAGGAGTCTGACAGACCCAGCTGCTGCATTTTGGTCTCTACTTGTGCTTGCAGGCCAGGGACCGAACGAATATTACCCGTCGTAACTGCGAGTTTCGAAGACGAACGCTTACGAACAGGGGGCGGATCCCCTTGTAACTAGAAATAGCACGACGGCGAAACGACTGTTCGAAACTGATCAAGATCAACTACATGTACGTTCTAAATGGTATCCGATTACACAAATCACATGATACATAATGAATGACTTATCAATGTAAATCGATCTTATTATAGAACCAAGAGAAATAATAACACAGGAATGAGGGAATTAAGTATTTTGAAGAGTCCTCCAAAATCAGCCATTGAGGGTGAGTAAATAGTGCATTTGACACAGTGTTGTCAATCTTGCTCTCCCCGATGAATAGAATATCCAATTGACATCGGTCGAGTAGGCCAATTACTTCATCCCCTTTTCCATAGATACTGTTTACGTTTATATGACCGATCTTCATGTTATTCTTATAGTAGCCGTTGATATGTTGGTCGAACCAATCTATGGGCTGAGTTCCCTTATCCTTTAAGGCTAGAAGGTGTGGATCGTAGGTAGTATCGTAGAATACATTATTAATATTATTACCATGTGAAAGAGCATATCAACATACCGGGGGGGGGAGGGTGTTCCGTTGGGGCTCTGAAATCTTTACCCTGTTTAAGACAAAAAAACTCATATTTCCATACCCTGTTCAACAAAAGTGTTAAAATTTTATATCCCTCTATTAGACAAATAACAAATTATCTATACTTGGATGTCAGTGTATGTGATCTTGTATAGTGACTTGTCGTAACTAAATAAGTCTTCATCAAGCATTACTTAGACTAAATAAAGCACTTAAAGTGCATAATTTATGAACCTTCGTGCAATTTTCATAGCTATGAAGCTCCAAAAAGTTTTGAGTACTTCTGCGAATAAATTTTTGGTTTACAGAGAATACTCTATCTTCTACGCTTGTTTGAAATAGTGGAAACGTAACCTTTCCTGACTCATTTCCGCGTAAGTAAAAGCCTGGGACGATTCCCGAGGTGACGTCATTTAATTAATTCAACTTTACAATAATTTGAATAAAAACTTACAATTTTCACTAATATGACTTTTTTTCCTTTACTAACAACTCATAAACTGTATATTATCTAAAAATCGATGTTTTTTGTGATAGAAAGGTGCCATAGAGAATAATGCATTAATGAGATGACATCACCTCGGGAATCGACCTAGGCCTTATGCGGTCATGGATCAGGAAAGGTCACGTTTCCACGATTTCAAACAAGCGTAGAAGATAGAGTATTCCCTGTAAACCAAAAAATTATTCGCAAAAGTACTCAAAACTTTTCGGAGTTTCATAGCTATGAAAATTGCACGAAGGTTCAAATGCACTTTAAGTTGATAAAACCATATCCTGTTCAAGATCTATTGATGTGAAAATGGATATCCTGTCCAAGACCAGAAAAACGAAAAACCATACCCTGTCCAGCGGATCATCCCATATAGTCCATATATGGGAGTACACCCCCCACCCCGCAGCGCAAGTACAGGCAAAAATCGGGACAAACAGTGGTACCCTGTGGAATTAGAACAATTTCACAAACATTTTAAAGAACAAAATATTTCTGAAATAAACCCTATACCTAGCAGTCCCACAGAGCAAGGTCCATTAGACTACGAAATAACAAATAAGGAGATCAGAGATGCCATAAATAAACTAAAGTCAGATTAACAAAGTGCCTGGGCACGACAACATTTTAAATGAAATTTTAAAATATGGCAAAGATAGTCTAATACTACCATTAAGGTCACTCTTCAATATAATTCTAGCCTCAGGCGAGTACCCTCAAGAATGGAATATCAGAGATTCATAATCCCCATTCATTAAAAGGGAGATTGTTCGGATGTAAATAACTACAGAGGCATTACTTTACTTTCCGCTCTAAGTAAAGTATTCACTTCAGTCCTCAACCATAGATTAACCTAATATTTGGAGAGTAATGGTATTTAAAAAAAAAGAATAGGGTGGTTTTATACGTTAAGAGTAAGCCTAAAAAGAAAAACAATGTTCTGTTTTCCTGTTTTGTTGATTTCAAAAAGGCATTTGACAGCATACCTAGGGAAAATCTATTTTAACAAAATACAAAAAGCGGGAATCAAAGGTAATTTTTATAACGTTCTACAAACTATATGTACTCAAATGATTTTTCAGCAGTTAAGATAGGTAATGTAAAAACAGAGAAATTTAGATGCCATATTGGCGTTAAACAAGGCTGCATGCTTAGCCCTACGCTGTTTAACTTATTCACAAGTGACCTACCCGACAAATTCGAACAATCGGGCGTTGAAGAGAGAGTCATACTAGGAAATAACAATATGAATTGCCTCCTTTACGCACATGACTTAGTCCTGCTATCAACAACCTCTAAAGGCCTTCAAGATCATTTAAAGACACTTGAGGATTACTGTAACAGTAACCGTCTGGAGGTTAATAATACAAAAACTAAAGTAATGATCTTCAACAATAATGGCAAAAGAATGAATAACTACAAATTGTACATTATAGTTGTGTCTCTAATGAGTTTTGATGAGTTTTCTAATTATACCTACTATACATACATGTACAGAATCCCAATAATTTGCCAGTCAGGCTTCCATGATCAAAAAATAGCAGCAAAATAATTGAAGGGGTGAGTATGAAAATTACCTAATTTTATGTGACTTTTTAGCAATTTTTTTTTTTAATTTGCCTGAAAACTTCTATACAACCAGTTTAACAACTGTTTATTACTGTTTTGGCATTTTATATTGACTTAGTCACATAGGCCTTTTCATGCTCTGAACCCTTCAATTGATACATGTACAGTGTATTGTACATCGTAGTTATTTAAACAGAACTCAAGAAACAGAACTAACCTCATTATTGATGTGCATCCTGTCAGACTTGGTTGTGATCTTTTGGTGGGAAAATAAATTATCTTTGATCCCTGATCTGTGATCCATTTCATAACTCAATCTGATCCTTTCTCTGATCCAATCCATTATCCAATCCAGGTTTTCTAGCTGCTGACAAATTAAGAACAATATCAAGGAATTACCTTGGGTGACTGACAATGAATAGAAGGTTTTATACCTGTCACTGCATGTAGCGTTCTGTAGTGCTTGTACAGCTTGTAGCGTTCTGTAGTCTGTAGTGCTTGTAGCGTTCGGTAGCGCTTTGTTAAGCATTCTGTAGTGATTGTAGTGCTCTGTAGTGCTTGTAGCATGGTACTGCTTGAAGCATTCTGTTTAGTGCTCTGTAGTGCTTGAATTAAGTGGTCTTTTCTCTTATTGTTTTATCTACACTCAGGTAGAATGTAGTACTTAGGTAGAATGTACATGTAGTTGAAAGTCTCCTTATCCTGGAAGTCTCCTTAAATGTACATGAAAGTGAGGCTGAACGTAGCATCGACTTGGCTTGCAGTGCCCTTTGCAACGTTCTATGGTAGACAGTCATTCTGTAGCGTTTTGAAGTGCACTACAGAAACACTACATGAAAAACCAAATCCTAAAAATATAATGTGACTCATATACAGGTATAGATAGACAAAGGTTTGGGTTTCCCTAACATAAAACTATACAGAAAAAACACTGTCCATGGCCTGGGATAGAGAGAAACACTATCTTTCAATTTTCTCTTTATCGCAGACCACAGGGTGTGGATAATTACTGGTTACAGCATCCAATTGACAACAAACTGGAGAACAACCTCTACATTGTTATGAATTCAAAGTTCTAACATGCATACAAAGTCATGTAGAGTGGTAAAATGGTAGAGAAAGTGCATAAGCAGAATAAGAAATACATGGCATTAAAAGCCATCTCTCGATCTCTACGATGTAGACGTAGTTCTAACTGAAGAAATTATGGAGATCCCTGGCAGAAGTAATTTTCACTTCTGCCAAGGCTGTTCGAGTGAAAGAGTTCAGTGGTGGATGGATCCCACACTGTAGAGACTTGGAAAGGAGAAAGATAAATTAAAACAATATTAACTTTACTTTCCGTAAACTTGTTATTTATGGGATAATATGGTTATTTCATGGTTTTCTATGAAATACTGATGAACAAATATCTCATTAAATATCCACCGTATTCCATAGAAAACCATGAAATAACCAGTAAATATTAATTGTATTATTTTTATATCATTGTCCTCTGTGTCACAAATATGTAATGATCTGCAAGAAGCCATTTCAAAGCCATGTGATTGTTTTATACATGGTTTCTAGATCCTCATGCAATAAACAATGTCTAAGGCTATGCTCATAACATCGTTCATGGCACTTGGATCTACAAACAGTACATTGTAGAAACCATGTCTAAAACAGTCACTTGATTTTGAAATAAAACATAACAAACACTAGCTGAAATGCTAATTCATTAATATTATTGATATGCTGGCCAGTGCTGGATGTACATCATATAACCTATGCCAAACAGAAACACAAACCCAAACGAATGTCAGTTGTGGTTTCAAATTTTTATTGGTATGAGACCGTTTACTGATTTTGCCAAAGTATTTGTTAGAATCACTGATATACATGTAACCTTCAAATGAAGGGATGTGTGCAACAAGGATGTAATCCTGATCACATTCTAAATTCCCCTTCAAGTTTTTTTGTTTTCTAAGGGAGAATTTAGAATGTGATCAGGAGTCACTTATGCCCTTGTTGCACACAGCCCTTCAAATATAATATAGATGTTTACTAAAGGGCATTTATCTACCAGTATGTTTTTGTATAATAAATGAAGACCAAATTTACGTCACCGGCTTGAATATATTGTAAATATAAACCTCTAGCACTCAAATCAAGAAATATTCAACTATTCACTTGATGTAGAATCGTTATTAATGATAAAAATATTTAACCTTATTGATCGTTTGCATTACAAGTATATTGGCGTCACAAAAAAATTGCCTCAAGAAAAAACTTATATTAGTAAAATATTTTTAATGCTGTGTAAAGAGCAGGTAAAAATATAGAAATGACCGAAATTTTGGAGCAAAGTAAATAAGAGTACTTTGTAACTGAGCTCTCGGCCAAATAATATTCTAACAATTTAGTGTAATTAGAATGCGGCGGCCATGTTGGTGTACACAAAGATGGGACGGTCAGAAAATATGGACGGGGACGCAGAGACGTGGGGACATGACCTTAGACACACTGTATTTTTGACTGCTAAAAATAAAAAGCAAGTAATTATGTGTGTATTCAATGCATTGTTGTATCACTACCTGGTCATTTATGTTAGAAAACACGTAATCAAAATTGTTTTCCCTCATGAACCGACGCCCTCTTGGAAAAGCCTCGTAATATGAGGCATACTCCGCCCTTGATATGAAGAAAATTACATGATTTTTCAAACTGTAAACAGTCATTTTATGAAAATCTGATAGCTCAGTTTAAAGGGAGTCGCGAAGTGAGAGTAAAGAAGTTGGCGGTTTTCGGAGGTTAATGTTAACATGAAGGAGGGGGAGGGGTGTCAAGCCTAGTGCTAGCACTATGCAGGGGACTCCTAAAGAGCATTAAACGATTAAAGGACATAGAACTACAATATTGGCTCAGCGATATATTTAACGATCAAAGGCAAAATTCAAACCAGCCGTGAGGGCAACAAACTACGGGTCTACCGTACATTCAAAACAAAGTATGAAAAAAATCAATTTGAAAATTATTCGAATACTGTTAAAAACATTAAACACAGAATTACATTCATGAAATTAAGAATAAGCAATCATTGCCTACAGATTGAGAAAGGTAGACAAATTGTTAAACCCTATTTAAAACCAGAAGATTGAATATGCCCAACTTACAACAAAGAAATGGAAGACAAAATACACTTCCTAATAAGATGTAAAACATTTGAGGCAATCAGGAATGATTTCTTATTCAAATTAAAAACTCTTGCTAACCTAGACAGTAGCCGTATGTCAGAAAAATATTTTTTCTTAACTATTATCAATCCCTCAAGGGAAGTTTCAACTATAGCTGCAAAATACATGTATGTGTATGAATGCCAGATCTGTCACGATACAAGGCTCTTAAAATATTTTAATTTATAGTTACTTTTCTATTTTTTAACTACAATGTACCTTAAAAGTTTATTAGCAACAATCCGATGTACCTATGTAGTACAAAGAGCTAATAAAAATATGTCTATGTCTATAATTTTTTATGCTCAAAGATAGCCTGGGTTTACAAGCAAACTGATTCAGGTAGCCCAGGTCAACTCACCATGATGCGGCCGCCAAAATCATTCAAACATAGAGTACACAAGTAGAGTTTTGACGGGTTATTGGTGGATTAATGTTGATTCTTTTTCTGTGGTGCCCTTTATTGCTGCTGTCTGGTGTCCTGGGGATCCTCAATAGTGCTGGTATGTTACCAACTAATTGCTAGACAACTCCAGCAACTTGCAATGTAAAATTTGGCTCTAGCATAGAGTTGTAAATTTATGGGTAGGCGAGTTGTCCCTAGCAAACTCTAGATCTTTACATGAAGTAACATGACTGTGCAAAGGTTGAACTAGTGCTAGGATGATCGTAAAACGTACCTCTCAGGTACCCGAGACAAAACTGACCCTTTACATGTAAACAGAACGCAGAATACGATAATGTGGTAGAATGCTTCTACTATTAGGATGACCCTAGTACAAGGGTAATTAATACCCTCTTATCATGTAAACAACCCCTATTAGTTTTAGTTAAGATCTTTTTTCCACCCAGGTTGCTTCCCATGCTCATTTACCTCACTCAGGGCGCATGGAAATGAGCTTTTCCAAGATGGTGATGGTTTGCCAGGTCAAACAGCTTTTGATTACGTTTTTCCTAACCTAAATGATGAGTTAGTGATAAAACAATGCACTAAATACACACATAATTACTCGCTTTTTATATTGCTGTCAAAAATACTGTGTTTCTAAGGTCATGTCCCCGTCCCCACGTCCCCGTCCATGTATTACGACCATCCACAAAGATGGTGGCCAAATATGTACTCTACAAATAAAGCTGTTTTCCCCATCAATATGATTAGCATTCACTTCAAAACACTTTAGATATCACTTTTAAAGGTTTATCAAGTCTAAAATTTGAAATTGCCTGAAATAAAATTATATGGATTTCCTTGACATTTAAGAAACACACTGACCTGGGCTGTCACAAAATTCAAAGTACTGTAACTCAAAATCAAATCACCATATCGACGTAATTTTTTTGAAGAATACTGAGAATACACGTGCCGATATCTACAATGTACAGTATTTTATCACGTATGTTACGTATTTTATCACGATTTTCTGGCGAAACTATATGAGCACATGTCTGAGTCCATGGTCTGCCATCTTGGATTTTCAAGGAGGCCTGGGGTGAGAGTTTTCTCAAATGTCTGATCGAGCATGACCGAGCTCCGATGTTGAACATGAACTCGATGAGAATTAGACTTTATTTGAAAATTTAGAGGCTTCCAAGACCAATTAAGGCCTTTAACAACACTAGGAACCATTCAAGGAGTCAGCAGAAAAGATGACAGGCAACTGGACAGCTAGTTTTCTTTGGAAAGCGAAGGAGAGGAGTTTGAGTAGAAATCTTGTTGACACTCGTGTTCTGTGAATTCTATTGTCCATATGGCTTTGTTTATGGTCATTGCAAAAAAGTTTTCTGGAAACACTCACATATACAATGTAAGCTGCACCCCCAACTCTTTGGCAATTTTTTGTTACTCTCAAAATCTGAAAGTCAAAAAAAGGTGCGGCTTATACATGATAAAATACGGTAAATCATATTAAAAGAACAGCTTCAGATATCTCATAATTTAGATTTTTTAATTTTGATGACGTCACATGCAAAGGATCTACATGTATATACACTTTAAGATTATGATTCTTTGTCCCCAGAGAATTGTACCCTGAGTTCCAGAGGCCCAAAGAAGTAATAAAGGCCTGAAGAAGTAAAATAGAGAAGAAGGGGAAGAGAAGAAAGAAGGGCCTCTGGTCAAGTCCGTTGAGAATCTCACTTCCATGCAGAAGCTACATGTAGGTTCAGAATTTGAACCTTGTCTCCGATTGGCTTATCTAATCATTACCAGGCACGACCGTGAGTACTTGATACAACAGCAATTGTCATTGGCCTACCACTTCAAACCGGTTTTATGACAACTGTATGTCATTTTACTTCCAACCGCAACTTGCGAAGGAGATGCACAAAGTGAAAATCAAGTATTTTGGGGGATGCTGTGAAGTTTATGTTGGCTTCAAAGTTTCTGGAGATTACTAAATTGAAGGGAAAACAAGAGGAGGCACTGTACGAGTTTATAAAACGTAAAGACGTCTTTGCTGTGCTTTCGACAGCATGGGGGAAGTTTCTGATATTTGTACATGTATATAAGAAATATAGGTCTTGTAAAAAAAAAATCTAAACAAATTTTATTTTAGAGTGCTGAGTGGTACTCTGAGTCTAAGTCAGTGGTCAAATTAGTGGATACGCAGTGATTTAAATTTTCCTGCTATGAGATAGATAACCTATAGTGTTGATTTGTATTGGAGGTTCAGTGCCCAGGCTGTAAGTTGGGTCAGTGCTCGAGAGTTTGGTTGCTAGGCAACCAACCAGCCCAGTACACTGGGTCACACCGAAGTGGACATGAGAAAAGAAAAAGGGGAGGGAGGGAGAGGAAATTACCCGCGAGGAACGCTAATAATCCTGGCAACAGCGAACGTGAGATCAACACTTGCGACCGATGCGAAGAGCAACTGAGAACCCGCCAAAATTCAGTAAACAAAAGTCCCGAATGAGACGCCGGCCCAGGCCCCGCGGAGAATGCCACAGGAAGACCAAGCGCTGGTGTATTTAACCATGTCTAAATTGCATTTAGTCTCGATTAAATTTTCCTGCTATGAGATAGATAACCTATAGTGTTGATTTGTATTGGAGGTTCAGTGCCCAGGCTGTAAGTTGGGTCAGTGCTCGAGAGTTTGGTTGCTAGGCAACCAACCAGCCCAACGAGACCGCGGTCGAGCCGAGCGAGGACTGACCGAACTCTGACACTAACCTCAGGATCCTGCAATGCCAAAGCCTGGACAGGCCCGATGAGGTAAGCGAGCAAGCAAGCAAGCAAGCAAGCAAGCAATGACCAGAGCCATCTAGTTTAGGCTTGATCTATTTAAATTCCCAGCAACTGGGAGCAACTTGAGGAGCTTGAACCAAGGCGAAGCTAGTCTCAGGTCAGGCCCCGAGGCAGCTGGCCAGGGGGACCCAGGCCAGCACCCCCCGGGCCAAACGGCCGCGGGCGACACTGAGAGCTAAGTCCCCCGTTAGTTAGCAGGCATAACCGGAGCAACCAGGTAGCCATGCAGCTCTTGAAACTTACCTCCAGACGATATTACCAGGAACCCACAGCAGAACGCATAGAGATTCCAAGGCGATGAGAAGCAAACCAAACAAGGTATACACTTGAGCACTCATAAAATGTTGTTGACAGCAGCACGGCAACAATTGAACAACTGAACTTGACACTTACTTCACACGCTAAGCATTACTGGTCAAGAGTAGCAAACAACCTTGAACCAGCCCAACCCGCAATTTCTCCTAATGGAGTTAATTCTTTAGCCAAGGCTGCAACAGTTGAGGAGCAACGGCGGCTAGGTCCTGAGGAGCAATGCGAATATATGTTTGATATGCATCGCTAGTCCACCGCCCCAATGTTTTTATCAGAGATTCTGATAAACCTGCAAGAGAAGCCGCTGTGGCGGCTCCGATGCGGAGGCTGTGAGATGAGAAGTGGCCTATCACCTTTGCATCTGTGAGAGCTTTGCTGAGCAGGCTGTTGAATTTCGCTTTGGTCAAAGCAGAACCGTCCTGTAGAATGAATAGGGGCCCCGGGGCTGGGCCCCTGACAGCTAAATAGGCAAACAACGCGTCCACAGGGCATACTTGGGTAAATGTGCGGCCCACCACAATAGTAGATCCCTGGCGGAAAGGATCTGATTTAGAAGCCTTGATGCGAACATACAGGAGGCTAGACTTCGCATGAGAGTCTACAACCAAGTCATCCACTGTAAGATGGAGAGTGGGATCAAAGCCTTCTAAAGAGGGGCTGGTAAATTCACTGCAGCGAAGAAAACCAAAGAATGCAAGGCAAATAGCAGCCCAAAGCATGACGTCTCCTGGCAAACTGGGAACCAGAACTGAGCGTAAGGACGCCAAGACAGCTGGAGTAATTGGCAGCCTTGTGTCCTTGGAACGACCTTGACGCCTGCGGACAACGCGAACAACCCGTTGAAGACGTAAACAGTTCTGTAATGGATTGGGAAAGCCCAAATCGATATGAAGGGATCGCACAGAACTAAGGTACACCTTAATGGTGGATGTAGAGAGATTGTTGCCTGCTATGAAGGCAACGAATGCGACAAGGCAGTCTTCTGAGGCAGGTAGGCTTTCGGATACCAAGTTAGAGCGCTTGCAGAAGGAGAGAAACAGTCTTTGACCTGATGAATAGGATTTTCGGGAGTTAGCAGCAAGCCCTGTATGCAAGAGGGAGCACATCTCCGATGTTAGAACCACTTTGTCAGCGAGAGTAAAAGGTGTTGAGGAATGGAGACTGGGGAATGATCTGCGGCAGGAGCCAACTGACGGAATCTGCGCATCTGAGAACGAGAGAGGGCATCAGCAACCGAGTTTGTAATACCTGGAATGTGTGTGGCTGACACAATAAAGGAAAATTTGGCGGAAGCCAAAATTAAACTACGTAATAGGTGCATCACACAAGGGGAACGGGAGGTGCCGGAGCGCAGGGCATACACTACAGCTTCATTGTCCAATTGGAACAAAATACGTTTTGCTGTCCACTGGGAGCCCCAGATGTGGGCGGCCACTACCACTGGGAATAGCTCTTTGAATGCGATAGGAAGAGGCAAACATTGAGAAGGCCAAAGGCCCTGGAACCAGTGTCCTTGGTATATGGCACCAAAACCTATGGTACCGGAGGCATCACTGGCAACCTGGAAATCGGACGGCGGGAGCCAGTTTGGCATTAGAAAGAAACTACAGCCATTCCAGTCGGAGAGAAAGTGATCCCACCACAGCAGATCAGTCTTAACTGTAGAGGAGAGGCGAATATGATGCGCTGGAGAGGACACTTTGCAAGTCAGATTTATGAGTCTCCGAAGGAAGGTGCGACCAGGGCGGATAACCTTGCAGCAGTGATGTAATAAACCAATGAGTGATTGCAGTTCCTTGAGAGTACATGAACGGCGAGAAATCCAAGACTTAACGACTGTACGAACCTTCAGCAATGTTTCTTCTGGCAGGCGAGCCTCCAAACGGGTAGAATCTAGGAGGATGCCCAAGAAGCAGAGCTGAGGGGCTGGGCCTACGGATTTGTGAATAGCGAGAGGAACTCCTAGATCGTTGCAAGCACGGGAAAAGGCATCCATGTTCTGCTGGCAGACAAGGGAGTTTGGAGGACCAAGTGTGAAGTAGTCATCTAAATAATGTATCAATGGCGATACCTTGAAGTGATGAGTTGCAATCCACTGCAAGCCTTCTGCTATGCGGTTGAAGATAGACGGGGCAGATCGAAGGCCGAAAGGTAGAGCTAAGTCGATGTACAACTGGTCTCTCCAAACCATACCCAAGAGGAAACGATCATCTGGGTGAATAGGAACAATGCGATAGGCACTTTCAATATCCAATTTGCCCATCAGGGAACCGCGACCACAGGAAAGAATGAGGTCAATGGCTTCATCTATACTTGTGAAATGGACGGGGAAGTCCTCTTTGGATATTCCGTCGTTAACGCTTGACCCTTCTGGGAAGGAGAGGTCAAGGATCAGTCTCCATTTCCCTGGTTGGCCCCGCTTAACAATAACGCCAAATCTGCTAGAGTGGAAGAATGGAACAGGAGGGGATGTAAACGGGCCGGCCACTCGACCCAATGAACATTCCTTAGCCAGGTACTCGTCTATAACTATTGGCTGAGCAAGGGCTGACTGCAAATTATGGGGTGCAGAGCGAAGAGGCGAACCAGAGAAGCCGCAGTGGAACCCTTCTGCAATGCCTGTAATGACGAAGGAGGCAAGTGGTTGGTCAGGATGCGATGAGAGAAGATTGATCCAGCGAGAGAGCCGAAGAGGAGTTACTGACGAGACACTAGGTAGGAGTGGCCAGGCAGGATTTTGATGAGGAGTAGAGGAGGAGGTGGAGGGTTCACTTCCTCCTCTCCTTCCGAAAGGGCTGGGATGATGCGGAACGGCGCTTCAGAGGCAACGGTGTCGGGGCCTGAGACTGAGAAACTCCTAAGGGACAGTCAAGGGCTCTGTGGATATCTGTGCAGCCTTCGGTGCTACACACGTGGCGGAAACGGCAAACCCGAAAACTCGAAATACACTGACCGGAGTTCCAAGAGCGGCAAGTGAATAGACTAGTAGTGGAACCGGTAGCCTCAAAGGTGGAACGCTGAGCGCCTCTGGCTGATAGAACTGGGGAGGTCCAAGGGCAGAGCTCCGTCGAATGGTCCATTGCCTGGCAACTCCGACAAGAGACTGTAGCCTTGTTGGCATTTGTGAAGCTGAGGCTCCACAAACTGGGATGTGGTTCCCCCCAAGAAAGTGAAGGCTTGTTCGCTGCCAGAGCTCGAAAGCTGCGATCGTAGGCGAACCAATGGGGGGTTTGGTAGTTGTGGGCAGACCGGCAAATCAGGAGAAGATAGGCCAAAAGGTCGGACGATCTGTGGGGAGAAGAGGCCAGCACCACCGCAGCATACATGCAGAAGGCCTCCACCCAATCATGGAAGTTTAGCAGAGCTTTATGTTTAGGTCTAGTAGGTGCCAGCTCTAAGTAAGGGGCAAGAGAGTTAGAAGTTGACAATCTGACAGTAGCTGGCTTGGAAGGATCAGGGATAGATGACAGATTGGCTGGAAGGAAATCTGTTAAATCGACGAACTGCCCAGAATTTGCCAGGTTGACTAGCTTGGGAGGAATTGGTGGAAGGGAATCCGCTACGAGAAATGGCCGAGTCGAGGAAGGTGTCGGAGCAGCCGGCATCGGAAATGACGACCAACCAGGCAGCGCTGGGCCGGGAACAAAAGTAGATGGAATGGAAGGAATCGGGAAAGGAGCCGACTGAGCAGAACGCATGAAGTAGGGGGCCGACCAAACAGAAGAATACGTACCTGCTGTATCTGAACGAGCCGGGAAGGATGGGAACGAAGGAGATGCTGTTCGAGGCGGCGAAACTGAGGCCGCCGAAGGCCCTGGCACTGAAGAATTGTCAGAGGCCACGACCGTTGAAGGTGGTACTGATGGCCGGAACCCTGCCTGAATCAAAGCCGAAACTAGACTTTGAAAGTTCGACGAGGAAGAGAGATTGACATCAGCATCCGATCCTGATGGACTTGCCGTGTTCCCGATCGCCTCTGGATCTGACATGTTGTTCGATCGCTGCATTCCACCAACGATACCGCGAGTCCGACGAAGAAACTATATTTAAATGCGATCCAGCGAAGCCAGCAATATTAAGATGAGCACCGAGGAACGCTAATAAATTACCCGCGAGGAACGCTAATAATCCTGGCAACAGCGAACGTGAGATCAACACTTGCGACCGATGCGAAGAGCAACTGAGAACCCGCCAAAATTCAGTAAACAAAAGTCCCGAATGAGACGCCGGCCCAGGCCCCGCGGAGAATGCCACAGGAAGACCAAGCGCTGGTGTATTTAACCATGTCTAAATTGCATTTAGTCTCGAATAAAGAAAGATCGATCGAAACCTTACCGTTCAGTTGACAAATTTTACATGTTAAACGTGGGTGGATACATGAGAATGCATTATACCCATACAGTTACATGTACAGATACAGACATTCGAGAGGAAGCAGACGCCAAAATCTTATTCGTTTGCCACGACGGCACGACTCACGAGCCTCAAAACTTCTTGTAAACCTGAAATTGTTTGACTTCACAATTACAAAGATAATGATACGACTTCTCGACTAACTTCACTCATTATTAGATGTTTGCAGGCTCTTTGGGGTTAATTTAACAGCTCCAATCTTACCTTGCGTGTGTAGAAGACCTCCAGAGCTCGAGGCGTCCACCATTTTGGTTTTCTTGGCTCCCAGGCTCCACGCTGTCAAATTAACAGGCACGCAAGAGCTTGTCATGGGACTCAAGTAACGTCAGGCAGGATTTTATTTTTAGGTACGCGCGCAGCTTCCGTTACTCCCGCTATAGCGCTCGGTCCCGGGGAACTCTTCTTGATTGCATGTGACAATCTAGGATGCAAAATGGAGTAGCTCTGGCCACTATCAGCGTAAAGCAAACCAGTTGAACATGCAGTCTTTCAAATATCCATCCACGTTATGTACCGATCAATTCGAAACATCAACATCCCCCCCTCGGGCAACCCCCGGGCATTTGACTCATTTTCGTGCCCGGGGAGTAGGGAATTTGACATCGGTAGCTTTCCTTGGGGTGGGGGATGAGGGGTGGGGGAGGGGGGGGGGGGGGATTTGAACAAGTTGTCTCGATTTCATGTTATGTGCTCCGTGATTTCCTCGATCGAAATCATGGTGGAATTGGAGTGGGGAGTCACTACGGAGCCCTGTAAGGGCCATCAACAAACACATTTTATGAAAGACTATCGCACGATAAAGTGTTACTATCTCGCGATACCATTTTACTATCGCGCGATACTGTTTTATTATCGCTCGATAGTGTTATAATATCGCGCGATAGTGTTTAATATTGCGCGATAATATGTTATTTTAAAATACGTACATTACTTAGCAAGACACCATGGCGGCGAACACGCTACGTGATAATGCTCTTCTCCTTTATATGTTTCACTTACGTCCGACAACGAATTTGGCTTTATCTGAATACGCACCGGCGATTCAAAATGCTATTGAAAATAACAGGGATGCATTTTTTAAGTCGACTGAGTACTTTAATCTAGGCTTGAATTATATGGAAATCCTCTCTTTTCTTTTAAATTTATATATAAATATAATGCCATCTTAAACGTGTTCTGAGAAGCAAGAATTTACGAAGGAGAAAGGACTACAGTAGTTCAGATGAAATAATTGACGCCATAGAAATGGAACTCCAGGGAAGTGGGAGCTGTCTAGGCTACAGGCAAATGCACCACTTGTTAAGGAACAAATATTCGCTGGTATTAAATTAGCAAGGAAACTGTTATATACGCTTTGATGAAGGAGTTGAAAGACGGTAGCGAGACACAGATTAAAGCGCGGGTATTATTTTGCACCAGGGCCTAACTTCGTATGGCATTTAGATGGCTAGTATTTCTCGACTAATGCAGTTCGGGTAAAGCCAAATTCGTTGTCGGAAGTAAAAGAAACATATAAAGGAGAAAAGCATAATCATGATCACGTAGCATGTTCGCCACCATGTTGTCTAGCTAAGTAATGTACGTATTTTAAAATAACATATTATCGCGCGATATTAAACAGTATCGCGTGATAATAAAACAGTATCGCGTGATAAATCGATAGTAACACTTTATCGCGCGATAGTTTGTGTTTGTGGATGGCCCTTACAGGTCTCTTTAGACGACTTCAAAAAAGACAAAATTCTGATTTTATAAGCGACTGGCTTAAAAACAAAGGGACTCTAAAAGCTTTGTGCTGTATTTGAAGGTATTAAAATATAAATGTACATTGCTTACGAATATTTAAACTGTCTGTTAAAAACAAAATGCGGTGTCACAACTAATACTAAGTCCCGGGGGTAGGGGCATTTGATCGCCTAATACGACGATGGGGTAGGGCATTTGAACAACATTTTTGGCCCGGGGGACGGGAATTTTAACAATCCAAACTCCAAAAATTCAAATGCCCGGAGGTTGCCAGAGAGGGTGATGTTGATGTTTCGAATTGATCGGTACATTAGCCTATGAACAGGCCTGTCGCAGGCTACATGTACATCCACACTAGTATTTTGATAATCAAGCCTCAGATAGTATATTCACGTTAGTTTTAGTGCGATGAAAATACATCAGACGAGAAAGAAAATATCTATAGAGATGGGGATCTGGTCCCATTTGACTGCATAAAGAACCCCAGAGGGTGGGGGTTTTCTTACATTGGGAACTTTTTCAAATCAAATCTCCCCCCCCCCCCCCCCACCCCGGGGATCGGGGTTTCAATTGAAAAGTTCATTAGTCCCTCTGCCGCCTGTTTTACTCAGAAGCGTTATTAGAAGACCTGGGCCTCGGTGACAACAGTGAGCTATGGCAGATTGCGTGGCTCGTTTGTCAGCAAAAATATCAATCAAACCCTCCTCGACCAATCAGCTAACAGTCTACTGCCTGTGATTGAAGAACACCCGACAACGTAGGTTTGTCATATTCAACGTAGGCTTGTCATATCCAACGTAGATTTGTCATATTCAGAAAAGTGTGATAAGGTCACGTGTGAATGAAATTATTAAACTCGCAGGAAATGAATAGTGACGTCACTGGCAGTAGCTTGCTTCATATTAGCTCTCTTGTTCATAGGAATATCAGCAGCACGAGGTAGCCATATCAGATTACCGCGCATTTCACCTAGAGGGGGAGGGGTGGGAGTCACTCCGATATGTTGACCCTGTTAGCTCTCTTCTTCATAGGATAATCAGCAGCACGAGGTAGCCATATCAGATTACCGCGCATTTCACCTAGAGGGGGAGGGGTGGGAGTCACTCCGATATGTTGACCCTATTAGCTCTCTTGTTCATAGGAATATCAGCAGCACGAGGTAGCCATATCAGATTACCGCGCATTTCACCGACAAAAGGGGGGGGGGTGAGAGTGACTCCGATGTGTTGACCCTATTAGCTCTCTTCTTCATAGGATAATCAGGAGCATGAATAGACGGCTACAAGATATATGCATTTTAATGTACAAAGTTAGGTATAACTTATGCCCTAAATCAATATGTAGCTTATTTAAGGCTAACAACAGCTCGTATAACTTAAGGCAATCGGATTTCTCCTTACCTAGTTTTAATACAGTAACATACGGCAAACACACAATTAGATATTTAGGCCCAAAACTATGGAGCAAACTATCCAGTAAGGAGAGATGCTCCGTCAAACTTAATGAATTTAAAGCATGTATACGGAAACGTGACCTAAGTAATTTACTAGGCGGTTGTAGTGGCTGCCATTTATGCAACACATAATTATTTTAGAATGTATTTTAACTTTAACTGCATTGTTTCTTCTGTTAGTTTTTTAACTTGTAAATAGTCACCATTAATTATTATTATAGATATTGTCATTCAAGTTTTTAGATTTTTAGATTTTTTAACATCCAATTAGTTGTAGGTGTCCCCTATTAGCGGTGGGTTTTTCCCCTCTGCTAGATGTATTTGACACGTAAATAAAGTTATTATTATTATTATTATATCAGATTACCGCGCATTTCACCTAGAGGGGGAGGGGTGGGAGTCACTCCGATATGTTGACCCTATTAGCTCTCTTGTTCATAGGAATATCAGCAGCACGAGGTAGCCATATCAGATTACCGCGCATTTCACCGACAGGGGGGGGGGAGGGGGGGGGGGGGGTGAGAGTGACTCCGATGTGTTGACTCTATTAGCTCTCTTGTTCAATTTGTTTGACTGTAGAACAGTTTGTTTGGCATTTTTGTCTGCAAGTAGTATTAGCTCGGCGTGAAGGAGAACGCTAACCCATATTTCAATGTATATGTAGTTATGATATTGAATCATGTTTGCCGCGTAGCACTAGTAAGTGTAAAGAATGTAATATATAAAGTGGTAAGCTGTAGTGCTAGGTGTGCACACCCTACGATGGAAAGAGAAAAAATCTCTGACCCAAGTGGGACTCGAACCCAACGACCTCCAGGTTACATGTCTGGCGCTCTACCAACTGAGCTATCAAGTCAGATGAGAGCAATCGTGGGTATTGGTGCGTTATATGGGGTCACGGCGATTATATATGTATATGTAGTTATGATATTGAATCATGTTTGCCGCGTAGCACTAGTAAGTGTAAAGAATGTAATATATAAAGTGGTAAGCTGTAGTGCTAGGTGTGCACGCCCTACGAGGGAAAGAGAAAAAATCTCTGACCCAAGTGGGACTCGAACCCAACGACCTCCAGGTTGCATGTCTGGCGCTCTACCAACTGAGCTATCAAGTCAGATGAGAGCAATCGTGGGTATTGGTGCGTTATATGGGGTCACGGCGATTATATATGTATATGTAGTTATGATATTGAATCATGTTTGCCGCGTAGCACTAGTAAGTGTAAAGAATGTAATATATAAAGTGGTAAGCTGTAGTGCTAGGTGTGCACGCCCTACGAGGGAAAGAGAAAAAATCTCTGACCCAAGTGGGACTCGAACCCAACGACCTCCAGGTTACATGTCTGGCGCTCTACCAACTGAGCTATCAAGTCAGATGAGAGCAATCGTGGGTATTGGTGCGTTATATGGGGTCACGGCGATCACATATTTCAATGTGATTGCTTACCCCAGCTGAATCCTACGCCTACGGGCAGCACGCCGAAAACTGATCATTTCTTGGATGGCAAACAATGGCTTCTATGATCATTTTCTGCTGTGGTTTAAACAAATTAATTAGACTTTTCCTGCCTTTTTAATAGCAAAGTCTAATGCCAGTTCAAACAGTTCCAACATCGATTTGTCCGTCATTCTTTTTTCTGGAGTTTAGAGCATGCGCTGTGCAGACCATGTAACCCGAATTCTGGCTATGCAAATTCAGTTCCTTTGATTTTCGTTGAACATGCGCAGTAAGACATAAAAGAACCATCTGGGGTCGAGATTGTTCTCAGGCGGGAAATCAAGGATCATAATAGGACATTTGCACGATGACGTCACTACAACTACCAGAATTCTGCAGTGCGCGGTTTCTTTTGTTCTTCTAATTTAGACCATTGTCTTGGTATTCTCAAAGGAGTTGTTAAATCTGAATGAGAAAAATAATTCGAAAAGGATTCTGGTAGTTGTAGTCAAATGACGCCATCATGCAAATGTCCTATTAGTGCCATGCTCACTCTTGGTTCTCAGACGGGAAATCAAGCATCATAATTAGTGCAAATTATCACTCTTGGTTCTCAGGCTGGAAAACAAGGATCATAATTAGTGCGCATGCTCGATAGTGCCAGATTTGAAAACACTGCGAGGCTCGTCTAACGGGTTCTGTTCATAAGCCAATTTTACCGCTTTAATATTTGATTTTTGAAAGCCTTTTTTTTAACCTCATGCTACACATTTATTCCTGTTACTACAACAGTTATCAACTACTGGAACTCCATAAAATATGCCATATGGTCCGTTTTTGCTTGACGCGACTCGCACGTAAAACATGAACACAATCTAAAAAGGGTTTTAGTTCACTCATCATTTTTCTTGTCACAAACAGAAATGTCATGTTATGTTATTATGTTGTTATTATTATTATTCTCTCTAGCTCTGAGGTATAAAAGAACATTGTAAATATTTATTGTAGTTTGGAAAATAAACAAAACAGTTTCCTACATGTTTCCTACATGAGCTTCAGTTGGGAGGAAAACCAAGCTAGTCGAATTCTACTTGTCAGCAACACCAGATACTTTAAAATTCTTATTCCTATTCACAGTTACGGGTAGCAGTTTGCCTATAAAACTATTCAATGCATCAAATTCACCAGAGGCTGCAAAAACAACAACAGCAAAGTGAGTAGAGCTAACCTTTACCCTTCTACGCTTTTCAACCTCGAGCATACCCTGGGTTCCAGAGGTTAAATGTTTTGCCTTTTGTTGGTAAATTCGGCGAGCCGCGGAAGGCAAAACAAATTCAACCTCTGGGCCAGGTCTGTCTGAATCTCGTTTTCATGCAGAATAACGCGTCAGCAAAAAAGGTCTAGATTTTGATTGGCTTAGAGCAGCGCAAGCTATATTTGAAAATTGAAAGACCAGTGAAAAAAGTCGAAACACCAATTCAAATTACACTACCTTTTCACAAAGTCTTGAAACCAAAGATTCTGACGTTAAATGTAACCTAGCTTTATACACACGTATTTCTTGCACGTAGTTGATAAAGAAAACTGCAGAGAAAGGGAAGTTTCGGGTGAAAAGTTTTCAATTTTAGTCCGCGCGCGCTGCTGACGCAATCATCACTGCACGCCATTTCGAACATCGAGCGCGCGCTCAACGTGAGCGGTTTTGGACACGTGATGGGTATTATCCAATTACAGGCTGTTGTAAGCGTTAGCCAATGGCTATCGGTCTCCATATTTTGGATGAATAAATTAAGTTCAAACAGACCTGGCCCAGAGGTTAAATTTTGCCGTCCACGCTCTCGACGATCCTCGCGCCTTTACCAACAAAAGGCAAAATTAACCTCTGGAACCCAGGGTACCTCGAGCATGAAAGAGAAGGGAAATCAAGACTTAAAACACGTTTTGCAATTCTAAAGGCAGGACTAAATCAAATTCAAAGTATCTGGTGTATTCTTGGCCTTGATATTGTTATCCTATATAAATGAATTCGCCCGATCCTTGGGAACCTCGCGAATGTCTCGCCCATTCCTTAAGAATCTCCACTAACTTCGTGTAACCAGCTTAGGCCCATTTCATATGGAGCGGTATCCGGGTCAAAAATACTGACGATGTGTCGTTGTGGATGCATAGCACGGCGTTCCGTCGTTTCGATGTCTCGTTGCGTCTAGTCGTTGTGTCGTTGTGGCTACATAACATGCCGTTCTTTCGTTTCGTATCTTGATGCGTCCAGTTTATGCGTCGTTCCGACGACTGCGTGACACGGTGTTTCGTCTTTTCGATATTTCGATGCGTCTCAGCACCGTATTTTTACGAGCTCCTAAGGAGAGGAATCGCTCACTTAATTTATTCATGAAATGACAATATAAACTAACTAAAATCCTACCCTGAAAAATAAAAAAAACCTAACCGGTCAGTAAACAAGATCTTACCCACCTAGAGCTAGGGTTCTCAAGAAAAAACTTCTCAAGAAAATGGTGAGGTAAAAAAATTTGAGAGATTTTCTGAAACTCGAACCCCGCTCCCGCCTACTCGTAAGGCAAACGTCGCAACCACTACACTAAACAACCATCGTCACTCAATTGCTGTCAAATTTGTACATTTTAAAACCACTGCTAATTTATGTTAGTTTACATGGTCGTTTCATGAATAATTAAGTGAGCGATTCCTCTCCTTAGGAACTCTAGTATTTTTGAACCGATCTCCGCGAATGATTTTAATAATAATAATAATAATATTTTGACAGGAAAGCTCCACTCACAATTTGTGATTTTCAGGGAGGTCCTGTATTAAAAATATATATTTCACTAATATATGGAAAACAGAAAAGATAAATGGCAGTTCAAGTCCTGGTAATTAACGCTTCTATGAAAGCGAGGCTATCGCTAAGTGCATGGTCATATCTAGGTGCATGGTCATATCTAGGCAATATGGCGGATGAGTCGAGCTCTGCAGTGAAGATAAGATAAGATTAGCTTTATTTATCCACGTGACATTACTGAGCCTAAAAAGGCTCGTTACAAAAATGTACGTGTCTCTACAATAAAAACTAACAATACATCTACAAAGGAAACTATGGAAGGATGGTTCAAGAACAAATTCAATAGTATCAATGTAAAAACTACGATAAAAATCTATGATAATAATCCTAATATAATACATATATAAATGAAGTCATGAGCTGGCTAGCACTAGCTAGAGCACTGGATACAAAGGCACTCGTCTTGGCCTAGTTTAAGTTTCTTAAGCTTTGCAGCAAAGTTTTTAAGATTAGGAGCCTCCCTTACATGAATAGGTAGTTTGTTCCAGAGTCGGCATGCAATATACGAAAAGGATCTGTGTTTGAAACTAGTATTGGGGGCCGGCTGAGTAAATAAGTCTACTTCCATTTCCACGGAGATTGTAAGTACAGTTTTTGTTACGAAACATATTACTTATATAGTTAGGATAACCTTTATAAATAAGTGTAAGAGCTTGCGCACAGCGCCTATGCTTAATAGATTCTAAGTTATACTGTGACAAAATCTGTTCATATCTAATAGACTTAGGTACCTTAAAAAGAGTTCTGAGTACATAATAGTTAGCATGCTCTAACTTATCTGATAAGGTATTATTGATTCCTATTAAAAGAGGGCTACAGTAGTCGAAATGAGGGAGGACATACGCCTTGTATAGTTTCAATGCCGTGTCACTATCAATAAAGTTCCTGATTCTACGCAGAGCGCCAATCTTCGCATGAACTTTATTGAGAACTGATTTTATGTATGGGGCAAATGTTAACTTGTTATCGAGGTTGACTCCCAGCAGCTTCAGTTCTTCCTTAACCCAGATATTACTTGACTTTAACGCGAGCTCGTAGTTATAGCTGGATTTACCAATGATCATAGCCTGCGTCTTAGTGGCGTTGATAGTAAGGTAGTTGTCATCAAGCCACTGTGATAAGCGTGACAAGTCGCCGTTTATGCAGAATTCCAAGACCGCAGGTGAGTTACTTGCAGAGTAACCGGTAGTGTCGTCTGCATACAGCCTTAGTTCCACATTCTTGGTGGTACGGGTTATGTCGTTAATATATATATTAAATAAAAGCGGTCCCAAAAGGGAACCTTGCGGGACGCCACACTGGACTGTGCGCCAACTTGAGTAGCTGTTCTCTATTTTGACTCGCTGCTGGCGGTCGCTGAGGTACGAGCGGATCGATTTCAAGGAGGTTCCTAAGACCCCATATTCCTTTAGTTTTCTTAGAAGGAGACGGTGACATAGCGTGTCGAACGCCTTGCTCAGATCTACTGACACAGCAGAGACCGTTTCTCTCACATCTAGTGCTTCTCTCCAATCCTCTGTGATCTTTAACAGGGCCGTACAACATGAGTGTCCTCTTAGGAAGCCAGATAGACTGTCAGAGAGTAGGCGGCGTGGCACAAAGTAATTGTACAATTGATTGTGCATGACTCGTTCGAATATCTTGGATACACACGGTAGTATTGAGATGGGACGATAGTTGGCTTTAGCAGCTTCACAGTCCTTTTTGAACGAGGGATTGATATTACTAGATTTCCACTCGCTAATCCAGCATGATTGTTCAAGACAGTAATTAATCAGGCGAGCCAACGGTGACGCCAGAGCAGGGGCCGAAGCTTTCAGGAACCTGGGGGGAATGTTGTCTGCACCAGTAGCTTTGGAGCCATTTAGAACCATTAGCAAGTCTAAGATGTAATCAGAAGACACAGGCTGAAAACTAAATGTATTCTCTTGATCTTTCATTATTTCATTTATAAGGCCTATACTACGATGATTGTCGAAGTCTGATTCCGTTTGATCTAAAGGATGGTTCAGACCAGATTCAGCGAAGTAGTTGTTAAATATCTCCGCGACTTCTTGGAGGTTGCTGTGAACTTGGCCGTTTTCAACGAGAGTTATTTTGCTCGAGTTTGCCCCGCGCGTGTTAGGTAAAAGAGGCTTCGATTTCCTCCAAAATTCTCTAGGACTTGTTTTATTAGGCTTCTCGTTGGCGAAATAACCGCGAAGGGCTTTACGCTTCAGTGATGTGATCTTGTTCCGTTGTCTTTTGAATGCATCCCAGTTTTCCTTCGTACGGTTTTTACGAAAGGCTCTGTGCAATCGACCACGGCGAGAGATTTCACGCTTTATCTCAGGTGTAATCCACGGCAGTTGGTCTCCCCGCACGCGTATTCTTTTTACAGGCGCGTGTATGTCAAGCACCTCATTGTACAGGCCTTTCCAGTGGGACCACACATCATCAACACTCTCGAATATGTACGCACTCTCCCACGGGACATTCTTGAGATCGCAAATGAATGATTCATTATCAAAGTTTTTCATGCTTCGATATGAAATTAACTTTGGGGGTGGTTTCGGGAGCCTCTGTTTACGCACAGTGTATATTAAATCATGATCGCTTATTCCCAACTGTAGTGAACCACTTTTAGCGTAGTGACTTGGATGGCTAGAAAGAATCAGGTCTAGTAACGTAGCTGTAGACCGAGTAACTCTGGTGGGATCTTCAATTGAATTTGTTAGCTGCATGCATGGAACTGGTCGCACACTTCTTTAATTTTTTCAACATCCCTGTTATCCGTATTCAGGTCGAAATTTAGGTCACCAATCACAACTACTTCCTTTCTGGAGTTATACATCAGTTCAAGGGCAGAGGCCAGTGAGTTCAGAAAATCAGCAGGCTTACATTTACCAGGTGAACGGTAACATGCACAAACCATAAAATAGACGCCATTGTTCCCTTTAATATCAAGACACAATGATTCCACATTAACTGGTTCAAGCTTGCGTCTTCTTATCACTGTTACGTTAGATCTCGCATACGCCATAATTCCTCCTCCGTTTCTAGTCCTGTCCCTTCGTATTATCCGGTAGCCAGGATGATCTAGTAGAGTATTACTGATGGCGCTGTTCAATTTGGTTTCAGCAAGAAACAATATATCAAATGTACATTCGTCTAGAATGAATTTAACTTCATCAGCCTTGTTTATAAGAGCGTTCACGTTTAGATGGGCTATAGTTAAGTTAAACTTGTAGTGAGATCGAATGTTTTCCTTATACCATGTCGCCGAGTTGGGCTCATTAGCGATTTCATGATCTTGAAGGCCGCCATCTTGGTTGTTATTACTTTCTCCTCTGTCTTGAAATAATTCAAGGAAATCTGCAACCTCAACTCCAGCGAATGGTAGAGCAGATCTTATTACACAGGAAGGACAGTCCCACTGATAGTTAGGAACTGCTGAGATTTCACGATATGCCACAGGAGTGAGTTCTCCGCACTTAAAATGAGAATAAAGACAGCACGTGGAACAGTAAAGCGCTCGGTGAGTTCTTGCTACTGGCTTGCCACATACAGAACAGGGCTTCTTAATATCACCCGGGTTCACCTCAACATCCCCTGCCCTAATGAGCTCGATGTTAAATGAAGCAGAGGAGTTACGATAATAGGACACTCTTCCTTTGAGGTATTTCCGCGACTTTCGAAAATTTGTATCAGCATTCCAGGTCGTCTCCAATAATGTAAAATTACCAGCGAACGGTTCCTGCCGGCCTTCGAACAGTCCAAACTGAAGTCTCCGATCTTGGGAGAAGGACTCAGCGTAAAATTGATGAATTGGTTGACAAGGAAGGACGTGAAAAGTGAGAAAGTCGCAGAGCACCAAACGCTCGACCGACCCGCCATTACGCATTAATTCGCTCTTGATGAAGCCTCTTGATATAACCAACAAGACGGTAAGAATATAGAATAAAGCACTTCCGGTCATCATGCTGTCACTCTGCTGACGTTGTTATAGTAGCCGTTGTAATTTACAGCGCGCGCCACAAGGACGGTTATGATCGAGCTCATGGAATATGTTTTGAAAATTCAAAATGTAACGAAAAGACAATGATAGTAACAATCAAAACCGTTGATATGATGAAGTGAAAAACTTAAAACAAAATAAAAATAATGAACCTAATGAGATGAAAGTTGACTCTAAATAATGGTTTAAAATGTAGAAGTAGAAGGAACTGGATGTTGTAGTGTGAGAATAAACTAACCGGAGTATGAGAAAGATAATGGCGGAATGGAAAGTACAATACAAACGAAAATGTACTAGTGTGAGAGTAAAATAACTAATGAGTAAAAGTAGGAAAGCCTGAGAGATTAGAAAACTAGTAATACATGAAAACGTGCAGAAAATGTAAACGATTAAGCAATGTACTGATGTATTAAGACCGCGGAACGATAAATTAAGAGCGCAATGAAGAAGGAAATGGAATTAAAAGTAAAACAGCTAGAAGATACCGACCAGCGAAATAGAAAATTGAATTTTAAAGACAAAAATATAGAGATAGCACTACCAAAATACACCAGATATGTCGAACTAACCTTTATACATAGATGTACGAGCTGAAGTTAACTGACAAGTAAACATTGTAGCAGAATAAGATAAAATTTGAAGAGCTTAAAAATACGAACAAGAAGGTAGAAAGTACTCTAGCAGACAAAAAGCCCAGCATTTTCCGGTAGCCACAGTTTGGAAATAAATCTAATACCTGGGAGACTTGTTCATCAAGACTTTCATTAGAAAGGTCGGTGGATTTCTGTCCAATTGAAAGTCCATATTTGGAGAGTCTCCTTTTAACAGTACTGATGGACACCGCGAGCGCTTGAGCCATTTCGGGGATGGTGAAATCCATTTCAACAAATAGTTTAAATTGCCCCTCTGGAATGTTATAATAGGGCCTTCCCTTAAAATTCGTAACTATTTTCGAAGCTTGGTATCCAGCATTTTGGTCAGTATGGTGAACCGCAGACAGAAGACTTTCCGTCCCATACAGGCACCTGGACACTTCCGTCTGACTCGGAAACATTTATACTTTCGTATCTCACAAGGAGATGGCGCAGTGAATTTATTCTAAATGCTAGACCGTCTAAAACATATTCGTTCAAACTGCCCTCTAACATTCTGCATATCTCACGAGCATTTCTTTCGTAGAAATCGATGTGGAGCGTGGACGAACACTCTGATTCCGCCATATTAGTCTTCGAAACTGTTAGTTACCAGACCTCGCGCGGTGAGGGCTAAACCGTTAGTTACCAGGAATTGAGCGGCAGAACGGCAAAATCATTGGCGGCGATCGGTTCAAAAAGAAACAGCCATCATGTCACGTCGAGTGTCGCACGGCCAGAGTGTCACGCAACAACAACGTAATACAGGTGGACCCATAGCCTCCCCCGCAGTCGTTTTAGGGGCTCATACCCTGAAAACGACTGCGCGGAAGCTAGTGGACCCAACGAGTTATAGAAACTGCGGAGCGTCGAGTCGCAAAGCCACAACGGTGCGTCAGTGAGACGCATCGAAATATAGAGAACACGAAACACCGTGTCACGCAGTCGGAACGACGCATAAACTGGACGCATCGAGATACGAAACGACAGAACGACATGTTATGTAGCCACAACGACACGACAACTAGACGCAACGAGACATCGAAACGACGGAACGCTATGCATCCACAACGACAAATCGTCAGTATTTTTGACCCGGATACCGCTCCATAATTTCACTGACCAACATTCTCATGCAACTATTTGAAAAACTAGTATACAAGAAAGACATTTCTACTACCTATAAAAGTGTAATTAGCTCTGATCAGTTTGCTTACAAAGAGGGGCACAACTCTTCCATGGCCCTCATAAAATGCTATCATACTTGGCTACAGTGGTTAGATAAGGATATTGACTTCGTTAGAGTTTTCTCATTCGATTTTAGTAAAGCTTTTGACTCCGTTTCTCACAATATAGTATGTAGCAAAATTAAGTCACTGAATATCAATCCTTACATCATAAACTGGATTATTAGTTTTCTTAACAACAGACAACAAAGAGTCGTTGTAGATGGTATTGTTACAGAGTTTCTCGATATTAATCGTGGTGTTCCACATGGAACTGTCAGTCAGGGCCTATATTATTCTCTATTATGATCAATGATATTGCAGCAGTCGATCAATCCAGGATTGTATTGATTAAGTATGCTGACGACATTACTCTTAGTGTGCCGGTTAGGGAAAACCAACCGTGAATCAATCTGTTATAGAAGTTCAACAATTGGTCCTTAATCAATCGAATGACATTAATTTTACTATGACTTGGGAGATGGTGGAAAGAGGCAAAACAACTAAACCTCTCCCTGATTTGCTGGAATAGAGCGCAAACGCTGGCTTAAAGGGGCATGGTCATCGGTTTATACGCATGCGCAGCAGAGACGAGTAGTTGAGTTTTCCGTGGGCCACGGGAAACTCAACTTATCCGCCATCAATGCGAGCGTGGTATAATCTGGTCCAATTTAACAGCTTGTGTGGGCCATCAGTCCTCCAAACTTCGTACAGTATTTTAGATGTATATATTTATTAGTTCTATAGCCTTTTTTTGTTTGATTTGCGAAAATGAGCTAGAAAATTTCGAAAAAAACACGGAGTCATCTTGGCGTGAACTAACGGTATGTTTGTACTAGTTCGATTTATCGGATGTCATGCACTTGAAAACAATTTTTATCACTTCAAATGAATGTCGATTGTTCACATGGCTATCCTGTGTGAGCTGCTGTAGTTATTTGGAATCATGGAATGTTTGAACGGTGCATTACGTACACTTTTGCAAGCATAGTGTAGCGCGCTGTTTACTCGTAACGCAGTCTGTGAATTAATAACAAGCTTGTTTGTACTAGTTCGATCTATCGGTTTTCAACTCCAAAACAATTTCGATGCCTTCAAACGAATTTCGATTGCTCACAAGACTATCCTGTGTGAGCTGCTGTGGTTATTTGGGCATCAGGGAATTATTAAACGGGAGTTTGCCTACAGTTTTGGAAGCATACTGTAGCGCGCTCGACCATAGAATGTTTATTTGCAACGGAAGTCTGTTTATAACCTAACTAGTTCGATCTATCGGTTTTTATGGACTCCAAAATAATTTTGATAGCTTCAAATGAATGTAGATTGCTCAGAAGACTATCCTGTGTGAGCTGCTGTGATTATTTGGACATCAGATAATTTTTAAACGGGAGTTTTCGTACAGTTTTGGAAGCATTGTGTACCTAGTGCTTGACACTGCAATGTTTACTTGTGAAGAAAATCCTTTGAGCTTACCTAGCGTGTTTGTACTAGTTCGAACTATCGGCTTTTATGGACTGGAAACTTATTTTACAGCTTCATGAATACGTATGTCGGTTGATCAGAAGACTATGCTCTTTATGTTTGTGGTTTGTTTGGCATCAGAAAGTATTTTTAATGTAATTTTTGTTCGATTTTCGTGCAGTGTTTGGACATAATTCGCCGATATCAGATTTTATGCAAAATTGTCCAAATCAAGCATGTTCAACATTCTATGAACAGAACTATTTGTCCAAATGTTATCATATCCAACTCAACTTCTTCCTCCGTCGACTCTGAAGCCATTGTTATAACGTGGTACCCTAATACAGGGCCGCCAGCCTTCAAAATGCTACTACAAATCCTCCCTTTGCGACTTTCTCACGTACGCTCGCTCAACCGGGAAGATTTAGATATGCTAATTAGTACTTTCTGCACGCCTACTGCGCATGACTACCAGGTGACCATGCCCAGGAACAGTACCATGCTCAGTGCCCATGCGCGAATGTTTGAATTTTGGTTGGGTTGTCCAGAAATCAAAAGATGGGGAGAGATTTGATACGCGAAAGAAATCCTCTTCCATCGGCTTCGCCTAAGTTTCATTTGACCTTATACCTATTTAGAACAGTAATTTAGTTTTGTATCCTAGGATTTATGATGTTATTTCGTTCGTGTCTATAATTTTTGCGAGTATTTTTGACTCTGAATTCAGTCAGTGCCCTTGGACGGTTCGTCAAGCGGAGGAATTAATGGCTATAGAAGAAAACTCCTGTCTCCTGGTAGTTTCATCCACGCCAAAGCATTGAGAGGGGGACAATGGATGCCCTAGGAAACTTGGATACAGTAAGAATGTAGGGGAGACATTTACTCTGCTTGTAAGACGCTGAATGTTCGCGTGTATTTATTGTAGTGTCAACACGGCCTTCGCTCGGTACAGTTCGAGCTCGCTATTTAGCAAAATCGAACTCTTTTCTTCCCCAATGTTGTAGTGGAAGTGCTCTTATAATTGTACAACAACTATCCTAAAAATCATAAAGCCCCAAACCTATGAAGTCAGAACTTTAGTTTCCCCGTAGTTTCGCGAAGCAGTAGAATGGAATATTATAATTCCCGGTTATTCCCACAGAAGTTGTTGTTTGTTTATGTCAGTCGGCATTGTCGAGTGGATTCCTAAACTATTATCCCGAATCCCATACATGCAGATCTTCGAAGCACTTATGTCTTGGTCCAGTGGGGAGTTTATACGATTCTAAATCCTGAACTTCTCAACTCAGATGCAAATCACAAAACTATTAACTCTAGATTTCGTGCTAGCGAAAATTCCAAAGGTCGATCTGTTGAGTTTTGACGTGACGTGACGTAACAGCGTGATTTTCCATTGTCTTTGACATTATTAACAATCACGTGTCACGCGTGGGCATTACCGTGGCACTGTTCCTTTAAGCTATTAGGAGTTACCATATCAGTAAAATAGCAAGCAAAAGTGTCGTTTTTGAACTTCCCGCGGCCTCTTCCATATTAGGAACATTACGTATTCCATATTTGGAAGAGCTGCCAGGACGTTGAAAATGGCGGTTTCTAGGTCCCAGACCTCGTTGTTTGATATGCTTTTCAAGAAAATCCATGTAACTGGGATCTACAAATAGACTACCTCTTGGATAAAGCTAACAGTCGCTTATGTGTCATTAGAGTATGTAAATATTATGGTTACCCCAAAGATCAACTTACTGCACTAACCTCACTGCATACATAATTAGCTTGGCACACTGAGTCTGCGCAGTACAGGCCATCATGCCCATATATAGAGCGTTGCTTTCGTCCTTCAATCACATCGCCAGAAGCAGCCGAGGAGGAAGAATCTACGTTATTTAATTTCAATTTTGGCCCACTTATATATCGCCACAAGCATCATGGCCGCAAGACGCAATCCCGTTATCCCTCCAGCCCCTGCTCCCGTAGCCATTGCGCCACTACCGGCCGATATCGTGGCTCCAATTCAAGCACCAGATCCTGTACAAGCACCAGTTCCTGTACAAGCACCAGATCCTGTACAAGCGCCAGAACCTGCGTCGCCAGTAGTGCAACAAGATCAGGTATATATGTCGAGTTATTTGGGATTTTGAACTCGTTAATCCTGGGGCCCTGTTAGTGGGTCTTGGTCTTGCCCTTCCTGTGGTTTCCCTTGTATGGTTTCAAGTTTTCTGTTGTTCTAGAGTATAGCGCCGGTCAACTCTGTTAGTTACATAGAATGCTCCGTTTTGACCGTTAACACATACATTTTATTCGGCATGGTTCTCTTTCATTGTTTTACACTTCTAGGTTTCATTACCGTTTTGGTACAATCTATTTTCAATCTACTATTCCCCAGTTTAGTTTCAGTTGACTTGTTAAATTTTAGCGCTATTTGCTTGTCTTCTTTAACCATGGTTTTGTTTGGCGTGGTTTCCTTCACTGCTTAGACTTTTGGGTTTCCGCTTCAGTT
This sequence comes from Actinernus sp. WN-2022, assembly GCA_030867875.1. NCBI lineage: Eukaryota > Metazoa > Cnidaria > Anthozoa > Actiniaria > Actinernidae > Actinernus > Actinernus sp. WN-2022. Next base: position 61,373,694 of record JAOWCC010001501.1, on the reverse strand, counting down.
TCGGTGCAACCTATTTTCAATGTTCTTCCATATTAGTTTAGTTTGGCGTGGTTTTCTTGCAATCCTTTGCGTTTGTTGTGTTCCATTTTAGCTTTGTACAATCTATTTGCATCAGTTCGATTTGGATGGCGCAATTTGTATTCTCTTCACACCTCGTTACTTAATTTCCCGCCTTCTATTTTAGGTATATGCTTTCAGCCGTATCATTGGTCATTACAAATTAGTAAGTTCGTTCGTTAGCTTTTCTTACGCTATTTTGTTTATCTTCCACGCTATACCACGTTTAGTCACGCATTGTATTTCTGTCAGTATCCGCTTTCGGCCACATCGTTGGGGTTATAGGGTATTACTTATCTTTCTTGTTCATAGACTCATGCCTTCGGCTTTCGTTATTACGCTATTTTGTTTGTTGTCTCGTGTTTAATTCATCACTGGGTAATACGGTATACTGCACATGCCACATTCCAGGTTATAAAGGAGCCCCGACCCTAGGGAAATTAAGTGGGATCCAGGTACGTGTGTTTGGCACGAAGGCGGCCCAAAGACGCGGGTGGAAAAGTGCATACCAGCTATACCGTGCTAGGCGGCCAGGGGTTGCGGGAAAAAGAGTGTAGACGAGAGTACCGTGTTTTGTCACGAAGGCGGCCCAGAGACGCGGGTGGAAGATGTTGTATACGAGAGTTACCGTGTTTCGGCATTTAGGCGTGCTTGGGGGGCTTTTTTGGGGTGGGGGGGTGGGGGTTGTTATTACTAGAGATACCGTGTTTCGGCACGAAGGCGACCCAGAGACGCGGGAGGAAAAGTGTATACGAGAGATACCGTGTTTCGGCACGAAGGCGGCCCAGAGACGCGGGGGGAAAAGTGTATAACGAGAAATACCGTGTTTCGGCACGAAGGCGACCCAGAGACGCGGGGGGAAAAGTGTATACGAGAGATACCGTGTTTCGACACGAAGGCGGCCCAGAGGCGCGGGGGGAAAAGTATATACGAGAGATACCGTGTTCCCGCACGAAGGCGGCCCAGAGACGCGGGAGAAAAAGTGTATACGAGAGATACCGTGTTTTACCACGAAAGCGGCCCAGAGACGCGGGAGGAACAGTGTATACGAAAAAAAAAAAAAAAAAAAAATCCACAGATAATCTCGTATTCAAACGTTGTGTGCGGTTGACTTAACTAGGCACATGTGTTTTTATTTCCTATATCGTAGCCTGGGCGCATTGAAGTATTGGAGGGCAAGATACAGGCAATGGAGCAAGAGAGGGCTCTAGAAAGTTGCACTGCAGCGTTGGCTAGTTTGAGGAGACATCTTAATAGGTCTCCAAACATGTTTGACCGGGAGGAAGCCCTGGAGCTGTTGCACACGTTGGTGCGTTTAGCGAGGTCACAAGCTCATGCCAAATCAGAGGAGTATTCTGCCGTGTTAGACGAGGTGAACGCTAGGGTCTCAAGCCTGGACGACCACCAACTACAGCAACTGATGGTCGGCCTGATAGGGGACCCAATAAGAGCAAAAATGGCCAAGGAAGCCTCGTCAATCTTGAAGGACTCGAGCCACCAAGCCCGGTTTGCCGATCGTGGTCGTGCTCGTAGAGGGAATAGTAGCCCTTATCAGCGGTCTACACAGTGTTATAAGTGTAATGGGTGGGGGCATATTGCTAGATACTGCTACCGGTCTCACGGAAGGAGCGGTATGGGCTACCAATCTCACGGAAGAGGCGGCATGGGCCGTGGTAGCGGCGGAATGTAATCCTTGTGCGTTTTCAATTAATGTGGCCACATCCTCGGGAATAGACGTCTTGTTAATGTAATGTTTCTCTTCATAACACTTGTACGCTATCATGGCCAATAAAATCATATATACAATCACGATCCGTCATCATTCAACGGCATTAAGCCGTAGACGAGGCGTTCTCACTTTGTGCGACTCTATCTTCCTGGAATAGACGGGTTCTTGTTTATGCAACTTTCCCTCCATAACATGTATACGCTATAGTCAGTAAATAAATGTGTATAATTACTTTTGTTGTTATTCTCGTTGGAGGGTCCTTTACCCCTCCCTTCGGTGATCGGGGAGGCTTTCTTTACGTCTCTACGGACATAGTCCGGATCCTGGATCACCGAAGGGTTGGGTTCCCTGTGTTTGGCTTATTCTTGATTTAGGGGTTTACAATTGTTTGTTTTCATTTGTCTATAGGCAAATTCCCCCTCATTCGCAGTTAAAGTCTATATGGCTGTTACAGATACCAATATAGGTGACATACCTATCAGACACATCACACAGGGAGCTCAGCCCTTCGTTGGTCCTTTGGTATCCCCAGAATTAGTAGTATTGCAGCCAAGCCTGGCTAGCCTCGCGCAGCTTCGGTTTCTCGACCCTACGTTCTTCAAGGCAGGCAATATTCACCTTCACATGGCAATGTGGGAACAGCTCTTGGCCGATTACTTTTGCAAAGAAGTCGACCTATTGCGTATTGTTAGAGAAGGGGTAAAAATCCATGATTTTTTCAAGCCGTTTAAAGGCAGGTTTAAGGGGATGGTCTTTGACTCTGCGTCCCCCCCCCCCCTATAATCATTAAGAACGCACATACCTGCAAACAATTCAGTGGTTTCATAGCGGATACAATACTCGAGTGGGTATCTACGGGGGTACTTTCTGTCTGGGGTGTGGTCGGCGAAGTTGACCCACCGCATTTGGTCCTCCCACTTACTGTCGAGCCTAGCAAGCCTCGTTTGTGCCACGATGAGCGCTACCTCAACCTCTGGATCCGGGATCTACCCTTCAAGTTAGATCATTTGTGTGATCTGCCGCGCTATGTGTTGCCAGGACATTATCAAACAACATTTGACGATAAAAACGGTTACCAGCATGTGTTACTACATGAATCTTCTCAAACTTTCTTTGGTATTGAGTTTGATGGCGTATATTTCGTCTTCCGTACATTGCCGTTCGGTTGGAAAGCGAGCGCGTTCGTTTATCATAAACTTGGCCTCGCGGTGTCCGGGGCAGCTCGATCGTATGGAGTCCCGGTCTCCCAATACATCGACGATCGGCATGTCGGGCAACTGTTCACTCCTCCAGTTCCTCGTAGTTTACCTCCTTGTGTCGTACGTGCGGAAGCAGCGGCGTACATCATGTGCTACCTCCTCATTCAGGCGGGCTATTTTATTGGAATACAAAAGTCGCACTGCCACCCGTCTACCACAGTTCGTTTCCTGGGATTTGTTTGTGACTCAAATCGTCAGGCCTTCCTAGTCCCCCAGGACAAGAAGAGCAAGTTCGTAACTCTTAGAGAGGACATCCTCCGTACGCCATCCGTAACCATCAAGACTCTACAACGGTTTGCGGGGAAGGCTATTTCGTTTAGTCTTGTAATTCCAGGGTGCAAGTTATACGTCCGTGAGGTTTTCAGGTCAATCTCGTGTACTTCAGGCATAAGTAAGCCAACCATCAAGATTGTAGGAAGTCTGCGTGCTGAGATCGAGCATTGGCGTTTCTTAGACCAGTGGACGGATGTCCTTCCATGGAGAGCTGAGCGCCATGTCATAGTCACATTGTTTTGTGATGCCTCTACAAGGGCCTGGGGAGGGAAGTTGCTGAAGGACGGTAGGAGCTCGGAATGCCGGGATTATTGGCAACCTGCGGATATGTCCGACGACATTAACACTCTTGAAGCGCGTGCACTTCTGCGCTCTCTCATGGCATTTCGACGCGAGATCGGCTCGGCTCGAGTAGACGTTCATACGGACAGCACGGTTTTGAAGTCTGCCCTGGAGAATGAGGGATGTAAGAGCCCTAAGGTTAACAGCGTTATGAAGGAAATCCTCAACTGCTGCAGGAGATTTAATTTCAGCATCAGTGTTCAGTATATCCCCTCCGGTGACAATCCAGCGGACGAACCATCCAGAAGGCTCTCAGAACTTGATTGTAAGTTAGCAAAAGATGCCTGGGATAGAATTGAACAACAATTCGGGCCTCACACTTTCGATCTCATGGCACTCGACAGCAATTGCCAGACGGATCGCTTCGGACAGTGTTTACCCCACTTTACCCCGTGTTCCACGCCCGGTTCGTACGGCGTGAATGTGTTCGCACATAACATCCCTTCGGGTCACAACATCTACGTTTTCCCGCCTTTTGTGTTGATAGCGCCGCTTCTCAGATACATTTTTGACCAAGAATATCATGGCGCGTTTACAATGGTGGTGCCCGACCTCACCCCCAGGCGTTTCTGGTGGGCACTAGTCAAGTCCCTTACGGTGGACAAGATGCTGTTAGGACGCAAGGGCGAGCACTCCCTCCTGTGGTTTCCCACAAAGGACACTCACGGTAGTTGGTGCCTTAGAACATTACAATGGGATTTGTACGCATTCCGCTGCATCTGTTAATAGAAAGCTGTAATGTGTTCCTACTTTCCAGATTGCTCGCGTTTGGAAACCGGCAAAACGTTGTCCATCCTGCCTATATACCAATGACGCAGACGCTTGCTATTGCCAGGCATGTGGGACGCAGTCAGGAATGGTGAACAATAGCACACCTGTTTCTGATGTCGATGGGGACGCAATTCAGAGAAGGATGCAAGAATTTGAAGCCTGCGTTAGTACTAGGTCATATCAACGACAAAAAGACGCGCTAGAGCAACAGCTGTCTTGTTTTTTGGCATCCACTTCAAAGTTTAAGACACTTATGTCCTGTACAGCGGACGACGTAATTAGGTTTCTTGTTTACAAAGACAATTCAGGTAGAACAGTTGTGCATCTACCGTTGTGCTCTCTATCCGTTTGTGAATGTCCTAAACGCCTAGCAGCAGGCTCAGTTGATTCATTTTTAGGTCGCCTTAGAGCTATTTTTAATAACCTAGGGCGTCTTAATGATTCTAACCCGGTCGCGCACCCTCGGGTTAAGAGTTATCTCAAGTTTATAAAGGAGGAACAGGCGGGCCAAGCGGTCGTGCCTACCCAGGCGGTACCCATGCTCTTCCAGAAATTCAAGCAACTTATCAGTTTCATCAGAGGCCGTCTCGATGCTAGTTCATCACTCTCTAGAATCGATAAGTATATATTAGTCCGGGATGCAACATTCTTCGTTGTAGATTTCTTTACCGGCGGTAGAGCCTCTGACCTTGGTCGCCTTTTGTCAGGGAAAGTTTCCAAGTTTAAGGATCGAGAGGGCTATTTGTTAACTTTTACGTTCACCAAGACTTTACGGTCAGGGGCAACTCGTTCTTTCCCTTTGATAAAGTTCACTGAGCAGGATGTATGCCCTGTAGCATGGATAAGGTATTATCTTTTAGTTTGCTCTCTTTTGGACATCCCTTTAGCAGGAGGATATTTCTTTAGGGCAACAAACTGTAGAAGAGACGTAAGTGATAGGCCTTTTTTTGGCACGGCTGTGAATAATAGATTGCGCAAATACCTTAAGGAGGCAGGAATAAATACAGGAGAGACACCTCACAGCTTCAGAGTGGGTTTGTCTAACACCCTAAAGTTATTAGGCTGTTCACAGCCAGAAGTTACCCAATACTTGGGCTGGAAAAGCGGGGATGTCGCCAGACGATATACCCAACTGTCAGATGCGTCAGGAAATCTGGCAGTTTTGGAGAACGTGCTCCCAGGGGCCGTATATCTGGCGCCAACCCCAGTTTCCCACCCAGATAATCTGTCGCCAGTGGTGTGATTTACGTCCTTGCACAAGATATCGACTGTATGTCCCCCGGAAAGGATAATAAAATTCTGAGTAATGGGAGACTAGGGTGTGATTTCTCTGCGTTCTCTTATGTGCGTTAGCCATTACGACATAGGTAGCTGCGTAATGCAGGTGGAGGAGCGGTCACCTCCCATAACTTAATTCCCGTGACGAGGTAATAGGTATGCAGTGAGGATATGTAACTAACCTCACTGCATACATAATTAGCTTGGCACACTGAGTCTGCGCAGTACAGGCCATCATGCCCATATATAGAGCGTTGCTTTCGTCCTTCAATCACATCGCCAGAAGCAGCCGAGGAGGAAGAATCTACGTTATTTAATTTCCCCACCCACCTCCCCTGGTGGCGATATATTAGTAGCTTAGCATGCGCAAGCATGCCTATTGCCTCGCGGTCACCTCCCATAACTTAATTCCCGTGACGAGGTAATAGGTATGCAGTGAGGATATGTAACTATTTTATAGTCTGATAGCTGTTATTACGGCTGAGCCAAATGGTTAGAGGTTTCACCCATCAGCCCTCATGAAAACGAGGCTTTCGGGTCAACCATTTCAAAATGGTACAGAGATGGAGTCACGTTGAACTGAGATCACCAAGGAGATGATGCCCCAAACGATTATTTTCTAAAGAAAAGCAAGAATAAATGTAAAGCGGTGTCTGTCGTTGGCCACTGGAGTGATATCACGGCATTTTTTTACAAGCCTTGTCTTCAGAAGCAATTAATATCATTTTACTATACTGAATGTAAACTCACACGTCTGCTGTTGAGTATTTAATAAAGACTATTATTATAAATATACGACCCAACTTTGAACCACTTCAAAACTCTTTTGAGTTCAAAGTTAATAGGGAAAAACTTAATGTCCTACCTGTTTAGACCCTATGCATTAGTCCTGGTGAATTGCATGTCAACGAGGCTGGTAGGTCCTCTGGAATGTTGAAGTTCAAGCGCCCAGGGAGATGTGTGAACTGCACTGAACGAATGTTCAGTGAAACAATGCATAGCAAATTAACGGCATTGTTTCACTGAATATATCATTTCACACATCTCCCTGGGCGCTTCAACTTCAACATTCCAGAGAACCTACCAGCCTCGTTGACATGCAAGTCACCAGGACTTATGCATATATAGGGTATATAGGTGCAGTAGACTGGGGCGAGTTTATCGTGAGTCCCTCAAATTGTACTACGCACTCTAAATATAATGTTCAACTAATCTGTAAAATCAGGGAAATTGGCCACCTTTTCATTTACCGTAAATCCTCTCTTTTAGGCCCCCCTCTTCTAATAAGCCCCTCCTTTTTGAAAACGAAATTAATTAAGCCCCCCTCTCTTTTAAGCCCCCCCCCCCCCCCCCCCCCCCAAAGTCAGTATTACACAGTAGTTGCGTCACTCCATTCTTGAATGTAATTAAATCTTCTGAAGGTACCATATATACTATTTAAACAATATTTTATTCTTGGACTTTCGCTCCTTGACGGTTAATGTCATGTTTTAGTTTTCCCGCCTTGTGTCCCAGTTCCTTGTGGAGAATAAAAGGGAATTTTACACTGGTCTCTATTGAACATTGGCTCTTCCATTTTCATCCGCTGAAAGTTGTGAAGATCCAAACAAGAAAATCTTTATTATCTGTAACTCAGACATTACCGTCCATCTATCAGCAAGAATTTGAGCAGCAGAGGAGAGTAGTTTTAATCTAGGAGCAACAAATGTCGGACAATGAAGGAAATATTGCACCTTCAGCGGCTTCCCCGAGGGGTCGACCCCCGGGCTAACCACGGAGATATATGGGGGAATACAGGAGGATTGAATGCAAACATTGTCCCTGGGGTCGGGGAAATGCATGACTTTGTTTTAGGGTTGGAAAACTGGGGTGGGGGATTTGTTCAAATTGTTTTTGTCATGAAACTATAAACCACGGAGATTGTTTTTTCTTCTTTAATACAAGAGATAAAGCGTGATATGAGATATACCGAGACTTTCTGTCTTGTTCCTTATTAGCTACTAATTGAAGTACATTGAAGTGTTAATAAAGTTCCATTTTCTGTTGAAAATAGAATGTTCAATGTTATAGAAATAACGTTACTAACGAGATTCAGTAGTCAATTCAGCTCTATCTATCTCATTTCGTGCAAAATGACTGGGTATTGTAGGTCGTGGAAGACCTAACCAGGGGACTTTTAAAGGGACGATTCCCCTTCCCCTGGGGGAAATCGTCAAGATTGTTTCTGTGTTTTTACAATTCCCCTGGTCAGCCCGGGGGTCGATCGACCCCTCGGGGAAGCCGCTGATATAGGTGCATTTAAATGATTGGTATTTTCAGTTCCAAATCCACAAAAAACATGCCGGGGATATTTTACAACCAATTTTGAAAAGATAAAAATTGACAGCACATACATCTAGACGTAGACGAGTGTGAATAATAGAAGAATATCTGTCGGGAGAGAAATTATATAAAGTTTTATATTTTGGAACATCAAAACAAGTGAACAAAGCATTTTTGAAAGAACCAACTGACTCAATGTTATACGTCTGGCTTCTGTATCAATATCATTCCACAACTTGGTGGTAGATGGAAAAATGATTTTTTTTAAACGCTCAGTACGCACTGCAAATAGAGTAAAGTTAGAAGAAGTCCTCAAAGAATAAAGCATTCTCTCAGACAAAAAAAGCCTCCGTTCGAGATACATGTGCTTCGTCTCTCGAGCGGATGCCTTGGTGAGTTCCTTGTTACTGGCTGAGGTCACACGAGAAGGTTATAAATAAGCAAGATTTAGCGACCTAAATCACGATTTAAAAATGTGTAAAAACTAATCACGATTCACGAAACTCGAGAAATTCATACGATTCATAAGTAAATCCCACTCAAGACGCATGAAAAGGATGAAGATACTCCTACTGCAAAGAAGGCGGAGAAACCTCTTAGCACTGACATGTCACACGGGTTTGAAAAGCTTGTGAAGCGGAGACGGACGGGCATTGATGACGAATAACTCGCAAAATTATTTACCGGTAAGCTTATTTGTCATAAAACATTATACAAATATTTGGACCCTCGACCCCCGACTTTTTACCCTCGACCCTCGACAAAAACCTACACTCCACACAAACTAGCTTTATCAGCGGAGAATCGGCTATTCTTCGACCTTCAAAACGTATTTCCTCTTTTTAGACGTGCACCATAAAGAAATAAAATAGCAGAACTTATTTCTCGTGAATACAACGTTGTATAGTCGTCGAATTGATTTAAGGTTCAGTTCTCCCTTAAGGCCCTGTCAGTGTTACACTGTGTTTTCAAGTCGTTTTTTAATTTCACACTGTTTACATGATATATAATAGGTACAAATAATTAATTACAAATATTACTAGAAGTAATCATTGATTATCAAAGTGCGTTCGACATATTTTTTTGTATGAGAACTAACGCCTCTCGGGTTTCAATTGTTTTCTCAACATTTGTAATACCACTCCAATTAGTGTTTTAAATAGTACATAGGGGTTAGTATAGAACGCAATCAACCCTATTCAGATGTGTATAAACTGCATCCCAGTTTTCATGACCAAGGCTGTCTCCATAATACTGACTAAGTGTCAGTGATTACACTCCAGTGTAGAACATAATATATGTGCATGTGTGTAAACTACACCTTCAGACTGATTCAAATTATTCTTCAAGTGAGACCAAGGCTGGCTGCAGAATATTGAGTGTCCATTGTTATTGCAGAATAATTTCTGAACATATTAGGGCTCACCTTGTTTTGATATTTAAGTTCCTTGACATATCCAAGTGTGGTTATACCCTGAATGCAGTGTTAATTTGTGTAACCACGATGAAACCACCACGATGCACACATGACTTGTGTAGTATTTAAAAAGCTTCTTCACAACTGACACTGAAATATTCATATCTATGTATTTCTCTTCAGCCTTCAGATATGATTTATAACATCTTGACCATTTGCAGTTTTGGTATCGGCAAAGCGAACATCACAATTCAATGCAGCGAGCAAGCCAACAGCATATTTTTCGATCGCAGATTCACTCGGGTTCAGCACAAATAAATAATTATGGCCAAGTTGAATGTTCAAGGTATAAAACAGACCATATTGGACTTTGTCAGTCCTCCAGATGTACTACACACTTTCCTCAGGCTTTGCTCAATTGTACTTGCGAACCTTTGAAATATCATTGCATTAGATTGTCGGAAAATAGGCAAGTAACTTACGGATCGCGAACAAAACAGAAACCATGCCAGCAGCCATTTTGATCGTGTATAGGTGTGGTTACCAGTTCCCCAGCCGAGATAATTTATTCTAAATGACGAATCCTGGGGAAGCACAGGTAGCCCACACATTACCACAGGGAGTCCACTGCAAGATTAGTATGCGTTCTCCAAAAAAGACATATAACATAATACAGGAATATACAAAATAATTGCGCAGAGACCAAAGAAGCAGAAATGCTTTCGAGTTGGTCACCGCCTATGTTACTAGTAAGGACGATTGAGACATGTATTACGTGAAAGAAGGAAAGAAAGAGAGAATGATAAAAGGAAAGAACCGAAGCTATTGAAATTAAACTTAATTACAGTGACTTCATGATTACTAGATAATAATCAATAAGATGAGTCACTAGTGTATACAGATAGTGTAAGTAAACAAGTATATAATGGTAGAGCTATACATTCATTAAACTTATGACAATATGTAAGGTGTTTTATTTGTTTACAATTAGATTTGGTCATTCAAAAGAAACTTTTGTATTTTTGTTTGAAAGCATGGTATGGAAGGTCTTTAAGTTCTGTTGGTATAGATTCCCAGAGTTTGGGTGCGGAGGACCGAAATGTATGAATCCCATAATTTGTTCTCACTTTGGGTTTGTAGAATTTTTTTGGGGCAGAATATCTGGTGTTGTAGGAATGAATTTCGGATATTGGTGTAAGGATATCAGAGAATACGGCCGGAATACTATTTTTATTATCAGTTGTATTTTATGTGTAAAAAGTGACATTTTATATTTATGGGTATTTTCAAATTTTAGAATTTCAAGAAGGCTATAATAGGGGCTAGCGTTTCCCCTACTATGAGCAAAGAATACATTTCGTATACATTTATTTTGTTTGGTATACACTTTGGCTAATCTTGTTTTATAGGTAGTGTATGTGTAATCTTCTTTGGAAGACATATCTTCCCTGTGTTCTCTTTTTATGGTTTGTTTAATTTTAAACCTAACTTAGGTTAGTTCAAGCTAGCATTGAACAGGTTAGACCTGTTTTGTCATAGCCTGCGTCGCATCCGAACTGAACCCTGGGTATTTTGTCAATGTTCTGCAATTTGAATATCGAATTTCGAGTTCCAGAGCGTGAATGAAAAGTAGAGGGGCTAACGGCCTTGTAAACCGAAACTTGTTTAAATATATTATGAAAAAGCGCAACATGTCACTAACACTGCCAACAATCTATAAACTTCAAGGTAAAACTCTTATTCCTTCTGAATCTCACCACGTTTTATTCTGAATCTCACCACGTTTTATTTGACAGCGGTCAGCGGTCTGGAACAAGATGGCGGATAATTTTAACGCTCCGTTCCGGGATTCTAATATGCCTCACGTTCGTACTATGTTCTGTTATATTGACGTAAATTAGCCAAACTTTGTTTTAAATAATTCCATTAGACCGTTTTACCATGTCTGCGGAAAGAGAGGAACTTGAAAACATGCTTGAAAAGATGTTTGACAAAAAGCTGGAACCGATTACGAAATCGATGGATTTAATCAGCCACAAGTATGATGTGTTTCTTAAGGAACTACAGAAAATGCAAGAAGTTAACAAAGAAATTAGTGCCGAAAATAAGATACTGAAGTCAGAAGTTTCGAAACTTAATAACGAGCTCAATCAACAGAAAGAAGCGTTGGACTTCCAAGAACAGTACTCCCGAAGGGATTGTTTAGAATTCAGAGAGATTCCATTCCAGCCAGGTGAGGATACCAACAAACTTGTCATCTCTATTGCTTCTCTACTTCAAGTGAAGGTTGAAGAAAATGATATTTCAGTGAGCCACCGACTACCATCGTCTACCCAAAGAGCATCAAATGTTAACCATCCACCAGCGATCATTGCCAAGTTTGTGAGAAGGGATGTCAGAGATCGAGTATACAGTGCTAGAAAGAATCTGAATGATTTCAACACAAGTGATCTGGGTCTTGGCAGAATCTCAGAGAATAAGATATTTATTGGAGAAAGTCTAACCCAAAGGAATAAGGAGCTGTTTTGGAGTTGCCTTCAACTTAAGAGGGATCTAAAGCTTAAATTCATCTGGTCTAATGCAGGGCGTATATACCTTAGAAAGGACTCTAATTCATCTGCCAAACGAATCTCATCACTCAAAGATCTTGAGATGATCAGGAATATCCATTTAAATAGAAATGTGGAGAATACACGTGTACATGAATTTAGTGGCTAACTTCCATTGTGGAAAAGTTTACTGGTTAGTGTATTTGTGGCAGCTCCTAAAATACAAGAAGTCTGAGTTAATTAAATATTAATTAATTGCCATGGTAAGTTGCCCTTCTTGTAATAAAATAGTCCGTAGTAACTCCAGGGCCATTGAGTGTGATAAATGCCTAAGATGGTATCACCTAAAATGTACTTCTCTTTCAATCAAGGATTATAAGTATTACTCTAACTCAGGTGATCTGTGGCTGTGTATATCTTGTCGTGATTCAGTCTTTCCCTTTAACAGTATTGAAGACTCTGAACTTATTAATATGATGTTTAATTCTAACTCAGACTGCTTGTGTTCCCACAACATTGCAAATACTAAGTTAGACCAATTACCTCATCTAAATATTGTTTCATCAATTAATAACATTCCTAACTTTACTGACATAGATCCAGAATCTAATTTGCCTTCACAGGTAAATTTTAAATATTACTCTACTCATGATTTTCACCAGAGCTCTGAAATATCAAGTTCTTTGTCAGACAAATCATTTTCAATCCTTCACTGCAATATAAGAAGTTTATCTGCTAATTTTGATAACCTTGTGACCATGCTGGATGAACTTCAACATTCATTTAGCATCATTGGGTTGTCTGAAATCAGATTTAATATAGATAAAGATCATGTTGCTAATACCTCCTTGCCTAATTACACTTTCATATCTCAACCAAGCAGATCTCAAGCGGGAGGGGTTGGTTTCTATGTTCATAATGATTTAAAATTCAATTTAAGAGATGACCTAAGTGTTGTCTCAGATGATCTTGAATCACTATGGATTGAAATTGATAATTCCAAAAATAGAAACATACTCTGTGGTATATTTTATAGACATCCAAATACTAATCTTGATTCATTTCTAAATTCAGTTTATGCCAATGTTGATAAGGTCCAAAAAGAATCCAAGTATTGTATTATTTCAGGTGACTTTAATATCAATCTGCTGAATTATGATTCTCATTCTCTCACTGAAGACTTTATAAATACACTAGGATCTTACCTTTTTCAGCCCCATATTTTGCAGCCTACTAGGATAACAAACTATTCTGCAACATTAATAGATAATATATTCTTTAACTCATTAGAACATTATACATTGAGTGGTAATATACTATCTGATATCTCTGACCATCTTCCTAACTTTCTAATCATTAATAAACTTTCAACTCTCTCAAATAAGATTAAAATCCTTAAGAGAGATTACTCTAGACTTGATGAATTAGCTCTTACTGATGAGGTCCAGTCTATTGACTGGCATCAAACTCTTCCCCAATCTAATGATGTTAATGATATTTTCAATGCCTTTTATTCCAAAATCAATGGCATTATAAATAATCATATTCCTATAAAACAGCTAACAAAAAAGGAAATGAAATTTATGATGAAACCATGGATAACTCCTGCAATAAAAGTGTCAATTAATGTAAAGAATAAATTGTTTAATAAATATCTTAAGACAATGTCTGAGATGTATCATCTCAAATATAAAACCTATCGTAATAAATTAAATCACTTAATTAAAATAAGCAAAAGATTATATTATCAAAATTACTTTGATGAAAATAAAACCAACACCAAGAACATCTGGAAAGGAATCAAACAAATTATAACCCTAAAACCTCAGAAATTAAATTTTCCAACCAAATTAGTCAATGATAGTAAAGTAATAGTAAATTCAAAAGAAATAGCTGATGAATTTAATTACTACTTTGCAAACATTGGTAATAAATTAGCTAGCTCTATCAGTAAATCTAATCCTAATACATCATGTCTTGATTATATGGATCCACCACAAGTTAACAGTTTTTATCTGTATCCAACAAATTCTGATGAAATTGTAAACATAATTTCTGAAATTAAGACTGGTAAATCTGTTGGGCCTTTTAGTATCCCAATTAAAATTCTTAAGCTGCTCAAATGTCTTCTTTCTAAGCCTTTAGAAATATTGTATAATTGCTCATTTAACACGGGTACTGTTCCTGATAACTTCAAGATTGCTAGAGTTTGTCCAGTTTTTAAAAATGGATCTCAACTGATCTTATCAAATTATCGTCCAATCTCACTCCTTTCAGTCTTTAATAAAATCCTTGAAAAATTAATGTACAAAAGATTAATTAGATATCTAGATAAAATAAATTGCCTCTACAATAAACAATTTGGCTTTCGCTCGAACCACTCTACTATTCAAGCCATACTTCTTATTACTGATAAAATTCAAAAAGCTATTGATGAAGGTAAGTATGCATGTGGAATTTTCCTCGACTTGAGTAAAGCATTTGATACTGTCAACCATGACATTTTAATTGATAAGTTACAAAGGCTTGGCATTCGTGGTATTGCCATTGACTGGTTTGTCTCTTATCTAAATAACAGAAAACAATTTGTTTCTATTGGAAATGCCTCATCCGATCACCAATACATTTCTTGTGGGGTTCCCCAAGGATCAGTCCTCGGGCCTATACTGTTCCTCCTTTATATTAATGACTTTTCAAATTGCTCTAAAATTCTTGACATTCACCTCTTTGCTGATGATTCTAACCTCTTTTATGCTCATAATAATCTACATAGTCTTGAGAATGTTGTAAACAGCGAATTAATAAAAGTTAATGACTGGCTAAGTGCCAATAAATTATCACTGAATGTTAATAAATCTAATTTTGTAATATTTCACTCACACCAGAAGAAAGTTAATTATAAATTAAACATTACCATTAATAAGAAAATCTTAGAGCATAAACAGAATACCAAATATCTTGGAGTGTTAATTGACTCAAATCTAAATTGGAAAAGCCATATTCATCAAATTACCAAAAAAATTGCCAAAGGCATAGGTATACTCTCTAAAATAAGATATTATCTTAATATTAATATATTAATACAGCTATATTACTCTCTTATATATCCATATCTAACTTATGGGTTAGTAGTTTGGGGGAACACATATGAAAGTACTATTCATCCAATCGTAGTTTTACAAAAGAAAGCAATTCGAATCATCACTCATTCTAAGTATGATGAGCACTCTAGCCCCCTGTTCAAATCTCTCAACATTTTAAAGTTTAAGGACCTAATATTTCTTCATAATGCTCTGCTAATGCATCAATATCATAACAAAGCACTTCCTGCAGTATTCAATGATTTCTTTACCCCTATTAATAGAATTCACTCGTACAACACAAGACTTGCCTCTAAGTCCTCTTTTTTTATTCCTCAAGTAAGAACTAATTATGGAAAATTTAATATAAGATATCAAGGAGCAAAAGTCTGGAATTCATTAGATGATAAAATAAAATCTTCCAAAAAATCGTCCTTTAAAAATAAGCTGAAGTCTTCATTTATAGCATCCTACTAGTCTTATACTTGTTTCCATGTGCAACCATTTAATTACTAGGTTAACTTCAATATTTTATGTAACTTCGTAACACTGTATAAAATATATGATTTTTCTCTCTTTTCTTAAGTATAATTGTTTGTGTCAGTATCTATGGTAACCAAATCTACATATCATCTTTAGTTTCTTTATTTTATGTATGTAGTTATATATTTATTTAATTATTTGTGTATCTTGTATCCGACCGCACATATATTTCCATTATATCAATATATTTGCGTTACCTAGCTTGATTAGCTTTTAAGTTATTTCTAGGTAACCCATACCATTAAATTGTTTAATTCTCCCTCCCTTTTATATGTAAAACATTTCGTTATGGTATGAATAAAATCGTTGTTGTTGTTGTTGTTGTTTACCAGTATATACATGATATACTTTACAAAAATGTTGGCGACAAGCATGAGTTCTGTTCCTTACTCACGTTTTCTTTTTAATAAATAATTATAAATTTCGTAGATAGCAATATTATCTCTTGTAGTGCACTAAGTTGCATTTTGCTTGAAGCTACTAAATAAATACTTGATCTTACAGTTGTATGTTAACTTAACTTTTACCTCTGAACCATAAGAAATATTTAATAACATGTAGCGGTAAAAACATAATTTGCTTGAATGTTTGCATATTGCTAACGAAATCTAAAATTGAACTATATCACTCACATATCGAAACATTTCTCCGAAATGTTACAGCATTTAGCCGGATGTCTAGTTCATTGTGCTTCCGTTTCACCGTTTCTCATAAAGTATCACAATATATTGTATTGATACAGTTTCATGACAATAAATAATATTAAATTAAATCGGTACCATTAATGTCTGACTGGAGTTATGACGAATGTCTGAAAGCGTCTGATACTGTCTGGAATTAAATCACAATTGTTCATCTCATTCATTGCATTAATTCCATTCGATGTTGTTCAGTATTGTTTAAGTCTCCGTCACAGTCAGTGACGAGGGCACGTTGAACACTCTCCCCAGATACTGCATGGTGTTCAAATTAACGGGCATTTGAACAAACACTTAACGAATGAATTCCCTCTGCAGATTTTCTCACATTTGTGGCGAGCAAGACCAACATCAGTACAAACAAACATACATCTGCTAGCATGACTTGCGCACCCACTGAAGCACATGTTCTCGTTCGTGACCATTCCCCTGGCCGGTCTTCCCTCTGATTGGCTGGGACATAGGGACATGAAAGCGAGGCAGATAAGGAATACAGCAATTGTTGACTTCATCTTTATACTGGAAAATAAAAATAGAAATATTTAGTTGAATGAAATATTATATAAACATAGGAAAACATAGTTTAGTGTGGTAGTACGGAGCAGCAGTAGTAGTTCTGTAGCAGTAGTAATGGTAGTAGTCGTGGTAGAAGTAACAGTAGTAGTTCTGTAGTAGTAGTAGTGGTAATGGTCGTGGTAGTAGAAGTAGTAACAGTAGTAGTAGTTATGTAGTAGTGAGTAGTAGTGGTAATGGTAGTAGTTGTGGTAGTAGTAACAGTAGGGTACGGTAGTAGTAGTAGTCGTGGTAATGGTAGTAGTCGTGGTAGTAGTAACAGTAGTGGTAGTAGTAGCATAGTAGTAGAAGTAGCGAAGTCATTTATAGTTACAATAAATCGTCGTTGTGATATCTAACAACACAAATGACCCTACAAACTACGCAAAAGCACTTCTATTTATAGTTCGAAGTGTCTAAGCCCCGAAATACATTACTGATTAGAAAGCGGAACCAGAAGGTCAAGAGGTTTCGGTTTCCTGAATGGCTTTCGTATCTAGCAGATAATACAGATACATTTTAATAAGATTACGCCGTCTGCCAAAACATTTGGTGCACAGACGGAACGCCGTTTCAGTATGAATCATAGATTTACATAGTTCTGTTTTGGAGATATTACAAACATGTTCAGATTTTGTCAGTAGACCATAACAGTCTATGACGTGTTATTCGAGCTAGAGAAATTCAGTACCTAGGCATGATTAACTTCGCCGATTGTTTCACCTTTAAAAAATCATTAGCTGCTTTTCGCTTATGAATATTCTTATTAATTTCCTTTTATCGCTAACTATCGCTTATCAATCAAATATACAAATACAAATTAAACTTTTATTAGCATTCCATAAACATAAATGGAATTGCTTTACAAGTAAATAAGCTGTGACAAAACAAATAAATGATTAAAACATTTAAACCTATGTGTGAGAGATCGGTTTTTCCGATCATATGCTTCAAAAATAAAGTATCCTACTTCGTTACATACGAATGGTCAACACTATCGAATAAGAACAAAATTGTGTGATCATTGTCTAACTGTAGAAAATTGTGATAATGTTTACTGATCTCATTGATTGGTACCGTCTCATTGATTAAGTTTACCGGCTATGAGAAAGACAAGGAAAATTATACTATTATTGATTTAAGTTCTTTCAACTTTGTTTTGTGTTGCCCATTGAGTTGGTCCGATAGTTAATAAGCTAAGTACTTTGGCTGGCTGGTCAAGAATACTATAAACAAACTACTGAACACATCGGATGTAGAAAAGTTAGGTAGTACTGGCTACGAACCTCACCTTTTGGATTTCTTTGTGA
Source organism: Actinernus sp. WN-2022 (assembly GCA_030867875.1). Classification (NCBI taxonomy): domain Eukaryota; kingdom Metazoa; phylum Cnidaria; class Anthozoa; order Actiniaria; family Actinernidae; genus Actinernus; species Actinernus sp. WN-2022. The sequence continues at coordinate 61,355,514 of JAOWCC010001501.1, read as the reverse complement.
AGATGATAAACCGTTGACCGTTCTTCAAGACTTATTCTTGTCTCTCTTTGCTCTCGTCTTCTGAGTTCTGACTTTCCCAGCGCAAAGCCGTGTTTTATAAGCATTTACGACTTGAAAACAATGGACACAAAGTACCGGATGTTGCCCACAAGTTGCGGGCAGACGAGATAATTATGTTAGCCGAGACTAGATATGCCAAGCACATTCCAAGACAAAGGAAATTGCTGTATCATGTATCACTCGTGTAGTGGGCCGAGGCGTAGCCCGTCAAATTCTAGAATATTTCTACCGCGCGTGGCTCGAGAATTTGAGGAATTTTGACGGCAGCGTGGGTTTCTATTCCTGACCTAAAATAGCTGAAATTAAATGTGTCAGCCGAGCTAAAAATAGTTACGTGGTTTCAGTGACGCTTTTTCGACCCCCTTTAGATTTTGTGTTCACGAGATTGAAATAGTAAATAGAAAATGATGAGATCGTGTATGTACAAACTTTGATAGATGTTCAATTTTATATCTTGAAAATTGAGTTTAAAGCGATTTTCCTTCCGTGAGAACACATTTGTTCTCGGTAATGACTTACGGCACAGTCACTCAGTTGTGTTAACATTGAAATGGTTTTCCAACTGCTCTAAAATCTCACTTTTTAATACTGCACAAAAAGATTCAACTGGTAAGTTTTAAAGAAAATAGAGACATTGGTATTAGTTGCAGGAAGACAATATTCAGGATTTATGATATAGGTATTGGAGTTGTTTCTTTTATTCCCGCCTGAGCGAACGACTCGATATACTTCCAACTTAAAATTTCCTTAACTTCCTTATATGACCACATTGCATTAAACGGTATTTACTACAAAAAATGTATACCGATTCCGCCAGCAGAATTTTTGCGTGCATGGAATTATTCAGGTGTGATCGAGTATTTGTAAAAAATCCTGATGACAAAACAATTTTTCTAGCAGTGTTAATGTTATAATATTAGAGTGTGGTAATTTCAGCGCTAAGCAATCTTTGCTCACTTCGTAATTTTAGAAATATTTCGGGCATTTTCGGTTTGCTGAAGTTCAACTTAACCACTTTTGTACTTTCATTTCTGGTTCCGTACGCAGCGACATAATTACAAAGAATGTGAACACTGCTTTCAAAAATATCCCTTGTCTCGACTGGGGAAATTTGCATAAGAACGCGGCGCTATGAGGCACTTAAAGCCATAATTGAGTAGGATTAATGTGTTCACAATGTCTCAGCACATTTCTATACGCGAAAAATTCTGAATATTTCTAAGGAGTAGAAGGCGAGCCGTTGGCCTCCTGTGAGGCCAGATGTTAAGGCGTCTACGCAGATTGAAGTGCTCAATTGACAAACCTCCACTCGCGCGCCGTGTACAAGAACGCAAAAATCAATCCGACTAGACTGAACAAACATCCGCCCATTTTATCCAGAACTCGCGCCCATTCATTGATAATAATGAAACTTGCCAGAACTAAATCTAGACCAGAATCAATCATTGTGCCAAATTCCAGGGAGTTCATAAACCTGATTTTAGTTACAGAAAGCATGCAGCTCAGCTCAAATAAATGTACACAATTTCGCGAATGGTGTTCTGGCTACAATTTCGTATAATTGGGTTATGAGATAAGATTTTAATAGTCTTAACTGATTGCCATAATGTTGTTTTATGTAATTTTCCTGAAAATATTTGGTATTATCAACTTATTTAACTCCCGGTCAGTTTCTAGTTTTGAGAAATGAAGAATAAAGAAAAGTAAGAAAATAGAAAATCATAAAGCAGTTGTGCGTAGCGTAATTCAATATTATGTTTAGGGATATGTTTAAATCCGGTCATTGTCTTAAAGTTTTAAGGTTAGGTCGAATATAGTTTCTTCTATTTTCACTTATCCCTGGAATCAGCTTACCCAGCTAGTATTATAAACTACTGACAACGTTTCAGAAAGACCGGAACTGATCCGGTTGAATCAAGTTACTGACAAAACATTCCAACTTGTTCGTTCTGAACATTTCAGCTTTCTGGGACATGTCCACTGATATTAATGAAGCATTGAATCTAGCCCTGTATTTTCTCTTGACATTAATCAAATATCTTCCTATACAGCCGCGTAGCCTTTAAACAGGAAGGCGAGGGGTTGGTTTCTCAATTCCGACCTGCGGCACTCGCACGTCCGCTTGCGAGTCCTGCCTCTTCTAAAGTTTTCGGTCTGGCTATAATGTTTCGCTTCTACATGAATTTCACTCTCTTTCGAACAAGCTGTAAACTCAATGTGTCTGAGTTGATAAATTTCGCCGGATTGATTTTGTTGACTGATAATGGAGGATAATGCTGTCGGCCTTGTTGAATTCAGTCATGATAACTTTGTTAGTTTGCTTTTTATCTTCTTCTAGAGATGTGCCTGTTTCAATTTGTTAAGGATATTGTTAAAGAAAAAGGAAATGATATGTATATGGTGTTTCAGGCAAAAATATTTAAAGATTCGGGCCAGTTTCAAATGGCGAGTGAAATGTTTGGGCGGATTAAGCTCGAAACAAAATACCGCACTTGTCTATAATAAAATAACGTTGTACATAAGAAGAGTTTCTTGTCTCATACTGTTTTCCGTACAAGAGTAATGAAATTATGTAAAAGACAGGGAAATGATATATAAAACATAACCAGTTAATATACACTTGTTAGTTTCCTTTACGTATAAAATTCCTGCGTTACTGAAACCAAAACATTATGTATCGTCCGGCAGTGGTTTCCACTAGTTTGAATAAGATTTCGCCGAGTTTTTTCAAAGCGATGCTACAAATACTTGACAAATAACCAAAAGCATGACAATTTAAAAACTGATAAATACTACACAAGAAGCTAACTAATTTTTGGTCCGGTTAACATCAGCCGAAACAAAACGCTGTTTCTGGACTCTAGCCAGAAAGAGAAATTACGCCGGAACTGAAACGTAACGCACGACAATCATCATGACGTGCGTATAGCTAAGATAGGAAGGGTAAAAATAGAAAGTTTAATAAAATTTGATGGTGGATTGATTCAAGATACGGATAGCGGGGTGTATTAAACACAATATTATTAACAGAACGTGTGAATCTAGCAGACGTGAAAAAGCATAAATGAATCGTCTGAGAAATCCCACGTCTGCGTACTTCCGCAACACACAGCATAGAAGTAAACTCGGTAACTGAAAAATATTCTCAAATAACAAGGGCACCCAACGAGTACTTTTTGAAATTCGTTTGAAACCAGTTGTCTGCGGCTCATTTAGCCATTTTAAGGCGCCTACTATGTCTTTTGACGTATTCTAGAAAGCTATTAGCTGTTCGGATTTTCTACTGAGGTGGAAATCGCGTCAACCGAAAATACTATGGCAAAATATTCCCGGCCTACGAATTTGTTAGTAGTCTAGAACATAAACAAGAATTTTCTAGCCCAAGTAACTTCATGTTGCAAAGTTTTGTAGAGGTACGAATTTTTAGGGGTTCTTTTGGATCGTTCTGACTCTATTGATCAGACGAATTGGGACGTACGAATACTTTAGGGGAAACCTTTTAGTCTCTCCTTTCTTCTATAATTTTCTAGGGATTGAAAAATATATTTTCTAGCCAGTATTTCAGAAAACAATTTTCTAGGGACAATCATTTTCAAATCCGAAAGTTTTAGGCTAACTTACTCTCCCGAACAGCTTTTTAACCGAAAACTTCATTGGGTGCCCTTGAAATAACTACGGTTGTCAGGTTATGCCGCAAAATATTCGAGTGGATGAAAATACTAAACTGAAATACTACTGAGGGAAAACCCGGTTAGCAGGAGCAACTTGATTTCGGTTCACGGATAGCCTAAGGAATTCGAAATTATGGAGAGGACTCCACAGGCTAGTTCACCGATCACGAACAGAAATCAATTGGCTGAAATAAAATTATGTAATAGTAATAATGACATTTGTATAGCGCAAATATACATAAATGTTTTCAACTTTGCCAGTCTGCCGGTATATTCACAAGGTATTTTTCTTCTGTCTTAAGATGTTATTTTAAATTTGTAGTTTTGTTTTGAGTAGAAACTTGATGGTTCAATTTAATTCGATTGAGATACCCCTTGAAACAGTTAAAACACGCAGTTACAGGAAGTTCATTTGATCTACTAATCTGAGCTATTTTGAGTGACGCCGGTCAATAGACATATTTGAGGGACACGTGGGAACAAATATAATAATAACTTTAGGCAAATCTCTTTTGTTGTTTTGACCTATGAATCTGTGAGTGATATTACTTTGCCTTTTTATCAATCTCATTTGAATCACACCCGCTGCTCTATATGTGATGAGTACTCAGTATTAAATCTCATGGGTCAGATATTGAGAAAGGTAGATTTCTGTAAAGTGTTCAGTCTAGCCTGAAATATAGCCGCTGACCTGGAAGAACGAATCGAGATGCGGTTGTAGACCACAATCCCACATTTAAAATAACTGAGCATCGAGATATTTTGTGCATGTCAGGCACCTTGAGAACTACACAGCTATACAAGCGTCGAAGAGCTAAAGGATCATAAAAGATGTGTTGATACGGTGGATCATAAAATTAGCTGATTCGATCCTGATATGATATCGGATGACCTGATTGTTCGCTCAAGTATCCACATGCACAATGTACGTAATACCCGCAACCAATTCTGGCTATTTCCGGATCTCGAGTTACCCAGTCTCGCACTCGTCTTATTTCCGCCTTATTTCCACCAGTTTACGTATGCTGAGGAGCTAATTGTAACTAAAATAACTAATGTCTGAATATTAGAAATCTCATTGTTTACGAGTCAGCAACCATTGGGAAGGGCAAGTAATCGATAAACTGCAGAATAAAATATATGAAACCCCCGGGGGGGGGGGGGGGGGGGGGGGGGGTACTTACATGAAAAATGGGTATGTATGTGAGGCCAAGAGGCTCAAACCCTGACCCTGTTTGACTCAAAATCCGAACTCCAAAGCCCTGATTGCCCCCTTTTTTTGGGAAAAACCCTGATGCCTAAAAAATACCGAACCCCGACCCTGACTGCACCCACATTAAACTCAAATCCTGACCCTGATCTGCCCAAATCAGGTCAAAACCCTGACCCTACCTGCCCAAACTGAGCTCAAAACCCTGACCCACCCCCGCGGACATACATAATACGTCACAAACAGGAGTAACCCCCCCCCCCCCCCGGATATAAGCACACACTACCCTTTCCTCATCCCATCTCTCCTCCAATTAATAATTAAGCAATCTCTATTGTTGGCCAACTTTCAATCAATCCCAGACGTGACGGCCATGTTGGTTGATCTAACAAGAGAAACTTAGCCAATGAGCAATCTTTTGTTTACGTCAACCACTGACTGATGGCGGCGATGACACCGTGAAGCGAATAATAAATAGTTAAACCAAGTATGCTTATTATTAGGTTACGCAGAGTTTAACTATATCACTATCTGCTGGGCATTTTCTGCTGAGATACAAGTTCACGATAGTCGCCATCCGAGGCATCTGCTTCACGAACTGATTCGAAGGAAGATTAGGTTAGATCGGCGAGGACTCGGTCGGAAGATTAAGTACTCGTTATCGTGCGCGAATTCACACTTTAATCGTTTCTGGCGGTGTAATTAAAACCTTGCGTGGGATGAATTGAGGTTGGATTTTGGGGAGGATTTTGGGGCGGTAAAAGGAGGCATAATACTATAATCAGTGTTAACTACTGGAAAGGAAGGACGGCTCGACTCCCAGGGCGAGTGCAGTCGGCATAGTGGGAAATAATAACACTTGAAATACGAAGTTCTGGTGTAAATAGGTTAGCCCCTCCTCTTTTCACGCATGGCGAGTTCGCAATTTAAAATTCAAATTGCTGCCAGTGAAGAAAGCTAGCGAGCATATCAGCCTCTCCTTTGAAATGCTAGAGTTTTAAGGTTTAAAATTAAACAAACCATAAAAAAGTGACCAGAGGGAAGATAGTTGTTCAATCATTTATGACTCAGCGCCAATGGTATTTTATGAGAGCCCATAAATAAGAGCGAGAATCTCCCATACTACTATAGACCCATTCGAAAAATGGCGTCCAATTTAAAAAGCTATTGTCCTGGTAACGTGAACACGAGGCTAGTCAGTAAACACAAAAGCTTTTCAATGTGTAAGCGAGGCTAGTCAGTACTAAACAATAGTTAATTAAATTGGACGCCATTTTTCGAATGGGTCTATGGCATTTTCACAAGTTAGGTTATTTTCAGAACGGTTTCCCACTATTGTTGAGTTGAAATTATTCCTAAGGGAATAAAATCACAAAAGCGTAGCAGCCATGTTGTTAATAATAATAATAATGGTGTTTTATTTACACATCATCGCATAAAAATGAATTATAATGTGTAATATACAATTATTGAGAATGAAACAATTACATTGTTTAACTGATTTAAGCTAATTTAAGTTAATTAACACTAATTTAAGCAATCTAGAAAATAGAATTATTATTCTAAGCTAAATTTATATGACATTGGCTAACTAAAAAACAATTATATAGATTAAGTACTCTGAGATGTGAGTGCCGGGATAAAACTGAGTTTGAAACGATCGGTTCTACAGCGAAAACGAGAGTTTCGGCATTACGCAAAGAGCGACCGTGCCTACCTTTCCTCCTCTGAGGCAAAAGATGGAAGAGGCGCGAACTGGGACGGTTTATTTTGTTGAAAGTCTTTTTACATATAAGGTAAGCCTCCTGTCATAGAGACTAGGGTGACCAGACAGAGCGAGAGCAGATGTATACGAAATACCAGGATAAATGATACGGAAGGCTCTTTTTTGGATTCGCTCGATACAATCTGAAAGATAATTAGGCAAATTGGTTTGCCACACAGGGCAACCATACTCAACGATAGACCTAATTAGAGCGGAGCATATATTAATGAGGTCTGAAGCCATACTCCGCCACGGCGTAAAACACGCAGGATGTGAAGCCGCTTAGATGTCTTTTTTTATCATGGAGTCCACATGGCAGTTCCACTCGAGGCCGAGGTCTTGTTGGATCGTTAAACTGACCAAGAACTTTATGAGATACTACGCGTTCGATCGGTAGATTGTCAATCGTGAGTGGATGGGGAATTGGCTGCTGACGGAGAAAGCAGGTAACCATTTCCTTGCATTTTTTCGGGTTCAGTTTCATGTTGTTATTGTGAGCCCAGATTGAAATATTGTCAAGGTCAGGTTGAAGACGTGACGTATACCATGTCGAGGCACAATTTCAGATAGCGATATGTCATCGACATATATATTTCCAGTGAGAGGAATGTGAAGGAGACGTGAGAGCTAGCTCATTTATGTCTGGCATAACAAAAGTAGCCAAAAGAGGCATCTTTTGTTCCGCCAAGGTGCAACCCACCAATTGGCAATGAAAATAATCTAAAAATAGCCCAACTTGTAAAAAGGAGATATGGACGCTCCTAGTTATGGGCTCCTGTAATTTTACACTACTCTCTATTAGGAATTGTATTTATCTTAGTTCTCTATCACGCCCACTCATCACTTGTAATTTTATCTCCTAGTCTCACATTCATGTTTTCAAAATTTAAAATTTGTAACTAACGGTTTCTTGCCATATACTTGTGTACCCTGAGGCGAGGTTGGCCGTGCCAACCGAAATATCGGTAATAATTATATATATTCCCAGTACCGTACAATCAGCCTTTCATCTTGTCTTGATATTCCTGTATATTGACTGTTTGCGAACTCTGTAGCAATTATTCTGAAGTTAAACATTTTTGTGTTTCATTTGAATTTCGCGCGACAAGCAATCAGTAGGGTAGCCTGGTCCCAGAGGCTTTCTTCCGTCGGAGAGAAAGAACGGAGCGGCGCGAAGCGGCGAGAAGGGAGAGAGAATAAAGGCTCTGGTAGCCCGCGATCGTTGACTGATAGTACCGCGCCAATAGATTTGCACCGTAGGGACAAGATCTGTCCCTTCCTCCTGATTGGAGGAATATTTAATTACCTTATAACGTTCTCTGATTGGCTATTGTCTAGTGTCTAGTGTGTTGTGATTGGTTCCTCGTTAATTGATCTAGTGATGTTGATTGGCACCTATTGTTAGCATGATAGTGAGAAATGCATGGTTGCGGGCTACCAGAGGCTTTCTTCTCTCTTCCCTTCTCACCGCTTCGCGGCTCGCGCGCTGATTGCCGCTTCGCGGCTCCGTTCTCGAAAGCCTCTGGGACCATGGTATCCATAGGGAGCACTCAACCGGAGCATCACGCAGATGTTCACTCCACAAAGGCCGATTCACAACTGAAGGGTGAAAAACCCCTGGACTCCCCTTTTTATACGGGAACTTTGTGTTTAATGACTCGATCCAGTCATTAAGTGTTTATTGTTACATAGCCATAAGTTTTCCAGATACAACACACACTCTCGCTGGTTGATCCGAGGTCACGTGACAGTCATCAAAATCCAATGTATCCCGCCACGTGACCACCACGTGACCACATCGTGACATCTTATTTTTAGTCTTTATTAATATAATACTACGCAAACTGACGTGCGAGTTTACAAATTAGGAATTTAAAAAAGCACAAACCCCTACTTCGATCGCATGTATACGTAAATAACGACATTATGAAACTATCAAATAAAGTGGCGCATGATCAGTTCTGTAATGAGTATCCATAGAATTTACACACTCTAAGAATGTATAACCTTGAGCTAGCTTTATGAAGTACTGACAGAGTCAATGTGAATGTGCTGCGTCAATGTGAGTATCCCAATCACAGGGATCTTAATTCATTAAAGGTGACTCCCAATTCACTCTTTTCACCTGGTGGCCAACTTGGATTCAAAGCGAGGCAATCCGCTTTGTTTTTGCCAGTTAGCCTCGCAGTGAGGGATAGTCAAAACGAGGCTAAACTGGCAAAAACAAAGGATTGCATCGCTTTAAATCCAAGATGAAAAGGTGAAAAGAGTGAATAGTCTAAGTGGAGGACACAAGATGGTCTGATGTGTAGCGCGCCCCACTGGTTAGTTAAAGGCTAGCCTGCTTTCAGGCGGTAGATGGTGTTTTTTTCGTGCAGCTAACGGATCATCGAAGTGGCCGCCATATTGGCCGAGCGTGATTGAGACCTAGGATCGAATGACAAATGGAGGGGAGAGGGGGAGGATCCCATGTTTACCAAAACTCAGGCAAAAGGAATTTTATAATTATTGCTATGTAACAACTCACTTAAAGGGGAACTGAACCCTAAAATCAACCCAACGTCTGTATAAACATGCATTCGAAATAAGTAGGTTCTGTTATTTTATTTTTCTGTGTTGCGCGTCGAGGAAGAGAAATCCGAAAACCTTCCTCACAGCCTCCGCTTTGTACAGACGGCTCAAGTCTTGTAGTTTGTGACGTCAGGTAGGGGGAATAAATTAGTTTTGCATTGAATAGAGGGACTAATGGCTTCTAATTGCGGACCATTGTGTTTTCTTTGTGCTAGAGGTGTAATCGTTTTTTCTTGGTATGTGTGACGTCGGTACGATATGGGAAATGTGCACTGAATTGAGCCGCCACACTGGAGACTAATTTTGTCCTCATAGACGGCAACACCGAAAAATAAAATAGCAGAACTTATTTCTTTCTAATACATCTTTGTATTGACGTTGGTTTGATTTTAGGGTTCAGTTCCCCTTTAATGACTGACCTCACGGGAATCAGTGAGTTTTGTTCCTCTCGATCCGCGATGATTCCCAAGACAGAGTCCAGGAAAACATCGAGATCTCGCCGGAAACAAATTCACTGGTTTCCCGAGGGTCCAGTCATTCGGTGATTTGTGATATAAAATAAGAGTTATATTCCACATTGTCGAGATAAAAGGCAAACGTTTTGAAAGACTGGCACCTGCTCTAGTCACGTGCACTAGCGGGCAACCGAATGAATTGTTACCACCTGACGTCATAGTTTACTTGATACCTGTCATGTGACCTAAATCAACCAATGAGAGGCGTGCGATGTATCTCGGAAAATCACAGCCATATCTGATTTCTATGGAATACGGGTGACTGTTTCACAAGAAAATTGTCATTTGTTCCAGTCCTTTATTGGTGCGTAGTCATAGACCGTGGGATTTCGTCGTATCTTAAAGTCCCTAATAAAACACACACGCCATCAATTAGAACATAGAGAGCTTGTTTGCTCTGTCACTGAAATCAAGTAAAGATGACACTACTCCATGCAGTGAGTTTGAGAACGCTCGAGAACACTCCAGTTATTTGAGAACACTAGAAAAATGTATTACTCAGTAGAAGTGGAGACGCGCGGTCACTTTCGGCTTGAGATTTTTAGCAAGTTTATGTTCTCCAATGCCCGTCGTACTTTTTGATATTTAAGCTTCTTTATTTGTTAAATATATAAAATCTCCTCTACCTAGAACGAGTGAAGTGTGACTTTCTGGGATCGTGACTAACCTCAACAAACAGGATTTGACCTTCAGTGCAGATAAACACACGATAGGGAAGTGCTAGCACATTTTAGAACCGCAGAGAAGAATACGGCGGGCATGTGGGTTAACTAGTGACGTCGATACTGTGATTAAATAATTTCGTAGGTTGAACCACTATTGCTGTTCAGTCTAATTGATTCTCCGGTCGGGGAAGCCGCGTATTTAGAGGATAATGAAAAGTACATGCGAATGGGGCGGACTTTTGTGTGGTGAGAATGTCCGGGAACAACTGACTTAACACCAAGGGATTTCTTTTAATCAGTTTAATTAGTAATTGGTCCGCGCAAGAGGTAGGCATATGTTATGCATGGGATGTAAAAAGGTGCTAATTGTGGTATTGTTTCAATCTTCCAACCTCATTGGCTTAGACATTAAAATCTATCTAAACTTGAAGAAGAATATTATTTTTCTCATTTTCTAAACAGATTTGAATTGTATCTAGTGAAACACTCATAACGTTTAATATCGCGACTTTCAATATGGGGAACATTTTTAAATTGAACGTTTTCTTGGTTATTTTTGGACTCTTCTGATTGGACGAAACGAAATGTACCTTTAAAATGCATTTTTAGTGGATTTGATTTCAGAAATTTATCATTTAAGGGTTGATGAGTTGTCAGTATGAAAAACAGAAAATACTAAAGTGGGGAAAGCAAATTGCATCTGAACAATAGAATTGTGCCTACCTCTTGCGCGGACCGTTCCATAAAAGAATATTACCGAATGAAGTATTCTGCCCGAATTTACTGCATGACCTTCAGTCGTTTCATCTGCATAAATGCGTGTATTTCCACTTCTTATATGAATATTACTAGATGATGGGCTATATAGAATAACGTATTGTTACCTGAAGAGTGGATTCCTGGTGGTTTGTGCGAGCACATGTTCCTAAATCACGCTAGACAAGTAAACTGTTGCTTTAATTCACAATGGTTATTAATTCGATACTAAATTTAACTGAATGATGTTTCTTGACCTTTAAATCTCAAAGTGTAATAGTAATTTTATTAACACCTTATAGACCCATTCGAAAAATGGCGTCCAATTTAATGAACTAATGTTTAGTACTGACTAGTCTCGCTTACACGTTCAAAAGCTTTTGTGTGTACTGACTAGCCTCGTGTTCACGTTACCAGATATTTACATGTCTCATTTGTATAATTATGTAATTAGTGTAATGTATTTAGATTTAGAGGGCTACAAGTTTATTAGTGTAATTAACACTATTACGTACTACCCTCGGTAAATAAAGCCGTTATTATTATTATTATTATTATTACTCTATATACATTACTAAGAAAAGTCTCTTATGTTTGTAAATTCACTATAATCACATTCCATTGTATAGCGAAACTCGTCACCAACCTTATCACCTGCTCACATGGAACAACTAACGGGCATCATAAAGGATTTTCCTATAGTGTTTGGTAATAGCTTGTCTATGCTGTATATTGGCAATATCATTCAGGTAGCGCTCATATCTACATCTACATCTACATTTATTGAGTCGGTAAAAGTCCTGCGACAACACACCAACTGTAAACTAAATAACTATTGATATATGCATATATACACACATACATTCACTGCCACACATACCCGCACACACACACACACTACACACCACACTTGACTTAACTAAACTGAAAGTGCGCAATGTTTCGCCAATGTTTGTATCATGAGGGTCAGACTGCCCACGCGAAACATTAGTTTTACCAAAAAATTGAAAATAAATCCCACAACTTCTATTTTATGTGTTTCGCAAAATGATCTATTCGTCAATTCTAATGGAATGTTAAGATGTGACACTTTGTCACTGAAATCGCATCAATTGCAAAAGATAATTAGTAAAAACCACACTTTACATAGAATCGTTTAGACGTATAACCAGAACTTCACAACTAAAACAGACATCAGGCATCATAAGGGATTTTCTTATAGCGTCCTGTCTCAACCGGTAATTTGTGTGCAGAAATTCTCAGTTTGGTGATAGCTTGTCTATACTGTACATTGGCAATATCATTGGTAATGATAAGTAAATGATATGTAAACACGTGACAATGTATTTCAAAGTTTCCGTAACAACTGAGATTTTGACGTAGAAGTGAAACACCGTCATTATCGACTAAAATTTTATATGCATAATGGAAGGACCTTTATTACATGGTGCCTTTTGTAGCTTGAAGCTAGAATAAAGGCATTGCCATTCACGTTAATTAAAAAGAGAAAATCTATCGATAGGCTGGTTTAGTTCATACGTGTATCTTGTTGCATGTCGCTTTAAAAGGACCTTGTCACTAACAAGGTTTTTTGTGTGGTCAAAACTGAATTTTGAGTTTTTCATAATAGTACTGAATGCATTTCCGTAGCCTGATAAACGTCTCTGTAGTTTCATTTCATTCATGAAGTCTCTTTCAATAAAACCAGACCATAATGTTTTGCCGGGGATTCCATCGGGTTGCATGGAATGATGATGCGGATATGCGATTCCGGCTAGAGATCTGATTTAGCCCTTCCATAACAAAACATAACACCTGTTTGATTAGAAGAACGTCTCAGAATAGAAGGAGTGCGTGAGGTGAATGGGTGTTAAGCAGGATATGATAACGTGTTTCGGAAATACTATCTTGACTTTGAGGGCGAGCGGCAATACACACGCTGTCATTTTTTCGAGCCGACCCGTATAGGCGAGAAACCCGGCATAAGCAGCGAGGAAGCAAAATACAGAGCAGTGGTGTCTTCCTAACTTATAAGAATTCCCTGACGCATATTAGTGGGCTTATTCTTGCCGTTTGTAGTCAGTACCATGAGATTCAATGACAAATATACATGTACGTGTCAGCCATGTTACTTTTCCTAACAAACTTACAAGAGCAATTAATGACCAAGACTGAACCGTGTAATGTTCTAATGACCAGTAAGAGAGTTTAGTATTGATTAATATCCAGATTTCAAGTTGGAGTGTGGTCAGTGCCTAATAAAGTCGAGCACCAGAAAAACAGATTGTGAAATCAACAGATCTAAAAATAAATTTTCAAGCGACAGTAATTGAAAACGTGATTGAAAATGAACTCCCACGTAACTTGATTTATTGCGCTGACGTCAGGATTGTTATAGACCCAAAAAGATACTGAAGATAATCCCAATGTCATGCTCTCCTCCTGGCTGGCTCATGAGCCTATCAACTGTCAGCTCTAATGTTACATTGTCTGGAGAGATTAAAATCCTTATTGAATGGCACTGACCACCCCACAATATAAACGTTCTCACCAGGTACACTGGTGACCATTTGAGACAATTTTGATGAAGGATGTGGATGGAAAATACTGCTTAAATTATAGATATTTAGAGCAACTAGAAATCGGTTCACTGTAAACCAAAATCACATTTCTAGAATAAGCTTAACCTTTGCCAAAGGCTGAAGAAAAGCATACCAGGCTTACACGTGGTCGTTCTCTTCTATTTTAGGGCGTTTCGTGTAGTTTTGTTTAAAGAAACTTGAAGGTTGAATTCGATTGACGTGACCCCTGTGAGTGAGAAAATTATAGTTATAACACTCCACTTAAGCAACAAAGCGAACGTAAATATTGACAGTTTTACAGTTATTACTACGATACAGGGAGGCATGGTGCTGATGAAATATGTAGCTTAGTTTAGTCTTTCTATAAACAAATCAGACAGAATTGAAAACTAATTGTATGGACTTTAGTGAGACATAAAGCGACAAATGAAAAAAGGTGGTTGTTTTGTGATTTTTTTAAACAAGTTTGGTTTTGGGTGACAGAGTTTACGAAATTGGGCGCAAAACTGATTCAGTAATAAACTAAGTTTAACCCGAATCAAAAAGCTTCAAGTAAGCTTTTTCCGCCTGCGAATCGAAGCCTTTAAGAGTTCGTTTTACTGAATTTAATTAAAATATAACGACTCGCAAAACGACTCCTGTTCCACTTATGTTATTTTTAGTAATACTTGGTTAAAGTAAAAAAGTAAAGTAAAGCAACTTTATTTAGCGTCGGCAACTCGTGACAGTCTGATGAGACTGATAAACTTGAGGCCGACGGGAGTCCTACGATTTTACGTCCTTATCCGAGAAGACGTGAAGGTGAAACCATTTGCAGTTGTTTCACAAAGGCAGCCAGTTATTTTAAGACCTTGAGTGTTTTGAACCCCCGACCTCCCACTCAACAGACCGGAGCTTAAGAGCTATAAACCGGGAGGGGGTTAAGTTTGATAATCAGTAGACATGCAGCAGATGAGTTATTCTTGGTCTGACCTGACGTCACTAATTGAGTCACAATTCTGATTGGAGCATCAACTGATGCATGTGGGATGCGAATGATCACTTAATCGTATGTGACATCAATATTTACCGCGTCATTATATACACTATAGGATGTGGTTTAGGCTAGATTGGATATATAAATGGAGCAATATGGAAATGAAATTAACCGCCCGCGTCAATGTGTCTGTCTGTCTCTTATGACAAGCAAATACAGATTTTATATGGCAAGATTCTGCTTTTAACATAATAATCTCGATAAACGTTAGCCATATGAGTTTTGGTTATTAAAAGGCGGAAGTCTACTGAGTTAAGAAGCTCAAAACCGGATGAACCTGCTTGGCCGGAAATATAAAAACCTTTACTAACCAGTTTATTATGGTCATGCAGGATCGGATCCCATTGGTCATATAACAGGAGACCCATCTGTGTGAGTCAGCGTATGACCGGATTGAGCTATATTTAGGATAGATAATGCCGGAGTTCTCGTGCCTTCACTTCGAGGATCGAATCATACCATAGTCAGGACAATACAGTGTTGGTAAATTACTTGCCCAAAGCCTGAAAGCCGACCCACTTGACAAATCATTCAAAAGGCAGTTTCCGGAAAACACATTTCTAAAAATAGCTCAAACTGGGCATACGCTTCCTAGTTATGGGCTCCTGTTATGGTAAACTATAGGGTCGCCTCGCAGCGCTCGTAAGATTTGCTCCAATTTGCTGAGACCTTCACCGACAAACAATAGAACAACGATTAATAGAACGAAGCAAACAATACCATCTGTTGTTTTGGTTATCCAATCAAGAAATATGTTCCGAGCAGCTGTGACCTTACCCAAACTATAGGCCTAACTCAAACACGCTATTAATATATGTAAATTGAACAGTGTAAATAAACTTGAACTTGGTCTCCTGATGAAATGGAATAAAATGATCATGAACACCTTTATTAACGCATCTCCTCACTAGAAGTGGTCTACAGTAATTCCTCTGGCGCCTGAGTTAGAATTTATAGGTTGTTTTTTGGGAGCCGGAGAAACAGTAATACAGCTAGTGTCTCTGATATGTTAGAGCAGCTAGACTGGAGATAAATTGAGTTATAATCACGGATAGATAGAAACTTTATTTAGACACGCTAGTTTTAACAGTAACTAAGACTGGTTTATTTAAAAGCCGTGTGTAAAAATCTATACATCAACATTAAATGACAGTGGCGTAGCGAGCCCATAGGCCCGGGCCTACAAATTTTTCAACCCACCTGTCATATTTTAAAAATGTATGAGAAAAAAAACAATTTCCTGAAATTCTTTCACGTTCGTGATAAAAAAGAAATGCAATTTATCAACGTATGATCTTAGGATTATAAAAATTGCAACCACTCTGTCAGGATGAGATTATGGAATTTGCCGTGCATTGAAGCAAGGGAAAACTCAGGAGCCCGCAGGCTATGGAAGTCTTACAGCCCACATATTTCAAGGGCTTTCACGACGCTCCTTACCCTGCCAATCACCACAGCCATTGCAGAGAGGTCTTTCAGTGCGCTGAGAAGACTTAAGACCTACCGTTAGGTCAACAATGAAAGAAGATCGCCTTAGTGAACTTGCGCTAATGCACATTCATAAACAAGATGTATCTTTGAATTCTGAGGACATCGTTGACAATTTTGCAGCGTCTGGAAGCAAGAGGATGGAGCTCCTTTTTTAGGCTGGCCAATAGTTCCACTTTTGGAACAGAAAAAGTTACAATTTTAACCCTTAGTCCCGATCTCACTCTTGTAAAACGGCGACAGTTTTATGAGCTATTAATTTCATGTGAATCAAGGCTCTTCCGTTTGAGATGTTCGATATGTCTGTAGCATACGGATTACTGGAATATAGAACATTTTGGCTTTCTGGTTGAGATTTAAGGTAAACTTCAGAATTTATATCGACTTCACAGACATTTTTCGAGTCTCAGGAATGCAGGAAATGGCGTTTTAGAGGGTAAAATCCCCAAAAAAAATCGGGGGGGGGGGGGGGGGGGGGGGGAGGAAGGCATGCCCCCGGACCCTCCTAAAAGCTTGTGCCTCCGGATTCAAGCAGATCGGGCCTACAATTATTCAAAAACCTCGCTACGCCCCTGAATGATATTGTACATTCCATTAAAATCTGCTAAAAACGCCAAAGTCAGTTCTTTTAGCGTTCGTGTACGATATATTAAACTATAGTAATTGTAAGAGAGTAAATTATAAGGTGTCAAAGAAGCAGGGAGAGCAGACCATTTAGCTTAGTTTTAAATGCATTTAACGATTTGCTAGACCTCAGGTCTTCTGGTAAATTATTCCAAATATGTGCTCCTCTGTAGCCGAATCGCTTTTTATCATAATTCGTTTATAATTTTGGGGAGGGACAGTTGGAATTTTGATGATGAACCTCTTGTTTTATATGGTGTATGAACCCTATTAAATTTGTGTATTAAATGCAGAGCTGATGCCCGCCTTACCATGCTATCCAATATAGATCGTGACCTCATCTCAGTCCGATCCGTCCAACACATCCTGAAAACTACTTTCCCCTATCTACATCTACTGCTTCCCATCTCTCTCTTAATTTGTATTATATTACTGCGTCATAGTTTCTTCATCAGACACTCATATACCTTAACGATGAAAAGACTACTCTATAATAGGAATGCACACATTAGATCAGTTTTTATACAATAATCATCCGAAATGCACGCTGTGATTGGTCAAGAGCCGTGTGTTATTAGAAGACACACACATGGATGACGTCATGAGCGCGCTACCATTTTCTCAATTCGTTTTGATTGGATATTTTCATATAAAACAAATAGATTCCATTCTGCAATGCGTCTGTCCTCTTATAGATGCACAGATGATGCCAAAATGAAGAGAACATCAGTGAAGTCACTCGACTGCGTCTCATGGTGCACTTCTTTGCTCTCTTCACGTTATGACGTCATCTGCGCATCTATATATGAAGACAGACGTACGGCAGAATGGAATCTATATGTTGAATATATATTATGCTATACACAGTCGAATATAATGTTCTTAACGTTTCTAGCTACAATTTTATTCCAATGAAAATTTTAAACACTTTTCGATCATTATGACAATGACTATTTAATTATATATTTTATTAATTTGTTTATTTATTTATTACAGTGTGCCCAATTAGTTTGGTAAAAGCTAAATACAATGACACTTAAATAAAGTTATCTATATATCTATCTTAGGCCCGGTTCAAACGTCGAACTTTTCATGCGCCGAACTCAATTAGATCAAAAGAAGCCGCCTAATGATCTTTTGTTTCAATTGAGTTCGGCGCATGAAAAGTTCGACGTTTGAACCGGGCCTTAGTAGGAGATCTTAACTTGATATACGGGCTCCTATTGTGGCGCATTGTGCTGGCATGCAGTTTACAATCATCAGCGATTCGGTTAGTACCTCAGAATACAGGCTGTTGTGTCGGGAGACAATCGCCTACTCTTTCACGAAATAGTACAGCGTCTTTCACGTCACCCTCATTGCTGCCGCAGCGAGCGAGCCTGAAGCGAGCGAGCAAGGCCGCAGTTCTAATCTGTAAGCGGGTCCAAATCTTTTTTTTTTTTTTTTACCACAATGCATCACTTCTATTGTCTTTTTTTACCACACTGCTTTGCACGGATCTGATCGTCACGTGACATTACACGAGGTGAAATCTGGATTTTTGTAGCTAACTACGTTCAACCGTTCTTTAATACATTTCTGTGTATGCAATCTTTGTGTAATCATGAATTTGTTGAAGTGTAGACGTGTATGCGAACTCTTTCTAACTCTGTATGAACTATCAGTTTCCAAACGGCAAGATCTCTCCTGTTATCAAGATGATGAGCAGCAAATAATTTTCTTCTATTGGATTCTATAAAGTCAAGCAGCCGGATCAAAATACAATTAGCATTTACAATTACATTCTCAATTACAGTTGATTTCCGGTGCATGTTTAAACTTCACCGGGGAGAACAGCAGTTTGTTGTGACGGAAATCTTAAGAAAATGTCGGGAATTGGTAGGCTCAGGGAATTTACCGTTGATATGTCGGGACAAATTGAAAATAAAATGCGACAACTTTTGAGTTACACACCACAGCTCAAACAGAATTCAGTCGCACGATAGCCCCAAAGCTACAAAATATATTCATCTAACACCTTGGCATTTTTATCACCCAGTGATCTATTTCCTGCCAAAGTGCTACTGTAGGTTCTATTCTAATACACTTCCTTAACTGAGCGGAGCAGCATTCACTACGGCCTGTTATATTTAACAAATAAAGAAGCCTTAGCCATGTTTTATACTATCATAAAACACGATGGGCATTTGAGAACATGAGAGAAATGTTAAAGCACAAGCCGAAGGCGCGTGCTTTCAACATTTCTAGAGTGTTCTCAAATGACCAGAGTGTTTTATGATAGTATAAAACATGGATTTAAGGCTTCTTTATCTGTTTTATAATATAGATTTACGCGCGCGATGAAAGGAAACCGCCAGTTGAAAACTATATAACACGGCTAACCATGTTATATACTCTGGTAAAACATGGCTTCTTAGCCAATCAGAGCGCGCGTACTATCGTATCTATATTATAAACTAGATTAGCCTGAGAGAAATGAGACAAGACCAACGGTTTTACGTTGCATTGGTCTCTTCCTACCCATTGTATCACGCACGGTACAAGACCGGAACACTACGACAGATATATAAAATCGAGACGCGGTTCTTTCGCGACTTGTTCAGCTCAACCAACATGGCTCACTGGGGATTGGTTGAAACTGGCAAGAATATATTTGGCAAACAAATCCTAGTTTTTACTAGTCTCCTTCGCCGCCAAGGAGACTAAGTTTTCACCAGCGACAAAAGCATTTTTATAAGCTCAAGCAACATACGCATTGGAGGCGCTTGTTCGTATCTCACGCCTGTGAGTACAATAAGTACCAGTAATGATACCTTGCTTTACTAAACCTTGTGATATACTTTTACCGTTTCCACCCTCTCCCCTGATAGAGTCTCAGCTAAGAAAATTACACACCCCAGAAAACAAAGATTATTTCAACAACCTAAAAGTGTGAATTAAAATATATTTTTTTGTCAATTGAACTGGATTTTTATTGTGCAGAAAAAAATATTCATTAAAAACAGTAATAACAACTTTCTTGTGCTCATGTATAGAGATCAACTTTTGGGCGTGCAAGATTGTAATTTTGCCAATATCTTAAATGTTTATTCAAGTGTGTAATACCGAAGAAGTTCATAACCAGAAGTCTCGAAAAGTAATGGGACGCGGCCCATCAGTTTACGGTATAATCCATTTTTAGAATGGCGCTCAAACTTCCTGGATGAAAAACAATGGCAGCCATGTTTCTTTTATAACTGTCATTAGAACAAAGACTTTCATGTTTTGAACCAATCAGAGTTGCTGGTGCAATTAGGTGCAATGCGATTGGCTATCGATTTAGCGAGAATCATTTTCTAAAAATAGATTATTTATACTTTATACCGTAACTGATGAACCAAGGCCTAGTATGATAGCTCGAGACTTCTATTTTATATGGACTTATATACCCTCAATTAGAACGCATTTCCGTCTCAACCATTACTGAAATTAAAGCTCCAGGGTGTGTTCGTAACCTGTATCAGTAGACTTGTATTGTATCGGGTCAAGTGAATTGATACAACACAGACAATCCACGCAGTCTTGACAATTCCTTGGTCAGTCATCATGATGAGGGTCTGAGTGGAGTTAACTGACTAATGCCTGACAAACAAATGACGATTATTATTTTTACTGAAAACTGACAACCGAAAAATAAGGCAAGTACTTCATGTAGCTGCACAAACTGTCCCAAACCCTTATAAACCCTGAATCACCCTAACCGTAAAAAATGGGTGCTCACTAATTTAGGGTGTTTAGAGGTAGTCGCTAATTTTGGGTGTTTTAGTACTAATGACTAATTAGGCTAATTTAGGCTATTATTGTCACAGCTACATGAAGTAGTACCCAAAAATAACTGACAACTGACAAATGTTTTTTTTTGTGGGTCAAACATTGTAAATTTTCTCTAGTAATGATTAACTAGGGCTAACTGACAAATGGCCAAAATTTTAACTGACAACTGACATGTAGACCCCCCCATTCAGACCCTCATTCATGAAGTGCGAATCCTTCGAAAAGCTAGTTATTGTTTTTCACGGACTTTAAGCAGGTCTTAAGCACCCATGAAAGGTTTTCTCAGTGAACTTTTCGGTATTTCGAAAATGTTTGGCTAAATATTTCATTTGAAGAAACGGCTCTGTACTTTGAACTATCAAATTCCAAAAGCGGAAAATTTCAAACCGTCATGAATATTTAGATTAAAAAACACATCGTGTTCTGCCCTTTCAAACACAGCGTGTTTGCATATCATTTCACACTTATTTAATTATAATGAACCCCAAGGGAAACGTCATTAAGTGTTTTGTACGGTGGCCTGTAAGGGCCATGTATTCACGACTTCAACTTTAATGTGTGGCACGACTTTGTGGGGGGAAACGACTTCAACTTTTTTTTCGGCACGACCTTTCTTTTTCGGTACGACCTTTTTTTTTCGGCACGACCTTTTTTTCGGTACGACCTTTTTTTTTCGGCACGACCTTTTTTTTCGGCACGACCTTTTTTTTTCGGCACGACCTTTTTTTTTCGGCACGACCATTTTTTTCGGCACGACCTTTTTTTTCCGGCACGACCTTTTTCTTTCGGCACGACCAAAAATTCCCCGCCTTTTTTATACCGCTCTGATTATGATCGTGGGCTCAACTTTCTCCCCATAAGTCAATATGGCGGACATGTATGATTCGTTAGAAAAGGTATGTAATTCTGAATATATTTTGGATGTGCGATGCGTAAATAGAGAGTTGTGGCCATTGGAGTATCGAAAATAGCGGACGTAAAATAGGAGTTTGCTGCAAGACCATGTTCGAAAGACAGGGCGCTGCACGCTGCAGCAGCTCGAATCCTCTCATAACTTCCTTTATGGTTTATATATTGTGTTTCACCCTAGGTGAGGTTTTGCATTAGTTTGCTGTGTGAAGTTTCTTAACAGTGAATTTTCTATCATTTTATGATTTCTTTGGGATAGTTCTTTCATAATGACCCAGAGGAAACTCGCGCGCTGATTGGCTGAAAGCCATGTTGATATGAGGGTTTATAAACATGGACATTCGCTGTCATCTCGCTGTGTGTGAATGTGAATAAAATCAAAATGGCAAACGACAAGGAAGAATGTCTTCACCAAACGTTCACTTTCAATATGATTTTAAACAGCAAAACTGACAGATATATTTAACAAAAATACAACCGACCGACATGAAGTTATCAAATTTGCTAACCATCTCCGATATATTTTTATTCGCGGATTCAAGAAATAAAAGTCAAAACCACTTCTCTTTTAACTTATTTTGTACGGTAAAACTAAAACACATAAATGGCTAACGCGTCTAGTTTTCAAACAATCCTCCTGATAGACGAATAGAGTGAGGAATCGAGCTAGAGACTACAGTCGGAAGAGGGGGAAAAGCAAGGCGGTACACTTTTTCAATTTTTTTCTCTGTCTTTTTTATCACGGTCTATTGTGCGGGAGGTCGCGGGTTCAAACCCCGGCCGGACCAATACTCAAGGTCTTAAAATAACTGAGCTGTAATTTTTTTTGGTCGTTCTTTTCGGATTGGATCACCTGTGGCACGCGCTCAAAATGCACAGGTAACCCAATCCGAAAAAGGTGCTGCCTTTGTGATCGAACTGCAAATAAATTTAATTGTAGGCCCTCGGGAACCTCCATATAAGAGATTTAAGCCTGTTGAGGTTCTCCGTCCACCTTCGAGTGGTAAAAACAGAATAAAAAAGAAAGTACGCTCACAGGCTTACCATCGATCGTCAAAATTGGTTTTGGGCGTCCTGTGGCTACGTCAGTTTTCAAACGGATTTTCCCTTGTTTACCTTAAATTTGCAGGATGAATATAGCGTTGATTCTAAAGTTGAAATCTTTAAACTTGTGTCAAAATAAACTTAATATACTTATTAATTATATTTACCAGTTATGTGTGTCTTCCTGTCGTCCGATGCATTTTAGAGATGCTACAGGTCATAGTCGAATACGTCCTTCATGTAGATGAATATTGACAAGGCATGCAACTAGAGGCCGCCAAACCGCTAAACACCACTCGATTACTCGCCAAAATTCACCTTAAATCTAATCGCTTGCTCGTCGACTTTGGAAATATGAAAGAACGATTATCCATGGACATCCTGGCCAAGTTTGAAGTCTATTGATGTGAGAGAAGGGCATAAGAAATACTCGAAGTCAGAATTTTAGCTTTCGGAAGGGGCCCTGCTTTCAAAATTTAACAGTCACCGCTAAGTAGAATTCTCTTCTCCTCCCCACTCGCTAATATTTTTGCAGCCAATTGCAAATAACAATGGTCAACACAGTAGAATTTTTCACTAAATCTTGTTTTCATCAATGCAACACCAGGACAATGGTCCCGGCATATTAAGGTATCAGGAGCCCTTTATGTAATCATTTTTGCTAAACAAATTTTATTGATTTATTAGAATGTTCAAAGTGAATTCTACAGTTTAATGGGAAAAAAAATCCGAAGAGTTTTGTTTTCAACGAGAAATTACGCCGAAAAGAAATATGGATGAAAAAATTACCGGAAGCAGGCTGTCATCGGCTTATTAGCACTTGTCAAGCGTTCTCATGGAAACCGCGAGAAAACACGAACGCTTTTACAAACAAGAGGCCCTGAGTGGCCTTAACTCGGGCCATCTATAGCATGTACTGCATGGAGTTCTAGCATAATTTTGTGTCAACATGGTTTGTGCTAGAGTAGCCAGAGAATTGGTTCTCTACTGATGCTCTTGTCTGTCAAATGTCAATGTGCAAATGTCCCACGTATGCCGGGGGGATTAGGTTAGGGTTTAGGTTATGGTATGCCGGGGGGGGGGGGGTAGGGGGGGTTAGGGGGGGTTGGAAATGATAGAGCCATAATACACACACATACATACTACACACGGTTGTGCCATCAGCTAATTTACAAATTTTAAAATCCAATGAATAATCTAAAACTATGCCTAAATATGAAATCTATAACTTACAATTATACTACATGATATAATATTTACATAAATAATATAATAAATCGTGCTTTACGTGGATGCCATGAATTAGTAATTTCAGAAGAATTATAAAAAAAACTTGGTATGGGTGTTGTTGATTGAAGTGCAATGGTTATTTGAGTAGTCTGCACGACATCAAGTCACTCAAATATGATGCATTGTAATTATATCAGGTGCAGTACGACTACAAGAAATCAAGCAATTTAGAACAACAAATTCCACATAATGTTGCTATTCATTGTGAAGTTAGGTAATGTCATTCTACATGTGAAAATAGTAAAGTCATCTATTTGTAATTCTCAATAACAAACCAGTGGAGACGGCTGAAATTCAGGCTAAATTCCAATACAATATTTTCGATTGGGGTCGTAAACTACAGACCACCATTTTCTAGTATTAGTGAGCTGCCACTGTGCTAGTGCTCATTTTCTACATCTTGAAGGAGACTGAAACTTATAATGGCAAGCCACAAAGAAACATGCAATGTCCACTCATTTTTTTCTATCATTGGGCAAGATTAATTTTCATTCCCAAATAATTCTTAAAAGTACTCGTACTCCTGATCATGACCGAGTGAAAGTGACGATGCTGACGCCAAGAACTGAGGAACAACAACAACAATTACATTTATTTTCTCATAAGATGATGGAAATGTATACGAGTAATAAGGCATAATAAGAAATACAATGATGAGAAGGTAGGTCCTTAAGGTAACCTTAGGGTTATCTTAAGCCAGGACCACCTCAAATGGAAAACACTGAAACAAGATCTAGCTTGCATGGATATATAATGGTACCAAGAAAGGGGAAGGGAAAGAAAGAATGCCACTTACATGTAAGTATACTCTCTCAGTTCTGGACCAAATTTATTTTATTTTATAAACTTGCAATAATGATAAATACACTACTCTATACATAATATCATTATGTCAGTTCTAAAAAAAAACATTAAATAATACACTGTAGAATGCCTGAACCCAGAGATAATAATCAAATACAAAGAGGTACAGGCCAGATGTAATGCACCTATCAATGTTTAGACGGAGAGGGGGATGGGGGGGGGGGGGGGGGAGGGGGGGAGGGGGGGAGGGGGGAGGGGGGGGGGGGGGGTACGGGCAAAGGTGCGGCATTTGAACACTTAGAACTGCTGTCCCCTCTCTGGGGAATTTGACCACAAATTTTGCCCCATGCTGCAGACATTTGAATTTGACCGTGCAGAGGACTGGGTCCATTTGAATTTAACCGTGCAGAGTACTGGGTCCTAAACTCGTGTTCCAGGAGACGCCATCTTGGAAAATATCGGTAAGTGTGATCATGAAGATGGCATGTATTAATTATTATATTTTTATAATGCAATACCGCTACAGCGTTCCATCTCGTATTCAGTATAATGTAATCTACGTACATTTCAAATTACTTCATGACTTTTAATACAAGTCATTACACGGTTTTGTTATCCCCAGGTGTGGATATTTGAACTATTTTCCAGTCCCAAGGGTCGGGAATTTGACCAAAAAAGTGCAAAAAAAATCAAATGCCGCACCTTTGCCCGTAGCCCCCCCCCCCCCCCCCCCCCCTCTCCGTCTAAACATTGATAGGTGCATAAATAGACCCGGGAAGTAGAACAAAATAAAAAGTCAATAATTGTGTTAGGTGGTAACTGTCTTGTGATTAGGAAAGATTGGTTTTTACCAGTGTCAATAACACGCCACAGATAAATATGCGGGGGTTGGAGTCATTTATCGTTCGTTTGAAAAAATCTTCATTTCAGATTACTTACTCAGTTTATACTCACTCACTGCATGCTAGATTTTCGTTCCCGAATTTATAAACATTTAAATACTTGTGCATATAAATTATATTTTAAAAGGCCCCTGTCAGTCAGAGAACTGAGAAATCGGGTCATTTTTACTATACTTTCGAGAGGTTAATAACAATAAATAACAACACAACGACATTCAATTGGTATAAAGGTTATCATGTTCAGATTATTTACAAGCTGTTGTCTTTATAGTCTGTTGTCAGATCGGCGCAGAGCAGACGAGTGTATCTTAAAGCATGTCGCATAATATGTGATAAATTCCCGTCCAAAGCCCGTGAAACACCTCTCAGCTTTAGAAAAGACAAAAATATTGGTATTGCACTTGAAGGAACCTTTGGTTTACACAAAAAAATAGCTGATATTAAAGGTTTTGCTAAGTCAAAACTCCCACTCGCCGCCATCTTGAAAAACCTGGAAATCACATGTCACATGGCTGGCGCAACGTACGTGTCACGTGACCAGTCGAAATCTGATTGGTTGACGGCGCAAAATCTCGACACAAAAAATAAAAAAAAATAAAAAAACTTGCGATTTCTGACTCGAGCCAGCCGAAGGCCTGGCCCGAGTAATAAACATTGGCTCGATCGATCGGTTGAGTTGCAAATATTCCTTTACGTTTCACAGAGAAATCCTATCTAAAATACAGTTTTATAGTATAGATATGGGAGCCTAGATATGTAGCTTTGAAGATGCCTAGGAAGGAATTAAAGCGAAAATGGCCGTTTTCTTCTGTCGAAGCTGCGTACGCATGCAGACGGCCGTTTTCCTTCCGAAAGAAAAGGTCAACTACAGGCAGGCCAGACTCGAGATATATTTCCCGCTTTTTGGGTTACCTGTGGTATATTTCATAAGCGATCTCGGAAGAGTTTATATAATTGCTCCTTCTGAATTCTCTTTTCCGATTCCTACGAAATAAATCTTCAATAATAAAAGATTGATACTTAATGAAGTTGTGTGAGTGGTTTTGGGGTGACTTGGGGACTTCTAAAGCAGTTTATTAGGCCTCGAGGTTTTGACGGTTGGCCGCGTGTCTACCTCAAAGACACAAATATACACAAGGTATGCAGCTTCGAGGCGCTTTTCATCCATGTGACCTCACTCGCCGCCGAAGTTCGACAAGATGAATTCAAATCGATTTCGCCTCTGCTTTCGGCACACAAATCCAGAGATGTGTAAGCACTTCTCATCTACGTTTCAGGCCAAACGACGTGAAAACGGCCTGGAAAATAAATTCCGAATTCAAAATATTAGAACAAGAACAAGAACAAGAAGTTTATTTTACTCTGGGTGGAACTTACTTTACAATATTACAGATGTTTAACACACGCTCAGATACACGCACGCACGCACGCACACACACATCCGCAAGCAATGAAATATTTTAATTAATTTTGTTAAACAGAGAAGGAAGTTCTGAAAAAAACCATAAGGCTAACGAGTCAGAACTACCTTCTCGGTATACGATCTGCAGATTGATCGGTCCACAAATCAGCGGTAGACATCGCAGGCGGTGCAGTTGCCATGCCCACGCATCTTGAAAGCATCCTAATAAAAAATACAAATCAAAAATACTAATAAAAACATTTGAAAAGGCACAAATTGTATTTTAAATGGCGTAACCTATCGTAGTATGAGCAGCAATAAGGGTTATAGGAGCGGCAGTTTTCCAGGTTCTATCAACGTCGAAAGTAGAGTCGTTTGGAAAGAATAGTAGCTATATCTACAGTTTTTGTTTGAAAGAATCAATAAAGGTATAAGTGCGAATTGAGGGGGTAGGCCATTCTCGGCAAGAAAGCTATGCGGTTGAAAAGGAGTTACAACTGGGCCAGGTCGAAGCAGATTGGCTGTGGTCGAACGGAGATATATTAAAGTGCCGATAACCCTTCTTGTAAGTTTTATAGCTATGAACCTTCGAAACGTTTTGTCTACTTCTATGAAGAAAGTTTTGGCTTACAGAGAATACTCAATGTTCTACGCTTGTTTGAAATCGTGTAAATTTGACCTTTCCTGACTCATGACCCGATCCCTGGGTATACGTCATCTCATTAATGCATTATTCTCCATGGCGCCTTTCTATCACAACAACATCGATGCGTAGAAAATATACACAGGTTGTGAGTTGATAGTAAAGAAAAAAGTCATTTTAGTCAACATTTAAAGTATTTCTTCAAATGATTTTACAACAACAACTTTATTATTTATACCAATAGGAAATTATTTTTTTGACTGACATTTAGACAGGCCAGTGGTAATACTGCTACCCAGAATAACTATAATGAGCTACTGAATCGAGCTGGGTATATAGCATGATTGCAAAGTCGAATTAATTATATGACGTCAAGATGACGTCTACCAAGGGATCGACCCAGGATTTTTCAAACAAGCGTAGAACATTGAATATTTTCTGTAAGCCAAAACTTTCTTCACAGAAGTACTCAAAACGTTTCGAAGGTACATAGCTATAAAACTTGCAAGCACAGTTAACCTAGCTAGAAGAAGAACTCGTGACGAAGGAGGACCGTCCCCGAGGGAGGGGGGGGGTTCTTCCTATATTCGGCTTGTAAGGGTGATCGTCGTATTCTTTAGGGTTTGAAATCGGCGATTCAGGTTTCATTTTAGGGGTTGTCCAAGCGAAATCCATTTTTCAGGGTGATAAAAACTGTTTTCCTTATTTCAGCGGCAGCGGAGTATGGTAAGTACGCCAAGTTTCTCACGATAATAGGTATCGCCATACTTGACTACCTTAAGTAGTTTGTGTGTAGTAAAACGTGGACTGTCACGTGACTTAGAACACGAAATCAGTAAATCAAAAACGCGGTTACGAGTTTAAAACAGCTAGGATGTTTAGTTAAGGTTGAAGCCTTTTACCTTAATCAGCTTAGAAAAGATGACTACAATGTTTCGTTAATGAGTAATTAAGGCGAAAATATGCAAAATAGGTCACGTGACTTTTTGTACCCTTAATATCTCCTTATCTTTACATGATAGTCATATTTTCTAAGCGTGGTCTAAAACACTGCGGGAGGAGTAATGTTTTAGCAGGGTTACTTTATATTCATATGTTATCGTCTCAGCCGCATTTCACTTAAACTATTTTATATAATTATGACGTCATCGATCACGTGATACGACTTAACAAATTTAAGGAAGTTGATATTAGTATTATGGTGTAATTACATTTTGTTTAAACTGTTATTTCTGTCAGAAAATATTTTTTAACGTAAATCTATTTTCCGTTAAATGAACCAGGCCTTAGCATGCTTGAGGAGCAGTGGTCATGCTACTGCATGCAAGCCAAGCATACGATTAGCTTTAATTCAGTGGAAATATAGTGTGTGCGATATGCAAATGGCAGATATTTTTCTACCTGTAAAATGTACACTGTATGTATAAATATATTCCAATGCGCTTCACGGGTGCAAAGTGTTGCCGTGTAGTTTACAATCTTGAGTGTTTGTTGTACCTCCAGAATACAGGCTGTTGTGACAATCCCCTACTCTCAGTAAATAGCACAACAGGTTTTTTCGCGTCCCCCTCATATTGATTAGAAGAGAAACGAGACAAGGCCATTAGCTTTAATATCATACGTCCCTGCCCAAGGCCGCGGCCGCAGGATTTCGAGCCCGCGACCTCCCGCAATCTATATAGACCGTGCTCTACCAATTGAGCTAACCATGCAGTGCATGAGGCAGTTAACGCATGAAATTGAATGAAGTATTCGGTTGTGTCTCGTAACACAACGCAGAAATCGAATCAATAAAAACTACAGTTAATTGTTTCACCTGGGGCAACCGACTTTTTATCGAAAGGCTGGCGTTAAATGAAAACTGATACCTTTTAAACCACAGTTTCAAAAGTTTGATTTCGATGATAATCACCCAGCCTGATAATCACCTTAGCAGCCACACACACAAACTTCTACGGATCCAATGTGTTTCAATAAATACCGTGAAAAGACAGTTTTACGCGACAGCAGCAGTTGGGATTATGTCAATCAAAGCAACTGTATTGCTCTGATTGGATGAAAGAGGCGTACGTGTAGAACCCAGTACAGTGCTATCTTGAGTATAGTGCAATATTGCGCAGGAAATTGAAATGAGAGCTTGTATGTAACTCACTCTTAGCGGCAGTCTTTATTAGTATAATTAATTCCCGAAATTCATTATGTTCAGTACTCTTTAGTAGGATACGTATATAACGTGTAATGTTTCATATTTGGAGCTACAACATCCTCATTTTCAACTACACGCTGGCGTGCCATGCATTGCGGGATCGGCATAAAGTATAAGTATAAGATATTCTTTGTAATTACTTTTAGCTTATTCAGGGCCCCTCTGGATACCAGCCTCGTTGCTGAATAGGCCATCCTGCCTAAATAAAGTTGGGGAAAAATCAAACTATACATGTCAATAGCACAATATATGGGTACCATACTATACCCCCATCAGACTAATCTGATATAGTTATTTGATTTTATACTAATTACATAATGATGTCCCTTGGACATCCACTATATAGGCACCAGGGCTCGAGATTTAATGCTCTTTTGAGTTTCAATTTTTGTTTTCTCTGAAGAGGTTTAGTATCGGACGAAAACCAAAATTCTAGCATTATCCGTAATGCAATGTTGTGTTATTCGTGAAGAGAAGGGGCTTGCTACCAACCTCGGTATACATGTACGTTCTATATGCCTCAAGCTTCACCAAGTATCAAGTAGGAAAGCATAATGTGCTGGGGCGCATCCAGGGGGGTTCGGGAGGTCACATCGAACCCCCCTTTCTCTCGCTTACAAAAGACAACAAAGAAATTACCAAATATTTTGGTGCTCGCGTATAGCGAACCTCCCCTTTCGAACCCCCACTCACAGAATCCTGGATCCGCCCCAGATGTGCAAAAGCATATTCGCGACTCGGAAAACAGGCTTCAGGCTTACGCAGCTTTACAACAGCCAATCACAGTTTGATCGGACGGAAGCCCATGCACTGCTCGGTCGAGAGAAACAAGAATAATTTCGAGATCCGAAAACGGATTTCGTGTTCGTTTGGCAAATCCGAAAACGGATTTCGACTTTAGCATGATCCAAGAAATCCATCTCTGAGAAGGATTCGTGGTTTAATCCAAATCCGGATTTCTATCATTGTGTTTTTTTGGGAAATCCGAAAACGGATTAGTAAAATAGTACTAATGAACAGCAGTATTCATCGGTAATGCTGTGCGCACTCACTATTACACCTGGGAATCCTCGTTTCTCTTCAAATTGATCGATTGTTTCTCTTACCCCCTGACCCTCTGGAAAATGGATGAATCTCGGCCCCAAACGATCTACGATTACCTTGCAGACTCGGTGATAAACTTCAAAAGCAGTGGATGTCGTGACATCAAATCGATCTGACACTGACCTCATGCACTCGTTCGGGATTACTCAGTTACCAAACTGTAATGAGAATCTGATTTCTTAAATCTACTGGGGCCCTGCCTCCGTGGGTTTCGTGCTGAGGTAGCTCAAGATAAACAGCAACTAAAGGCCTTCCAGAAAAGAAATTGACCCGGAAATGACTTCGAAAGTCAGACGGACGGTAGTGTGGTACAACCTCTTCAAAATACGATGATATTCGCACTCGGTTCGTCCGTTGGTTACTTTGCATGAGAAGCAAAAGAACAGCTTCGAATTCATTGTCATCACACTCATTCAAAATATTTGCATCATTTCATTATCAAAAAACTCATCAAAAAGAAGAAAGAGCGCAGCGATAGCGTGACCAATTAGACGGATTAGACAGTTGCCGTAGCAACAAATCCCTTTTCGGATTTCGTGTTTTTGTGAGAACTGGAAATCCAGGAAATCCGGATCACTTGGATTTTCCCAAACGAATACACCCTAAGTGTCAATGTATTGGGAACGCTAGTCCTACGATTGTACGTCCTTCTCCGGAAGCGTGAGAAACTGCCCAAAATATTTGTAATCTTTAGATACCATCTTTGTGGTCCCAAAAGCATCAACAAAACAATGAATGTAAATTGTTTTAAGTTCGAAGATAGAAATCAAACCTGGAAGTAGATGTTCATTGCTGTGGTGATTGACTATAGTCTAAAACATCTGATTCTTTTAGAGCGCAAAGCTGTCTTTATGAAGTACAAGGATTGCTCTAGAGGTCAGGTGTAAACTCTCTATAGCTGTGGCGATTAGAGTGAAGTCGTTAGCAAGTATTTTCTAGCCTTAATCCTACATCTATACTATTCTACTACCTTTATTGTTTCGGAAAATTCCTTCGCGTTTTACTATATCTTCGACTTAAAAAATCCGAAAGGTGATAACATCATAACAAAAGTACTTAAGAATCCAGAAACACATAGAAAGTACGAACTTTGATTGTAAATGTAAACTGAATGTATGACTTTGAAATTACTTTTCAAATCTATATTTTCAGTTGCTTTGAAAAGTGATCGTATTTTAGAGCTATCAGTTAAAAGCTAAAACCTAAGTGTTGATTGGTTACCCTTTCCGCAATCGCGGTTTCCTTTATTTTCGTAAATTTATATTATTCATGTATATCTATCCCAGTATTGCAAGCACGTTTTCCACTACTAATTCTGACAGAATCAGATTCGGAATTTACGTTGCTACTGTTTAAGACGTAGTCAGTCAATTGTGACGAGCGTGGCCTGGGATGTAAAAATCGTGCAGATATTCTTCAGCTTGCATTTAAAAATAAATAAAAGAACATTTAATACGTCAAAGAATGGCAGCGCTAAATCCTGTCTGACTTTCCAACGTTCAACATATGTCTTCCTGATCCTTATTAAGTACGTTAATTCTTTGTCAAGTTAATTCTTTGCGGTTGTTTATTATCATCAGTATACGTGGGATCGTTGTAACCTCACACATGGTTTAGATGTAATTGCCCAATATTTTGTATTTTATCGCCCCTAAATTGGCTGTTAATTAAAGTGCTAATAATGGTGAATGAAGCGCAAACCGCAAGATCACTTAAAACAGTATCATGTTAGTCATAGCTTTTGCCCATAAATACTATAAAACGGACTCTCTGCTGAAAGAACCACCAGTGAATTCAAGATTACAAGAAGAGACGTTAAAACAAGGCTGTAGTTCTTGAGTTTCTACACTGCTCAGTTTGAAGGTAAGAAAAAGTTCTTAGAATTTAAAACATGAACACGTATAATAACACTACCACTGGTAATAGAACAACAATGAAGAAACTATAGAGATCGAGAGAAAGCAAGGAAGGTATTCTAGAGTACAGAGCACTGGTGAATTTAAGAGAGATTCACAATTGCTTTTTTCGAGCGAATGTGTCATAAGTCACTTTTTTTCGATAGAGGTGCCAAAAAGTAAAGTGGATTACAAAAGTTTATTCCGTAGAAACTTGATTTCGTCGGTTTACGTATACAGTGAACTGATTTCAAGTTGCTCTAAATTTCTCTTAAAAGCAGTATTTTTCATCCACTCGAATCTTTGCCGTCCTTAATTCATTAAAATTATCTCAGACCTTCTCCAGTATACCTGAAAAGTATACTCTGCTAATCCGAGTAGTTAGTTTCGTCATGAGAAAGTATAAGTTGGAGGTTGAAATATATAGCGGTTGCGATCGTTTAAATTCCTTTAATGCTTTAACCATTTAAATCGCTCAATAGTACGCCTGTTATGAACTGGAAGAAGTAGACACCCTATCGCCATTTTGCCCTAGAGGTGTATACACAGGCTACTGTGAAGATATGTTTTGCAAACCTGCGTCAGATATTGCAGTATAGGATTTTAAATAACGCGAGGGAAGATGTATTATTCCACTACAAATATACCAAACACTAATCTTTCATTTTCTCTACGCGTCAACAGAATGAAGTTTGTCGCCATCGTCCACGTGGTTGTTTTCTGCCTGCTGGTTGTATCCATTTTCCCGCCAAATTCAGAAGGCGGCTTGATACGCGGCAATCAGTGTCTTGAGGAATGCTTTCGTCTTGCCCAAGAATGCAATTTACAATGCAGACATCTACGTTTTGGAGCTCAAGGATGCAGGCAAATGTGCGAAGAGAATCTGTTTATGCATTGCTATCAAGTGAACAAGTGCCGTAAATAAGCTATGCTGTTTGCTGTGCCGAGAAAGACTCGGGCCTATGAACTCACACTGTAAGAGAACAGAGATTCAAAGCCAAGATTTCAAGCATTATTCTGCTGCCGAAGAAACAATTTTGGAATTAGATTGCTAAAGAAACTTCAAGTTAGGTTGTAGTTTAAATGTTGACATAATAATTTGATAGAGTTTTACAGTAATATATGTATAAGGCCAGATAAAAAAAATTGCTTGTTTAGCGTCCCCGCCCGACCTGAGAAATGTCCCCGACCTAGCTCTAATTTATTTTATTTTTTATTTTTCATAAAAAAACTTTAGAAAGTGTAAATGCGCCCGCGAACACCAATTCTTGTACCCAGACCCCTACATGTACCACTTAAAATATGCGCCGGCGCATTAAATATTTTAACATCGACGCAATTTTGTTTCTACAACACGAGGTCATGAACACGAGGTGAGTGAATAATGTCCAGTCAAGACAAAATAAGCTTCACATAGAAAAAAAAAAAAAAAAACCTCCCTCCCTACCTGGAAAAATTGAAACGGGTGGACGCTAAACAAGTATTTTTTTTTATCTGGCCTAACTTGGAACAGCTAGTTTAATTTCAATAGCTAGAACGCAGATAACTAAAACACTTCTACAGTAAAAGAGCAGCCGGAACAGTTAAAGATTGTAAAGCTTTTTGAGAGTATCATACGAGAATTGTTTAGAACTCTATACGGCCATAAAATGAAATTTCTTAATTTAACAAGTTAACAATCTACTCAAACGAAATCTAATTTGTAAACTTCTCATGCCTTTAAAAATAACTAAGATATTGGGCAATTAACTGACATTAAAGCTAAGCAAAGTAAAGGAATTCAACTTTTCGTGAAACTTACGAGTTAGACAAATTCAGACTTGTGTTGTTTGGTGTACTCATCACTTTTGTTTGGGGGGTGGGGTGGGAAAATATTCCCTTCGTCAGGGTATACAAGTATGGCAGCGAGAATGGTAATTTCTATACCAAGACCACCGATCAAGACAATATTTATTTCGCAATGCGTTATAGCGAGAACTTCCTTATCTAGAAAAGGAAAAAAAAGTCAGAAATGAGAGACCAAAATCATCCCTCGGTTTATTCACCATTACAACAAAACCATAACAATGTCTTTGGTATTGATTTTTATCCAACGCATCTTGATATGCAGTCGTTGTAGAATCCGTCACACAGGGGGGCGCAGTTGTTTGAAGTCTGGCATACTTCGACCAGACATCTAGTTTTCGACGTCCTGCAATTTCTCACGCATGCGTAACGTACGCGTTGTTCTGCGCATGTGCACTGAAGGAACACGGCAGCGAAGATGACGAGAAGTACCAAGAAAGTCGTATGTTTCATCTGTGGAGAGACAATTGTTTCAAGCTATCAATAAGCAAACTTTCAATGCACAGAGTGAGTGGTCATTTTCAACTCAGTGTTCATTTCCACTGATTATGGTAATAAGTGAAGCACGCGGGAAATTAAAACTATTGGCTGAATATGATAAACAAAAGAATAAGCCATATTTGACTGATCGATTACCCTTAGTGAAGTATACAGCTATTTCAATTAATGTTGTCTGAGAGATAGGGAATAGGACATTAGGGAATAGGGCATTAGGGTATTTCCAGGCCGACGGAATCAGTATGGTTCCGAGTTATAGAGTCGACTTAGCTTACGGTTTATTTATCCATTTTTAGCCAGTGTTCAGTCGTCCGACATTTTAAAAATGCCTTTTTCCCTAATACCCTATTCCTTAATGCCCTATCTCCTAGACAACATTAATTGAAATAGCTGTATATAAAGATGTGATCATATAACCCATCAAATATTTTCTCTCGCGCGTGATTGGCTGAATGCGTCACGTGACCCGATATTTTCTCTCTGCGAGCTACAAATATTTAACAATTATTCACCGAGTTGGAGGTGAATAGTGTTGGATATTTACCGAGCCGCTTTTTATCCACCACTATTCATCAACACTGAGGTGAATAATTGTTTTAGTATATACCACACTTCAGGTGAATAGCCAGCACCAAATAGTTATTTTATTTTCTGTCAAATGGACAAAAACTCGCGCGAGGTGATCGCTGCTTCGCTAGGAGGTGAATATGAAATTATATTCACTGTTTGAGTTAGCCAATCAGAGCGCGCGAAACGTGATATTCACTGGTGTGGTATATACTAACAGCGATTATACATAACCTGTGAGCGTATAAGCGCGTGTCAAAGAAAATATTTGAAGGATGATAACAACAATAACCTACATTGTGGCGTCGAAATATGCCCTGATATTTGTCCTTGGACATTATCTGATCCTCGAAGCTCACAGTTTCTCTCGAGTTTCACTCTCGGGAACTGTTCTCTGGCTCGGATCAGATATGTCAGCGGATGAAATATCGGGGCATATTTTGACGCTACAAATTGGTTATTGTATTTATACGTTAAAGGTATTCAACTTGTAGCCTGAAAAGGTGAGATTATAATAACCAAACACTGCCCTTGGTGAATGTGATGGAAATCCCTGAACATTAAGTCATTTTTTGGGCTGTTAAATGTTTGGCAAATTTCACTACTTTTTTAGTGAAGCCAATCTTTGTTAGGTTATTTCCCAAACTGTGTCAAGACTAATGTTTAGAATTACAGGCTGCAAATTAAGGATATTGTTTTATATTCTGCGTTGGTATAAAAATCTAGTTTGAATTTATAATGGTTGCCTCTTTTTAAGCCTTTTTATGGTAATGATAATGTTTTTCAATTTTCCATTCACTGACTTTTTCAGTAACTTAAAATCAAGTAAAAAGCCGGGTTCTTTTAATGCAAAATAGGGCCGCATAACAGAGCAAAGATTAAACAAAAGAACTATAAATTCTATATAGCTTACCATTCTCTCGACCTTTTTGTAGATTGATCACAATGGTTAAACTTTCTAGAGTTTCTCTCACACGTCTCGACTAGTCAAAATGTATTATTTCAACTGTAAGGCTCTCAACAAAGACTTGCTTATAAGGATCTGCTAGCAATTATATTTTATTACACTGTTTGATCTATTTAAAGGAAGTGTACATATAAAAGAACAAAAGTCTTTTATCGGAATTGGAAGCTTTGTCCCGATCCTATTGAAATATTCTAATGCGGTACATGATAAATAATAATTACAAATTATGACTCTCATAGAATGTCTATAGTCATCGATTAATCATGATATGTCTTGAGTTGTAGAATTATATGCCTACCGTTGTTGCCTCAAATTGGACATATTGAATTCTTTGAGAAGTCTCGAAATGAAATCCCAGAAAAGATTTAACGAAAAATGCGCGAGCTCTGTTTGTAAGTAGAACCAATTGAAAACTTTCAGGGCTCCTGAAAAATAGATTTAAAACTTGAAACTTCCTCATTCAAACAGAGCTTTTGAAATAGAAAAGAGCTTTTTACCCTAGCCTCCTCCGCAGGCAACTCCTAATTATAATTTTAAAAAATCGAGAAAAGATGTGAAACCGGGCTTCTTGTGGTAAGAGAGGGCCGGTCGCCGGATCTAAAACATATAAGAGTTGCCTGTGGAGGAGGCTATTTTTACACCTAGAAAAGACTTTTACCTTAGGGAGTTTCGCATTCAAGGTCATCGGCAACGTTTTACCTAATCGACGTTTCTTTATTCTTGTTGCAGCTGACAAACTGCCGAATACCACGAGGAACGCCTTCGAGAAATGAAACGCATATTATGAATTACTTTCTAAGAATGAAATTGGCCAAACACAAGTAATTACCGCCCCATTCAAAGTTTCACCAACTAATAATCTGGTGTATTTAAACAGAAGACGCAGTTAGTAAGAACTACGTGTGTCTTTATTCTTATATTTGAGCGATATGAATTGAAAATATGTTCAATGCAAGATCGCATTGTATAGATAGACTGTATAAAACATCCCACCCCAACCGCCTTTTTTTTTTACCACGCGTATGTGACCTCTCCGGCGCTGTTATCTGCTAGTTCTTCTGACTACTCGTATCCCTGTTTCTCTATACTGATTTTCATGATATGAAAGGAACTCTTTTACAATCGATATATATACTATTAATAGAAATAAACTCAACCATAGAGCAGGTTGAAATATCAGTTTTCCGATTCCAGTTTGCCTCACATATCTAAAGTAATCATTTCTGGGTTGTTAATCGTCTGTGTCTTATTAATAATATAATTCGTATTTCATCATTGGGTTTATTTTATAAAAGAGCTTCTGAAAGAAACATTTTGATGAAGGATGACAAACTAAGACTGATTTAAATGGATACAAAATACTGCTTTTAAGAGAAATTTAGAGCAACTTGAAATCGGGGGTTTCAAAGTACGTCACGTGGTACAAATTGAGGCCTCTGATTGGCAGTTGTTCTCATAAATAATTAATGAGTAATAGAAATGCTTTCAGTTCAAACCATAGTTAATAGAGTGGAATGGTTATGAAACCCGGCAAACTTCAAAGGGGCTAACAAAGGCGCTGCGATTTATGTTGGAAGGGGGCAAGACAAAAGATTGTGCAGGATCATAGTTCATCAGCGTCCCCTGAACGACTGAACTCACGCGTTTCTATTGGCTGATTGATTAACACATTGGAATTTCTATTGTGTTTTGTGTTGGGTCACGGTTGAAAAAAGCTAACAAAGACACATAACAAAGAAGGTCGCTGGGTTTCATAACCATTCCACTCTATTAACTATGCTGTAACCGAAAGCATGTTTCTAGAATAAGCTTTCCTAATGTGATATAATCTCGGAAATTACACGCGTCATTTTTTGAAAACGTGGGCTACCAGTTGAAATAATTCACCGCTCTTGTCGCTCTTTCCTGTACGTACCATTTTTATATGTTTTAACATTTTGTTTCCCATTTTAATTAGTTTTAAATTTCCAACCAGATGGGTTGATGATGTAGATGTTAAGCGCCTATGGTTATTCTCTTCTCATGTAGGGTGTTAATATGTTTTGTTAAAAAAAAAAGAAGTTTAAAGGTTCAATTGGATTGATATAGCCCTTTATACAATCTCTCCTTTACCTTATGCCTCGGATCGGAGAGGGAAAAAATGAGAAGAAATGCAACCAGAAAATGACTGCTCGACCACGAATTTTCGGATACAACGAAAGGATGAAAGAGAAAGGAAGGTATGCGATTAAAATTAGAGATGATATCCGATAAAATAAACGGCGGCTGATTGTTGAATACTGAAAGTTTTAACTCGACCAAGAGTAATTTTGGTCTTGTTGCGTCATGTTGGCTAACTGTATTTTTTCTTTCGCTACTACTTCTTTAGTCGTTCTGAATTTCAATAAAAATAGGAATTAATCACATACTCTACTTTAATTACAGCTTCGTATTTGTCTAAACATGCGCTTTATTATCCAAGAAACTATCAAATACAAATAATTTGAAGAGGAAATTACTATTTGGGAAGAAACTAATGAAACCTTTTTCAAGCTTTTTCAAACTGATCAAACAGTTGAATGGCTTCCCTGCGAAAGCGCTACAAAAGATGCCGGACTTGACACCGGTCACCAGGTCACTATGAGTATCCTTGGATGAACTATTAAAAAGGCCGATTTATACATTTATTTGGGTTTTTGATACAGCTCGGATTAAGAGAGAGAAGTCTCGTAGTGTGTGGCGTGCAATCATAATGTCAAATAAAATCTATTTTTAGTAACCGGAAGCAGCTGAAGCAAAGTGGTCGCTCGCGCGAATACAACGGGGAAAAATGGCGCGAATATATGATGTCGGCTTTTGGCGGCCAATATTTTTACGCCATTTTTTTAGTTGTCGCGCGCGTGCGCCCACTTTGCTTCAACTGCTTCCAGTGAATATCACTTTTCGGGCGCTCTGATTGGCTGCTCAAACAGTGAATATGATTTCATATTCACCTCCGAGCAAAGCAGCGATGATCTCGCGCGAGTTATTGTCCATTTGACAGAAAATAAAATAACTATTTGGTGCTGGCTATTCACCTGGAGTGTGGTATATACTAAAACAATTATTCTCGCCGAAGCGGCTCGGTAAATATCCACAGCTATTCACCTCCACTTCGGTGAATAATTGTTAATTATCATCACACGCCACACACTACGAGATTCCCTCTCTTACTAAACGCTCTCTTGGTTTACCAATTGTACCAGTGCTCGGCGCACCTAATAGGTGATGCGAGCACGGATAAAATTAATTGGTATAAAAACGTATCACTTTCATCGAAGCCGTAAAAAATCCAGTGTAGTGTAACTCGACCTGAAGGCCTTGCAATCTAGGAACTCCTATGTTGAGAGCGCGCGCGTTCGGATGAGCTATATGGTGACACACGTACACAGTCGACTTCGTTCGGAGAAAAAGTGATAAACAGTTGAGGTGGAGTCGGCGGGTGGCGAGCGGTCGGCGAGCGGTCGGCGGACGAAAAGGTAGATTTTTTTCGGATCGTTCGGTATGCGTATCGTGCTCCGCTCGGCCTGCCGCCAGATATGAGAGCGGCGCGGCCGCCTCACAAACACTCCAGTTCATCAAGTGATCTCTCGCTACTGCATAATGAGTCAGATCGTAGTCACGTGATCTGAAATGTGCTAACTCAGCCTAGTCCCAAATGAGCTGTGACGTCACAAACCAGTACAAACCACAGGGATCCCATTAACTCAGTCAGAAAATATACCCAACCAGAACTAGAACGCCTGCTGGGATGCATGCCGCACGCGAGTGAGACATGAAATGCAGCTACCTGTTTTGCTTTCTTGTTCTATCTTTTGTACTCTGCTATATATTAGCGATACCAAACAACATGTAGGAGTCAATCCGATACTGTTACATGTACCAGCTGAATAGACCACTATGCTTATTTCTATTACAGAACTACAACCTGTAGCTGTAGACGAACCACTCAGCGATAAGTCAGTTCGAGGGACAGTTCTTTATTACATAGACGGCGAATGGTCGGTTTTGGCGAGGGTATAATTTTCAAGAGGCCCAAACTGGTTGAGGGGCATGTTTTTCTGGTTCAAAAATAGGTGAGAGGTTTACTTTTAATTTAATGTAACTACAAAGAAAGTGTAATGTATGGTGAACCGTAGAATGCTCGGGTGATAGATGTCGCCACACCTACTGGTTTGCCTGGTTTTTCTTATCCCATTTAGCGACGTGGGAAGCGCCGGTTCGGCAAGCGATGGCCCCAGCCGGACCAATACCGATTCAGGGTCTTAAAATTTCTGAGTAGAAGGTGCTCCCTTTGTAAACAATCTCGTTTTCGAACTGCAAATGGTTAGACCTTCAAAACCTCTCGGATAGGGACGTAAAATCGTGGGTCCCGCGGCCGGGTACGTCCACGTCGGCCGGGGTGGCGCAGTGGTTAAAGTGCATATCAAAAAAATTTTGTCGTCCAGAGTAATATTTGGGACTGACTAAGATGCATATGCTCATCCTTTTCAAATTTTAAATCGCACTTCCTGTAGCCTACGTTGTATCCGCCTCTCTTCTGCCAACTCGCTACACTTCCTGGACGTGTTCTAGTATTCGACGATCCATCCTGCTTTCCAAATATGGAATATATTGACCATATATGGAATATCACAGGGAGCTCTCAGGAACGACACTTTTCTCAATAAATTGTTGGATAGGCAAGTATCACGTAAAAAAATTTTTTTATTGTACTATTGTGTTTGTTTCTCACAAAAAGGTATTAATCTTGCAAATTTTGTAACATTTCTGGCATTTAATCCCTAATTTTGGTTACTTTTCGTGGATCCTGTGACGTCATAAGATGAATCATCTCCCTTCCTAGAGAAAACTACTACAATAAAATCCCGTAGGTCTTCATTGTGACCGTCACAAGATGAAGCAATCCCGCAATTCGGGTAGCGTTTATTCTAGTTGAATTGCTGCTCCTGCCTCTCAAAGAAAACTAAGTTAGACAATTGAAGTATATCAGAAATAGAATTTGGAGCAAAAAGAGTTAATGTTGTTTTATGGCTTTACTTGCACTTTAAGCGCTTCGCCTCTCACCTCTGTGGCCCAGGTTCGATTCTCGGACGCGGCGCCACATGTGAGTTGAGTTTGTTGGTATCTCGCCCTTGCTCCGAGGGTTTTTCTCCGGGTTCTCCGGGTTCTCCGGTTTTCCCCCCTCCGCAAAAACCAAACACGCTAAATTCCAATTCGATCTGAGTAGCCGGGTCCTGGCTTTGATCAGCCCCTATGGTTGTTTCATGATCAGGTCTCGTTAGAAAGTCAGAGGCCTCATATTTATCAGTCTTACCAGACTGTTACCGAGTTAAACAGGTTGCCTTATCTTTATATTTATCAAACTACTTTCTTATCCTTTTCTCATGTAAATTTGACACATAACACTTTCTTATTTACTTACTTTACTCTACGTGTAAACAGGCCACATTAACAATACTCTCCTTGTCGCGGTACACAAAGGTCTCTTTCCACAGCCGTAGCCTATAAGAAATTCTGCATAAACAGTTTGGTTTCGATCCTCCTCTCTTTTGTTAAAACTACAAATCCGGGCGCCTACTGTTCAAATAGAATGGCGGGTATAAAGCAAAATCATTCTTCCAAGGTTTTACCATAAGGACACCCTTTCTCCGAGAAAGGTAAGCTTTTCTTTTTTTTATATTCAGTTTGATACGTAACCTTAGATTCCATTGGTAACTGAACTCATCGCTATCTTCCCCAATCTGCCGAAACATACTTTTATTTTCTGCATGGGAGCCGGAGAAAGGGAACAACGAATATTTTAGCTAGGAATTACCATGGAAAAAGTGGGTTCTATACTGATACATCACTTGCCGAGCAACAA
Organism: Actinernus sp. WN-2022; assembly: GCA_030867875.1. Lineage (NCBI taxonomy): Eukaryota > Metazoa > Cnidaria > Anthozoa > Actiniaria > Actinernidae > Actinernus > Actinernus sp. WN-2022. The sequence continues at coordinate 61,312,798 of JAOWCC010001501.1, read as the reverse complement.
TTTTGAATATCAAACCTTTCCAATAAATCGCGCTCGTGAGTCCCATGGGAAAGGCTTTACTGGATGCGATTGCAAGTGGAAAGTAGAATTTACAAATAGGTTTTGCTAATAACACTACCGATCTCATACAAGTGCCTTTAAATAAATGAAGTCAATCATTTTTTCCCGTCCAGTACAATTACGTGGTTGCATTCCTGCGAAAGGCATTCATTTGAATGTTCTGTGTTCCGTTTGTTTCCCTTTCCGAGCCCTTTTCGCTACTTTTCGTTTGACTGGAGTACCACGTACTTCTCGTGTGTTGGCGAATTCTGTTTCCTCATAGTCATCACCAGACTTTTTTCTCACAGATAGAAAAGATCTAGATCAGCCGAAGTATTAATGTACCGATCAAAATCGAAACATGTAGCTGTCCTTGGGTGCTGCGTGGTTTCCTCAATCGAAATCATGGCGGAATTGGAGCGGGGAGGTCACTTTAGACGACTTCAAAGAACAAAAATTTGCTTTTGAAAGCGACTGGCTTAAAAACTAGGGCACTCCAAAAGCTTTGTTCTGTATTTGAAGGTATTAAAATATAAATGTAAATTGCTTACGAATATTTAAACTGTCTGTTAAAAACAAAATGCGATGTCACAACTAATACTATGGCCCGGGGGTAGGGGCATTTGATCGCTTAATACGACGATGGAGTTGGATATTTGAATAACATTTTTGGCCCGGGAGACGGTAATTTGAACAATTCAAACTCCAAAATTCAAATACCCGATGGTTGCCCGGGGGGGGGGGGAGGGGGGGGGGGGGGGGGGGTATATTGATGTTTCGATTTGATCGGTACATATTAAAGTGTATCATTCTGGCGGGGGTAAATCTTCAAGTTGTCGAATTTCATGTTCTTTGACCAGAAACCCAGGTTGTGAATCTCGAATGAATTTTTCTACAAACTGATTTGTCTTCAGTCACTTCGAATGTATTATCATTCAAAGGTATCTTGAACTGTTTTCTGGTTAAGTCGAGCCTAACAAGCGATGAAATTAACTGAGCAAAATATTGTCAATGCGGCGCGAAAACGGCTGGTGCGAGAATTCACGATATACGCACACGTAAACTTATTATATTTTTACGTGTTTTCAGGCACAATATTTCTCAGTGGTGGAAATCCTTGCAAAATGCTGTTTATAAATAAAGACAAATGAGATCGAATTATTCTAGTAACTTAAATCGATCTCCCCAGATGAAGATCCTCGTACCCAGTCTCCTCGTTTCGCTTCTCGTTCTGGCCTGCACTGCAGAGACTAGCAAGGAATGCTGGGAAGGCTGCAACAATGATCACATAAAGTGTGTGGGTGATTGTGTCAAGAGTGGCAACAACAATTTCCAGTGCTTGTGGAAATGCAGAAATAACTACTATGGATGCTCCGCTGGGTGCTACAAACCACCCATACCCCCACAGTAAAGGATTGCCATTCTAGAATAGCACCCGTCGGGCGGGGACCCCCAGTGGAGTTAAATGGTGATTTGCGTTGAAAGACGCTAACAAAGCTGTAGTCGTTGAGGATAAGCTAAAATACAACGGAAATGAAATAAAAATATAAAAAGTATTAAAGGTAATATACCTCTTTACTCCTAATGCTTTCTTTCTGCTCCAGTTCTTTTGGGGGATTAATTTTTGGGATTAATTCAAGTCTGTTGAGGATTCAATTCTTAATACTTGGTTCAGATGTATTTCTGAATGAAGGTAAATCAGCTTCAAAGAAGTTTCGTCCTCTGACGAAACTTTTATTTTGGTGTCATATGAAGATTTGCTTTTCCCTGTACATTACTGTTCAGTGGCCTCTGAATTGGGATCAGTTTATGCAAATCGATTATTGAATGTAGTTTTTAATGCAAAAAACATTTAATAAATTAAATCATAAATTTGTTAGTCTAGTAAGAGTGTCATGCATATGTATGCATATAATTATACCCTTCAGTCTTCCAAAACATGTATAGTAAGGTGGAATAGACTGGTTCGCGATTAACTCCGACAGTTTTAAAAGAGGTGCAAACATGGCGCGAAATACAGTGTTTGTATGAGAATCCGATGCCAACTAATTTCCGTAAAATCGAATTTCTGAAATATTCATTGTCTGCAAACTTAAGATACAAGGTAAAACATTAACTGATCTAAATTTGAGGGATGTAGCTGTGCTGGGAAGCGTGCAATCGTGTTTTCAGTTTTCCATACATTTGCCTGTAATTTGCCTGTAACAAGTCCTCGGAAAAATGTACAGTGGAAGTGTAAATTTTTCATTTTTCTCTTAATTATCAATATATACGTTGTTCGATCAGCTTTTCTGTAGTCCTTGGACTTGTTTACTTATTAGTATTTTTGGCTGATCAGATCTCTCCGCAAGATCCAACGTACCACCGACAGAATTGTCGTATACGGTTTTTGCTATATTTTATTAATTATAGAGCATTTTTAACAAATATTTTGCCATCGCGATGTTCTCAGGCTATGCACTTTGAAGGATTTACTTAACGACAACAAGAAGCCACGCACCGGGAGGGGGAGGAGGAGGGGTATAAATTTCGAAAATATTATGAGAATAAGTCAATTTTAATTGTAAACAACTGAAATTCAAATCTTAGAATGATAAATATATAATTTGTTTATGTTTTCAGTATTTTTGTGCAGTTTTTAATCACTTTTTGGAACAATTCCCATTCGATAGGAGCGTAGCAATAATGTTCTACATTCCAGGGTGGTGAGAATTTACTTTTCAAAGTTAATTTAACGCTGGTTGGCTAGTTTCTCAGTTCAACAGGCATTAGCCAGACAATTATGCTCGCCAGCGATCTTGAATTGTCCTTAACCAAACCGAGTAGGAGATTAGGTACTAGCTTGTCGTGGGGGGACTGGGTAGACAGGACTTGTCTGTCTGTCTGTTGTCTTTGAGTTTGAATGTGTTCCAAGAGTTTAAGGAGAAATCATGCCAAAGCCGGTAAATTGCGGCATTCCCGTGGAGCTTCCCGAGGCAAACATCGAGAAGATTCCCACTCGCTGCACTCGCCGCCATGTTGACAACAGACAGACAGACAAGTCCTGTCTACCCAAACGCGGTGTCCATGCCCCGCGCGACAAACTAGTACCAAGTCTCCTACTCGGTTTGGTTGAGGACAATTCAAGATCGCACGAGCGGAACACAATCGGAACACGAGCGAAACACGAGAGAAAACGAGTGGAACACGAGCGAAACACGAGCGAAACACGCACGAGCGGGATACGCGCGGAACACGAGCGGAACACGAATGCATTCAGCAGCTTTTCAAGACCTCAAAAGTGCATTATGTTTTTTGCGGGACATAGAAAAACCATGCATCTAATCTACGTGGAAACGTAAACTAAATTCATTCAAGCGGCAGGGCTTTGAAGAATGAGGGAAACGTCGGGGCAGCCATGCTGATGTTGTTTACAAATCAGACGCATTGCTGATTGGCTAATTTTTATCATGAGTTTCTCCTGCTCGAGAATTAATCAAGAAAAGATGGCTCCCTCAATGGTGACTTGCCGACAAGTCGAACTCGCTGAGTCTAGTCAACCAGTTTACCAGTTCTTTCGGTATTTGGACACATTCTATCAAATAACTAGCTGTGCAATTGGTACTGTACCCGATTCGCTAGTCAACCTTCGTCAGGCCTAGAATATCATTTTTTTTTTTCATTTTTTCATTTTTATGTTGTTTTGCTCGTATTCTCTGTCTTGTCTTGTTCCGTCTCTTCGTTTGTTTGTTTGTATATTCTTTTGTCGGCTTTATTTTCATATTGTTATGCTAGTCCGAAAAACATGTAAAATTACCGTACAGGAGAAGCACTCGATTAGTTTTTCTTCAAAAACTATTTTGCTAATCCTGTCTGTAAATATATATGTAATAAAATAAAAAAATCACGCCAAGTCGACTCGGTAAGCGAGCGCGAAGCACATGGCGAGCCTCTCAGGACATTGAGAAAGTCTACCTCAATAGAGGCTACGCTGTTGTGATTTTATTCCCATAGGAATGATTGCAACCCAAGAATAGCGGAAAACCGTTCTAAAAAAACCTAACTGTCTTGTGAAAACGCTGCCGGTGACATAGGCCTAGTATGCGGGATGTACGCCCCTGGTTATGGGCTCATGGTTCTGGCTCATGGTTTTGGTTGCATAGGAATAGGAGATATTGTAGTTGAGTCTACGAATAGCAGTTTCAGCGGTATTGACCCGAACGCCTCACTTCAATGTAATGAAGCGCCATTGAAACCATCATTCTTACACGACACCAACACCCTCCTAAACAAGCACGACTAATTTAGATACACAGTTTCAATGGCGCTTCATTACATTGAAGTGAGGCGTTTGGGTCAATACCGCTGAAACTGCTATTCGTAGACTCAACTACAATATCTCCTATTAAAAACCATGTTTCATCTGTTTTATATATAAAACCCGGAGATTGCGAACCTTCAAGAGGAACTTACTCTGAAGAGACAGAGAGCGTTGAAAGTGAAGGAAATGTCATATAAAATTAAAAATAAAACTCGGAATGCAAAGAAAAGCCAGGTTGAAGTTATTATACGAACTATCTCATTCCTAATTGGATAAACTTTTTAAATCAATTTTAATAATGTTGAAGTCAGTTTGGGATTGGCCAGATTTCTCGGCCTCAGTATGCAGGAGTGCTTTAATTCTAAGAGCCAATCAAACTGCACGTTCTTGGAATGCTCCATAATTATTATTTTAATTTGATATATCTGACGAAGACAGCCAACGTTAACTCATTCTCTCATATTCTATCCGTTTATTTCAAAAATATTGATGACATGACTGTAAAGTGTTTATATATCAGTCCTCGCTTTATGATTGGCCCACTACCGACACATCATTTTACAAAAGTAGAATGCCTCAGGGCACACGACGGAGGGTTGACTTGTCTTTCCGCCAAGAAGACACTCGTCTAGGACTTGTCTGCATTGCATCGCACAAGGGCCGTCGGGACGGGCAGCTGTGACGTCACTATACCACGTGACCAGGGCAATGATCACCAGAATGGAAACGAGTGTGTATTTCATCTGTTTTGAATAAAAAGTATAATTAGATTTATTAAAAAGTTACTCGGTTTGGGAAATATTAAACAATTTTAATTTTAAAATGACTGGAGCGCGAGGCCGGGAAACAGTGAGTTTTGTTTTGATTCAAAGATAATTATGTCGAGTCTGTCGAGGGAAACATTGGGATTCTAGAGAGTTATTACGTGATTCGTAATAAATCATAAGAATTATATTCCATATTTGTCGAGAACAAAGACAACGTTTGAAAGACTGGCGTAGGTAACCAAACTGAACGACATCCATCGTGTGGTAGAGGGCGACAGCGGGCGCGTCTGCCGTCGTTTTCAACCGTTTCGGCTTGCGTGTTAAGGCAACGAAAGTTTGCGTTGTAACAAATAGTTTTTAAATATGAAACAAAAAATCCCATTTCGGTTGATCCTCAGTCAAATCACTGCATTTTAAACCTCTCTTGAGCGACCATGTTTGTTTCAGGCCATAAAGGATAGTACTGTTGAACCTCTTGTAAGCGACCACGTGTGATTCAATCCCAGCAATGCTTTAAATTAATCAAATAAAGTTATTTTCTCCGTGCAAAGGGGTAAAAAATGATTGTAAAATAAAAAAGTAAAATTAATCGACCTGAGAGGGTGACCCTAGAGCAAGGGTTTCCCACACCACAGCAAAACGATCTCACAGATGTAAATGATGAAGCCAATTCAGAAGAGCTGATCAGTGAAATTTCGGGGAAATATTCAAACTAAATATTCTCCCGACACAACAGCCAGGTATTCTGAAGTACTAACAATCACTCATGATTGTAAACTGCACGGCAGCACATTGCGCCACAATAATTATTGCAGTCCGTACTCACAAAAAAATAAAAAAAATAGCCAATTCAAAAGAGCTGATCAGTGAAATTTCGGGGAAATATTCAAACTAAATATTCTCCCGACACAACAGCCAGGTATTCTGAAGTACTAACAAATGAAGCACTTATGATCGTAAACTGCACGGCAGCACATCGCGCCACAATAATTATTACAGTCCGTACTCACAAAAAAATAACAAAAATAGCCAATTCAAAAGAGCTGATCAGTGAAATTTCGGGGAAATATTCAAACTAAATATTCTCCCGACACAACAGCCAGGTATTCTGAAGTACTAACAAATGAATCACTCATGATTGTAAACTGCACGGCAGCACATTGCGCCACAGTTCGTATCACCAGCGGCTGTGAAGCGCATTTGAATATATTCATATAGAATTTGCGCTATATAAATGAATGCCTTTACACTTTTCACCTTTTACTTTTCATGATCACTGCAGACATCATGATGTTTTGATTTAAATGAAAGAAAACTGATGATTTCAATTTCGGCGTGAACCGGTTTTTATATCTAAAAACAATTGAAAATTAGTTCAAACGGTTGAACGCATGTTAAAAAATCGCCGTGAATTTGATTAACTGTTGTGATTCAACAAAGTATATTATTTTACTATTCACGTTCAAAAGACTGAGGCATGAAATAATTACTTTTCTTGTTCCTTTTGTTCGTTTTACCACTGAGATTTCAAACAAATCATTTCCCCAGTACGTGGTTTGGATTGTTAAACCTTTATGGTATTTCTTTCATAAATCTACTTTAGGGGCAATGTCAATCCGAATTGAACCTTGAAGTTCGCCCTGAGAGAGAACAAAAATACCCTGGGAAATGATTAAAGTGCATTATAAAAACTATAGCTAGCTTATTCTAGACTGACTTGATTTCAGTTACAGTTACTGACTGAAATTGCTCAAATTTCTCGGCTTAGAAGCAGTATTTTTCATCCACTTGAATCTTTGCCATTCTTCATTAGAATTGTCTCAAATTTTCTCCAGTGCCTATTGGGGAGTGACATAGCCCCTTTCAAAAGGTTAAAAAGCTCTTGAAAGCAGATTGGGTCAGTTGTTTTAAACCTTCTAGAAATCCAAGAAATTCATAATTTTGGAACTAAGAATGAATAATTCCCACTTGTTAGATAATAAACATGTACATAAAACGCAGTAACACACAGTGGAATACCTTGAGTGTCCGAGGGTTTCGAATTACGATTCTCTAAAGTTCAAGTACAGCAGCTTGGCTTTCCTTGTTTTTCCTTGTGTAAAAATCTGTCACAGATTGTGCTTATATAGAAATGTCAATTTCCAAGATGGGCGTAAAATATTGTAAAGAAAGTCATTAATTAAGATGGACACGTTTTTGGAACAATACTGGAGGTGTTAACGCGCTTGATAAGTCGAGTAATGCACACTATATACTAAATCATCTTACGCGATCTTTGATCGCCTTGATTCTCAGCCCACAAGTTAATTAAACATTTATTCATTCAGCTGTGCGACGGTCGCAAATCAAGCATGTTTGAATCAAATCCGTTGCTGACTGGAGACAGTAGGCGTACTTTAGTACAAAGATCGCCTTCGCTTTCAACCGCAAACGGCGTAATTACGTTAATTGCGATACAAGACCTATGGCCGCACGTATGTTTCCATTTCTTCATGTTTGTCACATTAGCAGCTTAAAGACTATTGCAATAAACGATGTCGATTAGGGAAAAAGGAATACCCGAGACCAAGGTGAATTATGGGAGCCAATAATTCCCCAGGTGCATCTGGGTCTCTGTACTATTGATGTAGTCTTTTTAATTAATCAACACGTGTGAAGATTGCCTTTGTTTTCTAAGCTGCATCAATGAGAGATCATGTCCGATCACCATCGCTTTCGTGTTTAATACTGAGATATCATGATATCTGTATAAACCGCCTCATATCTGGTGGAATGGTCTTAGTTATCACAAACCGCGAGCAACGCGTGGCATGTGTTTTACAAATCACACTAAGAATAAGTCGCACCTTTTTCGTAACCGGCTTCCAGGTATCTCAACGCATGTAAGAATAAAATAAATATATACAATTCAAGGGCGTCAGTTTTTGGAACTTATTCCAGCTATTTGGAATTAGAATACCTCGAAAACCTTCGCATATTCCTCCTCCGAAATGTTGAGGAATATTTTTTGTGTTTTGATATAACTCGGAATACCTTCGCAATATGTCCCAGAAAAACGTGTGCTTCGTTTGTCTTGGCTATCAGCCTTATACAAAAATAATATTGAGTCAGTGCGATTTTACAAAAGGTAATATGAGTGATGACTTTTCGCGCAAAATGTTCTGTTACAATATAAATACGCATCCCGCGATATGACTTCGCTGCTGTCAATCAACCCTAAACGAATCTGATTGGTCGCTTTTGGCTCCTAAACCATTCAAATGCCGAAGAAATCTACAACCAACAACTGAGGAAAGTTTGCATGGATAGCATCAATATGAAAGGGGTACGTTGTACAAGTGAACAACATTTGAGTGATTTGAAGTAAAAATAAATGTGGTCAGTATATGGCAACACGTTGCTCTGCCGCTTTGTTGGCCGCATTATTGTTCAAATTGGTTGTCCTAATTCCGGTAGGGTTGCCCTAATTCCAGCCGATAAAATAAAGATGTGTACTTGAAGTTTTGGCGATAATTTTCGGCTTATTTCAACTAGAAACTCCCGTGGCTGCTTGTCAAGGTATTTGAGATGAACAAATATGAATCAGGATCCCTGTATTACAACAACTGCGCCCACGATGATAACTGCTGACTTGTTCGCTCAATCGCTCATCTTTGGATATTGCAAAATGGTTCGCATTGTCATTTTGAATGCCCTATCGATAGCCCATATATATATCATGAATTTCAGATACGCCCACCTGTGTAACGAAAGAGTACGGCAATAAACACGATATGTTTAGTATGGGTTCCAAAATTAGAAACCATACCAGCCATGCCGGTATTAGGCACACCAAACGAAAATACAGGCGGACTTTCAATTGAAGTTCCACTCCGTAATTTGAAACCGTTCAGACTAATTTTCCCTCTCAGAACTGAGGTAATCTTTAGAGTTTCATCTACGGCCAAAAATCAATATTTCACATACCCTACTTTGTGAGAACATGCTTCTGTTGCTTTATTACCTAATTCAAAGTGCAGTCACAAGACACACTTCGAGAAATTGAGACGGCTCGACTTACCTTTACAAAAGCTTGGATTTCCCCCGCCTAAAAAGACAACAGGAAGCCCACAACAATAGTTTACGAAAGCAAACTAATCAATAATTTATTAGATTGTGTCGTTTGTTATTTATTTATAGTTTAGGCCATCCCTATTTTTTTTTCCGTTTCTCATCGGTGGGGTTTTCAAAAATTGGGTCGGTCGGTCGGGTGAGAAAAAAAACAATTTGTAATAAAAAATACGCGGACAGACTGGAACTAATAAGGCGCGGTTGCACAGGCGAAGTTACAAACCAACATGGACGACGAAACCATCGATGTCGTCGTCCGTATACGCTACAAACATGGAATTACAAATGCACCGCGGAAACTATTGTGTAACCTACCCTCGAGCATGAGCTTCCAGGAGCTGCTCTAGGGTTTCTTCACCCCCACCCCTCCCCCCAATTTTTTTTTTATTTCTACAAAAAGCCACAAAAATGGGTCGGTCGGACGATGAGAAACGGAAAATAAAAAAGGGATGGCCTTACAGAGAATAATCGAGTTTCAAAGATAAAGTGGCTGGAATTGGGTACCGGCCGGAATTAGGGCAACATACGGCTACCAGCGTGCATATATAAGTCTTGGGTACGTTTTTATTTCTACTCTCTCTTTATTATGATTACAATCCATAATATTGGTGTAAACAAGCAAGCAAACAAACAAACAAAGTTACGAGTTCGTCGAATACTTCCCGACTGACAAGCCACTCAAGCCATTGGCTTGGGCACTGTATCTCGATTAAGCGTAGCTAACCGTAGTGCTTTGTGTTAGAATTTTACATTGTATATCAGCTATCCTGTAGTCTTCGGACTTTTCATTATTAATCGTAAAAATAAACTATTTAAAGAATAGAGGACCAGCAAAGATTAATTAAAGTGGATCACAAAATCATACTATAAATAGGAACTGGCGTTTCGGTAACAGTGAACTAAAATTCCTCTAAATCTCTCAGTTAAGCAGTTTTGCTAGAGCGGTTTTCAGTTGAGTGTAGTAAAACGAAATGCAAACTGCCCACAGCCAGCCGATCACTGACAATGCTATCCTATATAGTAACACTTGACGTGGAGCGAGTAATCACAAGTAACTCATAAATGGCTTCCCTGTTAACCAATGACAAACCAAAGCAAAACCAAAACCAATTTGCGTTTGGTTTTATTTTGGAATCTGATTGGCTGGTTTATTTTCTCAACCAATAGGAGAGCTTAGTAAACGCAAAACCAAAACACTTCCCACACTCAATTGAAATCCGCTCTATCCACCCGGCGAATCTTGGCCATACTTCAACAAAATTTTCTTCTGCATTGCTAACCTGCGATTCTACTAAATACATAAATACATAAAATAGGAAGAAGAGAGGGCAAGGAGAGCCTGATACAAATGTTTGTCGATTCGTTTTCCGCCTCCTGTCACCAACAAACTGTAATACAACTACGCCGCCACAAGTCGCACTTTTAAATATACGAACCACGGGGGGAGGGGGGGTACTTACATGAAAAATGGGTATGTATGTGAGGCCAAGAGGCTCAAACCCTGACCCTGTTTGACCCAAAATCCGAGCTCAAAAACCCTGATTGCCCCCTTTTTGGGGAAAAAAAACCTGATGCCTAAAAAATACTGAACCCCGACCCTGACTGCACCCACATTAAACTCAAATCCTGAACCTGATCTGCCCAAATCAGGTCAAAACCCTGACCCTACCTGCCCAAACTGAGCTCAAAACCCTGACCCACCCCCGCGGCACATACATAATACGTCACAACCAGGAGTACCCCCCCCCCCCCCCCCCCCCCGGGTGAATTCACAGGAAAGGAGGGCATGATTGCAGGTTACTGCATAGCATTCTCAGTAGAGGTATAAAGCTTTTGTTTTTGGCCGTGAGAAATATTTTCTTCTTCGTTTGCTTTACACGCTTATAGCATGGGATCGATCCCCAGAAGTACCTAGAATTTATTTTTCTCTTAATAAGCAAAGAATGTTTGAGGGTTTGGTATTTCACTGGTGCAGTTTGGTGCACATTTTTCACATTTTGTGAACATTTGAATAATAGAAAATTATAAAAATGAGTCAAGTTAGTCATAATTGGCTAATCTCGATATCAACTGCCATAAATTCAGATAATAATGTATACAACAATACCATTCTATGCTGGAAAATTCAAATTACGCAGTGCGGTGTATGAATTGAATCATGCCTTTTAACGTGGTAGTATTCAACTGTTACCTTTTACACTCTGTACATTGAAATAACGTTCGCCATTTTAGAATAAAGTCAGCGGCCTTCCAATTCACCTCCTCGGAACCTGGAATACTACTGGCTATCCAAACAATGCCTAACCCTGAAACAATTACAAACCCTAAAACAGTGGAATTCTTTGTCAGTGCAGTCCAAATAGGGTCCAGTAAAATGCAAGGTTTTGAGAGGTGAAGGGCTCCTGGGGGAAAAGTCTATGAATTCAGAATACTCCAGTTTCGCACACAGCGGTCAAACGTCTGCGCGTGCGTATTACGGTCAGTCTGGTGGGCGGCCGCGCGAATTTCCCGCGCAAAATTTACCTTAAAACATATTACAGTGAACTTCTACCCCCAAAAGTTAAGAAAAATACGTGAAAGTGAAGCATTTTATTTTCACAGTCGACGGGAAATTGAACAAACTTCAAACTGTGAGTTTACCTTTCGTAATTTACCAAAAAAGTTCTCAAGGTTTGAAAACGGGTGTGTGAACAGTGACGGCCGCCGGCTCGCTTTGAATTTGTTTTGGAATATGTTGTTGTTATTGCAAGACTTTTGACGCATGCGCAGACGTTTGACCGCTGTCTGCCAGTTTCGTATTCGAAAATTACCGCTGAATGCAATGACTACAGACGCATGTACGCAGGGTTAGCCTCATTCTGAAGTTAAACATTCGTAAACTGGGTTATTCAATGTAATTTCTGACGGTTGAGAGACGTAGGAACGAATTAGTCAGAAATTGATATTCTGACGGTACGAGGTACGAGGTACGAGGCTCTGGTATCCTCTAGGGATTGCTGGTACTATTTAAGCATGCGGGAGCGGGAAAGGTGAAATCAATCTACGTCAGTCAGTCAGTTGATAAGTATTAAGTTACTTTTCGTTTCGATTTGATATATCGTTTTAAGGACTGTTTACCTCGTCCCCGGAGGTCTGTGCCATTGCATTAGTCGGGGAATACGTTTCCACACAGTTTTTTGGCCACATCTAAAGAATGGTTTTGTAGTGGTTTTTCGTATCTGTCGTGGCACATTTCATGTATTGTACATGCTGTACATAAGTAGGGCGTGTATGACGCACTGTAATTATGGCGTGATAAATCTGACTGCCTGTCACTCCTTAATAAACTATTCAGTATGAACGTCTCGGTATAGTGTAGTCAGAATGTTGTAGTTTCGCGTTTTGCACCTTCTCGCTGGTACTTAAAGGGATACCCGAGTGAAAAACACATTGGGGCTCAAAAGAATCTTCAACATGTTCTTTGTTCAGAAAATGTATTAAAATTTGATCAAACGTTTTTAGTATTAAGAACGAGCACCTCAAAGTTGGCCCCACGAAGACATGGGCGCCGCCATCTTTGTTTGCATTTACGGAAGTGACGTCACTTCGTCCCACCAGCGTTCTCACTCTCTCACTTATTAGGTGTTTTTAGGATGATAAACGCCTTAACTGTACCTCACATACATTGTAGTTCTTATACTAATTCAGAAGTCACTCGAGTCTTCTAAGCCATGTTGTTTTGCTGTTATTAAATGGCAGTTACGAGACATTGTTGTTCGTCTGATAATTTCTCGCCTTCCCAATGCTTTTCTTCCTCCTCCGAGTCTTCTGAACTTTTCTCATAATGTCGTCTTCATCATAATTCCGGTTTCTGTAAGAATTCCTCTGCAATCTCGATGAAAATATATCCACTTTAATTCCGAGCGTGTGAAAATCATACAAAGACAAGTAGCCGCGATACGCTGGTGGGACGAAGTGACGTCACTTCCGTAAATGCAAACAAAGATGGCGGCGCCCATGTCTTCGCGGGGCCAACTTTGAGGTGCTCGTTATTAATACTAAAAACGTTTGATCAAATTTTAATACATTTTCTGAACAAAGAACATGTTGAAGATTCTGTTGAGCCCCAATGTGTTTTTCACTCGGGTATCCCTTTAAGAGCGACTGCCTGTAAATATCGAGAATCGCGGGACAACGGTGAAATTTCGGAATCCTTCATATTTTGCCAGAACAAACCTTTGGGTGAACTGTTTTAGGAAATCATATCAAAAAGTTCCAGCACTTTTTTAATTTGGCGATTTTTACAAAAGATTGAAAATACGGCCCCAGAGCAGTTTTCGGCTTGTCGAAACGACCGAATCATCACGCAACAACAAAGAGCTAGGGAAGTCTTATAAAAACTCCAATGGAATCATACTTCACACACGTATTAAAACAACTCTTTGACCTCAACATCCAGCAAGAATATATTCCGATAGTGTAATTTATTCTTTTTTCTCCGCCTTTTTAAACATGCATATTTTGGATGCCAAAACATAAGACAAAATAATGGCCAAGTTTGACAGCCCTAAGCGACTCCTGGTATATGATTTTTTTAAATAAAAACTACACGGCATGAAAGCTTGGTTATTCTAGTTTAATCTAGCAAAGTGCCAACTTTGGAATCCAAACGCTTCCCCTCGGCAAAATAAAACGACCATGTACTGTAAGAGAGACGATTTAACCTCTAATTTTACAGTGCTTATCATAAACACCCATTCAAAAAATAAACAAAACGTCCAAAATCACTTTTCAACTACTCTTAGCTGGTCTTTTAAAGCTCTGAAAGTGAAATGTTACCTTTTGTACCTTTTTATCAGTCGAGATTTTGAGCCTGAGAGCCGTTAATTGAATGGTAGCTATATATAGATTCCCGTGCGAATCCGATCAAACATTGAAACAACAACAGCGTTGTTCCAGTCATCGAATTGGCCGAAATTCACCAGGCTGTGCTCATTAAATGCCTACACTTACATCGGAAGTACATTCTAAAGACAAATATATCAGATTCTGCAGTTATTTCTGAAGCCAAACGAAGAAATTTTCATTCTCAAAGATCTGACCTGTCACCTATCAGTAACGCTAGCGAAGCGCCGGCTCAACGAATACAACTCTAGTTTACAAGTCATGTTATGGGAACTAAAATAAATTCCTGCACCTTCTTTATAAGCCAATAGAAAGCTTAATTCAGACACATGGAGATAAACTACTGACTCAACTCTGCATGATAACGATTCCCCTAAACCTGTCTAAAATAGCCCGGTAAATATAATGATGATGATAAACAACTGAGCTGAAAATATACTACTCACCGACAAGAAGGGCCATTTCCACCACTTTTATTTATCCACCCGGACTATCCAATTTGGTACTCAGTATTTGAAAAGAAGTTAACTGCCCGAGGGTCCTAAACTTGATCGAATTGTTTTCAAAATGGTGAACATAATGAAATGTGATACTACTGGAATGTAACGCAACTCGTGCAGCCCGTTACCCGCATAAATTAAATACTTTCTGTGTTTCATGTTTCAATTCTAGCCGAAGCAAAAAAATTAAAACTACAACAAATATTTCAAATTAGGCCATCCCAATAGAATGTTTCATTTCTCATCGTCCGACCGACCCAATTTTTTTGGGAAAAGTAAAAAATTAATAAAAAGCTTGACACCGACCCAATTTTTTGGATAAGTAAAAAAAGGATTGAAGCCGGATGTTTTTTGAACTACACCTCTTTTTCCGTGCTCGAGATCTCTACGTATTAGTTTCTTGCCTTTCTCGTGCAAATAGGCCCTTTGCAGGACCTGGTCACGTGACCTTTTTAGCCTGTCCTACATGTCAGTTGTCCGTTTGGCCATTTGTCAGTTGTCAGTTAGCCCTAGTTAATCATTACTAGAGAAAAATTACAATGTTTGACCCACAAAAAACAAATTTGTCAGTTGTCAGTTATTTTTCCGTTGTCAGTTGTCAGTAAAAAAATCGTCATTTGTCAGTTGTCAGTTATTTTTAAGGCCGTTTGTGAATAGTCAGTTAACCCCATTCAGACCCTCTGGCAAGCCGTGCCTAAATTAAGCTAAATTATAAAGTTTTCAAAACAATGCCATTCCTTTAGTTTTAAAGATATGAACCTAAAACTTGGGCTTTTGGCTAATTTTGGCTTGCTCTTTCCATTTCTGGCATTCATGTTGTTCTAGCGCCAACTTGTTTTTTATTGACAGACTAAGAAGGTCACGTGACCAGGTCCTGCAAAGGGCCTATTGTCAATCCACAACTAGTCCTATCCACTACACTACAAGCAACGAGAAAAAAGAAACAAGGAGAAGATTTGTGAACAGTAATTTTAGTTATTTCGTACAGCTGATAACGGACAAAACCTCGCCAGTGAAAAAAATATGCATTTTATTGGCTTCAGCTCGGGTTATCGGTTTGTAAAAGGGGTATCGGCCTCGATCGAGGGGTATGGCTGATTTATTCACCTAGGGTTTCGCTTGAGGGCAGCACTCGAGGTGAATAATCCCATAACCCCGAGTGAAAGGCAGATAAATGCTAATTCCTCACAATGGCGAGGTTCATTTCGTTGCACGAAATATTTTTGCATAAAATTCCCGTTCATAGAATACGAAGTCCAAGGACTATGGCAAAGCTGACACAATAGAGCTTATCACAATTTGTTTCTCTCGGTTCTTTCAACCAATGAAGCTTATAGTGTAGTGGATGGGATAGCAGGCTAGTATTAAACCAAGAGATCCGCTCAGGACACATGTCGTGTTTTCCATGTTCCATTACATAATTATTTACTTCTCCGTAAGTAAAGAGTAAGTAGAACTTAGTATGAAAGAAAGTGAGGGGAATAAGTTGGGGGGGGGGGGGGGGGGGGATATGTCCAGGAGAATATGTCCAGGGGAATATGTTGCGAGATTCCCTCTGCCTTTGGAACTGGGCGGGGGTTTCGCGATATATTCCCCCGAAACTGGTACAAAGAAAAACGAGCCACGTGAAAAATAAGCGGAGCTGATTCACCCCGGGTGTCGCCCTTGCTTGGGCGAAACCCTCGGTGAATAAATCCCATACCTCCTCGCTCCAGATTGATAACCCTTATATAATCCCCTGAACCAAGAGAGGATGAGGTAGCGAATCCCCATGCCCCATGATAACTATTTGAAATCTATTTTTAGTTTCACAACACGTGATTTGAGTTATTTTTATATCGATCTGGAAGGCTACCCTCGTTAGTTGTTACCCATTGTATGTATCCTCTGGGTCCTCAGATCATCGTTATATAACTAAAACATGCACTCCTTAGCACAAATCGGGTGTATTTCCTAAAATAACCAAGCTGTGTCCTGTTAATGTCAAATATATTTCAACAACTACCATTGGCACGAGACCCATGTATGAGAGATTCGTTCCCCCTGGACCTCGACGTATTCCCCTCGCACTTTCCTAGTACTGGGAGTAGCTACATCCGACGCCGAGTTTCTAGGCGGGCCGGGGAAAATTTTGAATTTCTGGTTCTCGGATGCGTATTTCCCTGCACTTGCTGGCACAATCGAATGCATATAGTAGATGCGATAATATGTGCATACGATTTGAACAGTTGGGGGGTATGGCTGGTAGGGGGAGCTAGTAGGGGGTCGTCGGAGCATTTGGATATGGAACCAAAGTATAATATCTGACCCCCCTCCCTACCAAACATAATACGGCACAGTGGTGAAACCTTGACGTCCATCAGCTATGTCCCGAAACAATATTTTTTAATGTCTCGGAAATGCTATTTCTTTCATTTTGAGGGCATAACAGAGCCACCATGGGACTTGGGCCTATCTAGCTTCCTCCGCAGGCAACTCCTAATTAAAAAAAAGATGTGAAACCGGCGAGATTCCTGTTGTATAAGAGAGACGAGCAAGGGTCTGAGGATGAAACAAATGTCCCCTCGCGGCTTCGCCGCTCGGATTGGCTTCCGGCGAAGCCTGAAACATATAGGAGTTGCCTGCAGAGGAGGCTAGGGACTATCTGTGTGCATGATTTTTTTTCCAGCAATTCTGCCCGGCGCAAATTTCTTTTCCTAGGCAATGCTTATAATACTAGTAATGGGCTCCTGTTATAATGCATTGTTAGTGGTTTTCAAGGGGGCTTCAATCCTTTTTTTTTTACTTTTCCAAAAAAACTTGGGTCGGTCGGGCGATGGGAAATGAAACATTCTATTGGGTTGGCCTAAACGGAAAACGAATTTGAAATATTTGTTGTAGTTTTATTTTTTTTCGCTTCGGCTAGAATTCATACATGAAAAATTACGATAATAGGATCCGTTAAGTTCACGTTATTCTCCACACAGAAAGTATTTCATTTATGCGGGTAACGGGGCTGCACGAGTTGCGTTACATTCCAGTAGTGTCACATTTCATCAGTTATGTTCACCTTGATCACTCACTACAAAGTTATTGCATATCGTTTAGCCTGGCGTTTAGGACCCTCACCACAATGGATAGTCCGGGTGGATAAATAAAAGTGGTGGAAATGGCCCTTCTTGTCGGTGAGTAGTATATTTTCAGCTCAGTTGTTTATCATCATCATTATATTTACCGGGCTATTTTAGACAGGTTTAAGGGAATCGTTATCATGCAGAGTTGAGTCAGTAGTTTATCTCCATGTATCTGAATTAAGCTTTCTATTGGCTTTATATAAAGAAGGTGCAGGAATTTATTTTAGTTATCATAACATGACTTGTAAACTAGAGTTGTATTCGTTGAGCCGGCGCTTCGCTAGCGTTACAGATAGGTGACAGGTCAGATCTTTGAGAATGAAAATTTCTTCGTTTGGCTTCAGAAATAACTGCAGAATCTGATATATTTGTCGTTTAGAATGTACTTCCGATGTAAGTGTAGGCATTTAATGAGCACAGCCTGGTGAATTTCGGCCAATTCGATGACTGGAACAACGCTGTTGTTGTTTCAATGTTTGATCGGATTCGCACGGGAATCTATATATAGCTACCATTCAATTAACGGCTCTCAGGCTCAAAATCTCGACTGATAAAAAGGTACAAAAGGTAACATTTCACTTTCAGAGCTTTAAAAGACCAGCTAAGAGTAGTTGAAAAGTGATTTTGGACGTTTTGTTTATTTTTTGAATGGGTGTTTATGATAAGCACTGTAAAATTAGAGGTTAAATCGTCTCTCTTACAGTACATGGTCGTTTTATTTTGCCGAGGGGAAGCGTTTGGATTCCAAAGTTGGCACTTTGCTAGATTAAACTAGAATAACCAAGCTTTCATGCCGTGTAGTTTTTATTTAAAAAAATCATATACCAGGAGTCGCTTTGGGCTGTCAAACTTGGCCATTATTTTGTCTTATGTTTTGGCATCCAAAATATGCATGTTTAAAAAGGCGGAGAAAAAAGAATAAATTACACTATCGGAATATATTCTTGCTGGATGTTGAGGTCAAAGAGTTGTTTTAATACGTGTGTGAAGTATGATTCCATTGGAGTTTTTATAAGACTTCCCTAGCTCTTTGTTGTTGCGTGATGATTCGGTCGTTTCGACAAGCCAAAAACTGCTCTCGCGCCGTATTTCAATCTTTTGTAAAAATCGCCAAATTAAAAAAGTGCTGGAACTTTTTATATGATTTCCTAAAACAGTTCACCCAAGGGTATATTCTGGCAAAATATGAAAGATTCCGAAATTTCACCGTTGTCCCGCGATTCTCGATATTTACAGGCAGTCGCTCTTAAGAATGTTTAACTTCAGAATGAGGCCAACCCTGCGTACATGCGTCTGTAGTTATTGCATTCAGCGGTAATTTTCGAATACGAAACTGGTCTATTATTTTTGAACTAAATTGTACGTCTCAGCGCTATCAGCTGAATGATAAGCGGCGAGATTGATTTGGAAATCACGTGGTTTATTGTTTGCCACTTGTTTAGATCGTAGTTAATAGAGTGGAATGGTTATGAAACCCAGCGACCGTCTTTGTAGGCTCGGTTTCCAGCCGGTTTCCAGCTAAGCACAGCCCGGAATCTATATATGTTCAGTCATTCAGTCATTTAACTTTGCCTATGCAAGACCAGGTAGCCATTCTTACTTCAAAGAAAATTAGTGCTGCCTTTATCGGAGAATAAAAGACAGACGACTACATATTAAAATAGTCATTAGACAGGGAATCACGTCAAACTCGGGCCATGGAGAAACGACACCCCAACGGCTGAGACCGAGCCTACCGTTTTTGTTGTATGTGTTTGTTAGCTTTTTTCAACCATTACCGTGCACAACATATAATAGAAATTTCAATGTGTTAATCAATCAGCCAATAGAAACGTGTGAGTTCAGTCGTTCGGGAGATGCTAATGAACTATGACCGTGCACAATCTCAGCGCCTTTGTTAGCCCTTTGAAATTTGCCGAGTTTCATAACCATTCCTCTATTAACTATGTTTAGATGATGATGATGATGTTATAATAATAAGCAATAACAATCAATATTCGCCACTGCCAAGTCTACGCCAATTTAACGTCCTATTAAACATTTGAAATTTTCTACGGTGTTCGAATAGACAACCATGAAATAACTATATTATCCTATAAATAGCCAATTTTGAGGAAGATGTACCACGAAAATAAAGTAACTTACCAAACGAGACTGCGTAATTTTCGGATCGAAACAAAAGCTAAATTTCGAGTGGCGGACGCGTCCAATTAATGTTTCAGAATTCCTGAATTGTTATTGGCTGACGAAGAAAGGGCGCGAAATTTCCTGCTTCATCGTGCGCTCTGATTGGCTGATGACCCAGTTTGTATTTTTCTCATTCGGAGCGGCTAATTCCAAAGTTTTTGACGTCATTGTTATGTAAGCATACCATAGAATTGAACACGTTGTATTTAAAGCCTTTCAAAAAAGGAAAAATTGTAGAAAATTGCCTGTGATTTGAGTGAAACAAAGATCGCACGCTCAAGACTGACAAATATATCGCTTCTTGTGCGAGTGCGTGACTGAATTAACGAAAGCAAGTACAATAAATTGAATTGATAACTTGGTCGGTCCGTATGGAGAAAAGGGTTCAGTGCCCTCGATAAGTTGCGGCCTCGGGCCATTTTCAAGACCTCTGGCAAAGTTTTTCTCCATAAATAACATATGTATATTTCATAGTAAAACCATATTATACTACCGCCCTATTATTTGGACGACAGTGTTTTACTGAGAAATAAACCACTCATAGAACTCATACGAAACTACATCCGTGGATTAAGTAGCGTATTTTCCATATCCTCACTAGTGAAAATATTGATGACGCCACGTTTGCTGCCTTTTGAACTACAAAGATGGTGGCATGTTTGTGAAAATCACAGAGGAAGATGTAATGACAATGAATATTCCGAGCACAAAACGGCCAAATACGATCTAAAACTCTCTAAAGATTTTCTCGACTGCAGCAACGGAGAGGCTCAAGGAAACCCGATGAAACTCCCCAGAACGGCTTAGAAAGATCACGAAGAAATTTGTACTGACAGTTGAGTAATTAAATGAATAGATAAGAGTTCTTAGAGCAGTTTAATTGTCCATATATGTAATAAAAAGAAATTTGCGCGAATGAGCGAAATGTTTTGGACTCGAGAGGTAAACTTCATATCTTCTCACCACCGTGTAATAACCTCTTTGTATTTCATAGCGAAGTTGAGCTCTGATTGGATGAAATGTAATATTTATAGGATAATAACAGAAGTCCATAAGCAGAAGTCGCGATAAATTAACAATGTAATACGGCCCATAAGTTTACGGTCAAATCTACGTTTCAGAACGACGCTCAAACTACTTTCGCGGGGAGCTGAGAAAACAATGGCAGCCATGTTTCTTTTATAACTGTCATTAGAACAAAGGCTTTCATGTTTTGCACCAATCGGAGTTGCTGGTGCAATTAGGTGCAATACGATTGGCTATCGATTTAGCGAGAATCGTTTTCTAAAAATAGATTATACCTTAAACTGATAGGCCAAGACCTTGGCTAGCATGAGATGTCGTGACTTCTGGTTATGGTCTTCTGGTAATGATAAACACCAGAGGCAAGATGTGTTATTTACTACTCTATGTATTGTTGTAGTTTGGATCTTCTCGCTGGTATTTGTGAATATTTTAAATCAGAACGAGTTTAATGTTGAGTAACTGCGCCTGTAGTCATCGCATCCAGCGGTAATTCTTGAATGCGAAGCGGATTTATCATACAATACTTTCAAGTACACATCAACAATGGCTGCCTTTGATTAGTTTATTACTGCATTTGAACAGTTCACAATGTTTAGATTTTCCGTATAACCCTCGTAAGGTATAACCCACACTGGGGCGGATCCTGGATTCTGTGTGAGAGGGTTCGGAAGGAAGTTCGATATTTGGTAATTCCTTTGTTGTCTTTTGTCAATGTAACCCCCGAACCCCTCCCCCCTGGATCCGCCCCAGCCACACATATTGATAAACAGCATATTAATAAGTCAGATGTTCCTCACAGTTAGAACTGAGTTCTTAAAATACTTTCTGCTTTGGGCTCAGCTAGCTTGGATTAATTAACCGAGTTCTGGACAAATGCATGGCTAAACATTGACTCCTTGCCGTAGATTTCAGATTTCATTCCAAATCAACCAAATTTGATTTGGGTTATCTGTGGTGCGCGGTCAAGATGATAGGAATTGGGACCAAGCACCACAGGTAACCCACAAAATAAAAACACGACCCAATAGGACATTTGCACAGCTGTCCGACCAGCCTTGCAGTCTTCGTATATTCATGAGCCCATAACGAGATTATGGGCTCCTCATATGACCTGCTGATCCTGATTTCCAGGTCCTTGCAGCCTTTCTGAAATTTATCATTTGAATATACCTACCACAATCCTTTTCAATTTTATTTCTTATTCAGATCCGCCTTTGAGACCAGTTTATGGTTCACGTGCAGTTGTACAAATCCTTTGTTTATTTGGCGGGTAAAGGCAGATGTTAGACAATGGTGGCCCGCCAGTTGAAACAAAATACTTAAACAACTGCGCATGAACCGTAAACGGAGTGCAAGAAATTCCGCAAAGGATGCTGGTAGTTGCAGTCGAATGACGTCATCATACAAATGTCCTATTCCAAGTGCAAATTTCCTTCCTCTTCTTTATTTATTTAAGTTAATTTCTCAAGTGTAATATGTTTGTTTCAATAGCTCTGTTTACTTTCTCTTTCATCGCCATCTTGGACATTTTGCCGAGCAGATTTCGAAGTCGTTCACGCATGCGCGACACGGCTCTCCGCAGTTCAGCACCAGATTGCAGTCGTAGTATTTCCATTCACACGCCTCAAGGCAGTTCTGCGCGTTCGGTTCCGCCTTGGCCATGACGTCATTGAGTGACGTCATTGTGTTGATGAATAGGATCAGGGTGATTACCACATGTGGTTTCATGGCCTGAAAAAGAATAAAACGTTAACTTATCCTTTTTTAAAGCCAATTTATAACCTTTATGAATTTAAATTAATGTGACAACCATATACTAACCTAATGCCCGACAAAGCCAAACCCGCCTTTGTTTACGTCCAAAGTTCATCCTGATCGCATGCCACTGCAAGCATGCCATTTTAAGCTGGCCAATCATATTGAAGCTCTCGCGGCAGAGCGTCTTTGTCACTCAAACCCGCGACCTATTCAGTTCACTATTTCAGTCAAAAGCAATCTCTTGGTCAAGCCGGTTGATACAAATTTCCCACCCACCCATCCCCTTTGCTGTTTAGCATATTGCAGCTTGGGTTCAATTTGGTATGTATATATATTAAATTACCCTGTTGGCACCATACTATAGTTTATATTGTAAATATTTACAAAGTTACTGTTAATAAGCAATCGATTTGCTGTTATGAACTATGTCAAAAAAATTATCAATGAGCCTGCCCATTAGTAGATGAATCTTACAGTAATACTCAGGAGATGACAATATTGCAAGATTCGATGAAATGTAATGTGTAAACTTGGATATTGTTGTGAATTCGAACTGATTGTAGGATAAATATATTTAAATTACAATAAAAGGAGGGTTTGGGATGAAGTTCTCCCGTACAGGTCACCCTTTGGCCCATAGACTCACACGATTGGCTATTTGGGGCGCCGTGCCCCCTTCAGAAAATATAAGGACCTTACCCATGGGGGATTATGAATCCGCCCTGATAAGGATTGGGGGATTATGACTCCCGCGAGAGGATTGGGGCCTCTCATCAGCATAAGGACCTTACCCATGAGGGTTATGAATCCCTGGGAAGGATTGGGGGAATGACCCTCAGCGAAGGATTTGAGCTCCCGTTGCCATGGTAACTTAGACCTGAAGGCAATATGTGCCTTAACCTGAGTACTTCATTCCACAACCCCTTTACGTCCTTTACCCCACAACCTGTTGCATGTCTCACTTATTTCAATGGGTAAGAGCACTAAGTGCATGCCTATAACCCTTCTTGCAATTTTTATAGTTATGAACTTCCGAAAATGTTTGAGTAGTTCTGTGAAGAAAGTTTTGGTTTACAGTGAATACTTTATGTTCTATACGCTTTTGAAATCGTGTAAGTAAAAGCCTGGGTCGATTCCTGATCAGACGTCATATAATTAATTCGACTTTGCAATAATTTGAATAAATATTTAACATGTTAATATTCACAAACTGTGTATATTTTCTGTAAATCGATGCTGTTGTGATAGAAAGGCGCCATGAGAATAATGCATTAATGAGATGACGTCTCCTCAGGAATCGATCCAGACTTTTATTTACGCGGTCATGGATCAGGAAAGGTCAAATTTACACGATTTCAAACGAGCGTAGAACATTGAGTATTTTCTGTAAGCCAAAATGTTCTTCACAGAAGTATTCAAAACATTTCGAAGGTTTATAGCTATAAAACTTGCAAGAAGGTTTATAGGCACTTTATTAAGAAGCTGTTATGCTTACATTTTACAGGCTTTAATAAAACACAGTTCTAAATTAGAGAGTTTTGTATGAGAATAGGCCACTGAAATAAATCGACTTTAAATGATGTTGTCTGCGACAATAGATGGTTTGCACTCAATCCCCAGAGATATACGCTTCACTTGTTACACACAAAGGTTTCAGTAAGAGGATCAGGGGTAAATTAAATGTATTCTATTAGCTGAGAAAATAAAAAAAATCATATAGGGACTGTTCGTTAATTATAGCTAGGGAGGGGCTAACGTTTATTATCTAAATAACTACAAAAAAAATGTACCCCCCCCCCCTAAAAAAAACAAAAAAAACAAACATTTGAATTCTTGAAAAACATCCCCTCCCTCCCTGAATATGTCCTGTACAAACTGTACCCCGCCCATTTTTTACCCCCGAGCCTCGTATTGAAACCTTTGTGCGTAACAAGTGAAGCATATATCGAAAGTGAACTACAGGCGACTCATCTTTGTTTATGTTTTTTCATCATTAGCATACATCAAACTTCAAGCGACGTACATACAAACAGAGTCCATTGAACCAAGATTGAAACAAGCTTGGCGTAACACTCTTTGCTGTTATGATAAATAGACTTCTCCGTGATTGGCACTTCATCAGAACCAAATATGTTGACGACACCACTGTTCTCGGGGTTATCCCAAGGAACTCTATTAGTATTTTGGACTTAGCCGCTAGAGACACTCATTGGTTTAGTACAGATCATAAAATGAAATGAAATCCAAAAAAATGCAAAGAAATGTTTGTAAATTTCATGTATAACCCAAATATTGTATCGCGACCGATTTACATTGATGATACCAAGATTGAAAGAGTGTCTACGTATAAACTATTAGGAGTTTTAGTTAGAGATGATCTTAAGTGGAATGATCATGCACATAGATTACATTACTACCAAAGCCGTTAAAATACTATATTCTCTCAGATTACTTAAACGGGCCGGTGTTTCACCCGACAAGATAATCATTGTATATAACTATAAGAGCTCCGTCAGATCCATCTTAGAATAATTTACAAGCAGTACAGGCATGGTAGGACCCCGGGGGAGGGGGGGTACTTACATGAAAAATGGGTATGTATGTGAGGCCAAGAGGCTCAAACCCTGACCCTGTTTGACCCAAAATCCGAGCTCCAAAACCCTGATTGCCCCCTTTTTTTTTGGGGGGGGGGGGGGGGGAACCCTGATGCCTAAAAAATACTGAACCCCGACCCTAATTGCACCCACATTAAACTCAAATCCTGACCCTGATCTGCTCAAATCAGGTCAAAACCCTGGCACATACATAATACGTCACAAACAGGAGTACCCCCCCGAGGGCAGGACATTCCAGGGTACTTATCAGCCCAATTAGAATCAATTCAAAAACGAGCTTTAAAGATAGCGTATCCACAGTACACCTACAATGAAGCCCTGGCCGCAGCTGATATGGTCTTACTAAGTTGTAGAAGCGAATCCATTTGGAAATCATTTGTTCAGTCCATGAAAGATAATTTAGACCACCCCTATCATTTTTATGTCCTAAGTCAACAACAATCAGAATACCATGTAATTTAAGATCTGGCACTGAAAATGTGGTGACAAGAACTGCTAGAACCAAGAGATCCCAGGTTGTTGTGACTTTTAGATATTAGGAACAATTTTATATAGTTATAATTATTGTATACTTTAGATTAGTAGCCATTTTCTTGTTTTAATATCACTTGTTTAATAATTCAGTTTTTAACTGCTAGAGAGTGAAATAAACGATATTATTATAAATCGAAAGAGAGTGTCACGCTTGATAATCACCGAAAATTTGAGTGATATGATAAATATATTTTGAGGAATGAGCGTTTAAAAATGTCAAAATTTACAAAGAAAGTATGGCTGTCAGCAACTTTTGCCACCCAACCCTTTTTGCAGTTTTGAAAAGTCACTTTCTCCGTAAATACTCAGTAACATATCAATCCCAAATTTTCGATGATTACTAAGTTTAAAATTCTCTTTCAACTGACGTAGTCTGTTTGTTTGTAGCTTGAAGGTTATTTTATGCTAATGAGGCAAACATTTAAACAATGACGTCAGCAAGGATTGGCCTATTGTAAGCAAACGTTGTACTGTACGTGTGTACACTGAAGCGACGATAACACGTGACGCAAACAACCAATCGGATAGAGTGATAAAAATATCCCAACTAATTTATGCAAGCTAGAAATAACTTGCCAAGATCTAGAAACTAATGACGTCATTGTGACGTCATAGCTGGTGAGCCTCAAAATTCAATAAAATCAATTCCACAACACAAACGTTATATCACATTGTTCGGTGAGTATTGAAATCTTGTTAATTAATTTTGTATTGTCAAAAACCCGTTTCTTGTTGCATTGCCGGCCTACGCAATCTTAGTTACGTCAAAACAAAACCAATTCAAAGTAAATACGGAGGCCAAACTAGGAAAATATCTTAAAACTCAACTGACAACTGGCTTCACAAGTTGACTGATCTTGTAGTGTTTCGAGGGGCTTGTTTACCACGCGCCGAAAGACCGCGAGTTTTTACCATCTCTAAGTATTCTTACCATACCATTTTTTTTATTCCATTCTTTTCTCCTTTTCACGTGTCCATATTATTCCCTACCGCTTCGCTAGCAGTTGCTGCAACGCTATTTATTCCTTTTTCCCCCAACGAAATGCGGCTTTTTGATATTATCAGCAACAAACGAATCGAGGAAAACCCCATGGGGTATAAGCTATAAGGGTATGTGCCGTCCCAAAGGTATGGTTTAATTTTCGAGCAGTTTTAGTCTGAAATAGGTTATAAATTTTGCGTTTTTACTCCAGCATGTGAAGGCCTGGATTTTGGAAATAGATATGCTAATTGTTGTTAAATATGAGTTTCTTTCGTTACTCGGTAATTTCTACAGCTAGTACAGTTAAATTTAGTAGTAGGATGTGGCCTGATGTCTGAGATAATTTGGTTGCCATGGGAACCTTAATTAAGGGGGCACTGTACTGAAGAATTTTCTTCTACTTGAAATGGGCCACCTAGAAGCTTTGAAAATATACAATGGTAACGCAGCGGTTTGTTCTCTTTCTCGATCAAAATAACAATTAATAGAAAATAAGAGGAATCAATGAACATATGAGGACTCATACTTCTATGTCAGAATTATACCCTATGATTCCACTGAATTTCTCGTTTGTTAAACATACCATGCAAACCAAACTTGGCAGGTATAATGTTATCACGGTTCTTAAATGGTGTATGAAATAGGGTACGGATTTTCGGGGCTATTATGGTCTGAAATAGGGCTGAGGGTTTGAGACCCGTACGGCACATCCACCTACAATACCGGGGATTATCTCCCCGGGCGGGGAACAGCTCACAGTGGATCAGCAATAAATATACCCTTCCACGGTTTCTTTGAACTTTTGACATATACGTATAACAGCAAAACCGTTGATACTGCTGAAAAGAGCACCTCAAAGTTAGTCAAAATTTTACAGACGTTTGTATGAAAATTTTGATTGGGGGCACAAACTTGCATGCCCCCCAATCAAAAGTCCCATACAACCGTCTGTAAACTTTTCCGAGTTTGCGGGCCTATAACTTTGCTCCTATTCAAGATATAACTCTCAAATTTGGGATTTTGACTAACTTTGAGGTGCTCTTTTCAGCAGTATCGACGGTTTTGCTGTTATACGTATATATAAAAAGTTCAAAGAAACCGTGGAAGGGTCTATTGCACCCCGATGAATTGAACTCAGTTATTATTTTATGAAAGATGGTAAATTTTTGGCAAAGTCTGAAACTATCACTGGGCCGCTAATATCTTAGTGACATGGCGAGTTTCAGGGGAACAGTGTCAATCGAATTGAACCCAAAAAAAACTATAAAAATAACAACCTGGGACAGAAGAGAAATACCATGTATCCCACTAGTAAATGCCCTGATATGATATTTAGACTTTTCGATAGAGGATGGCAGAGATTAAAGTGGATAACAGAAGGTTATTTCGGAAACTTAATTTCTGTTACAGTGAACTGATTTCAAGTTTCTCTAAATCAAAGTTTCTCTTCAAAGCAGTATTTTTCATCCACTCGAATCTTTGTCATCCTTTATCAAACTAATCTCACATTGACTCCAGTATATCTGTATACAATGTAAAGCATATTCAATTCAATTGTGAGTAGTTATTTTTGTCTTTCGTCATTAAAATGTTTATCATTTTGGGGCTGACAGCCGGTTCCTCAGTATTCGTTTATACACGGTGGCAATGAATCACAAAGTAAGGACGGGCTTTCAGTATTAGTTAATAGAACTGATTTTCAAACAACGTAATTGGGTTAATGTTAAGAGGACCGTCAACCTTTTCTTGGAATATTCACTACACAGAGGCTGAAAAAGTATTGATAAGCGGTTAAGCGCCGGTCATGCGGGAGGTCGAGCTGGGGTTCATGCAAACCCCGGCTGGACCCGAACAGCTAGCTAGTCACTGGCGAAAGGTCTTACTGATAACTGAGTAGAAAGATTCTGCCTTTACATAATCCAACAGTAAACGGTTAGACCTTCATTTCTTCTCGGACAAGGACGTAACATTGTAGGACTAAGGTAACCATGTGGAAGATTACTGAGCGGTAAACGTGCATGTTACCCTCTATGAATAAAGTGACTTTACTCCACTTTTACCGGCAATTGTGATTTAGAACGATAGTTTAAATATTAATCAATTACTTTTAAAATTACAATCATGTATTATCAAAAGAAAACGAAGTCAGATTATAACATGCAGTATCATAGTTACCCCCGAAATATTAGAAAAAATGCTCTATAAAAGCGTACGAAGTTCGTGGACTACCTGTTCTGCGGGGTTTGCATGAACGGTAATTTAAATCAATGTTAGGGCGCGTTCGATTAACCGTATTCCAGAATAACAATTGATGGAATAGTCTCTGGAAATCACTGATTTAGGCACATTTTGCAAGCTACAAATGCTTGCTGACATATGATATTCAGGATACATTTAGTCTTCCAGTGGCTAAAGGTCCAAATATAAGCGATTTTTGGAAAGTTAACGTAGTGCTTAATTCTTATTCTGGCCTGACGCGCCCTTAATATTACTATCAAGTATTGTCAAAAGAAAACGAAGATTACAGAAGAGTATCTTACCTCAAAATATCGGAAGATGTTCAAAGTCGTATGAAATCCGAGGGGTTCCTGACTCTGGAATTGTACGTATACAACTTTAAGCTTGCTCTTCGAAATATCAACTGACAGCGAATACCTTTGAAAGATATATGGAACGCTTTCTTCTAACGCTTGCTCGATTCACTTATTTATAGCCTAGTGGTATAATTTTGGGGTATATTTTGCTTGCCATGCCCAGCCGCTGCTTTCTTCCCGTCTGTGTAACCATTTTGGTTGGTTAAAAAAGACATCACAAAGTAATTAATATTGTGCATTAATAACAACACGTCCAGTCGGAGCGAAATGAAACCAAACCACCCACATTACATCTGCTCTTAAGTTAATTAGAATTGGTATAATAAAACAACTGCTTTTTTCTGTAAATCCACCCACCTCTATTAAGGAGATAGAGCGTAGGCTGCGAGTCCATTACGTATTTTAGTAAAAATTCGAAACGAAACGCTCTTCGCTTTACTTGAAGTGTTTTTTCCACATCCTGCACGTGCGGCAAATAAAAATCGCATGTTCCAAGTTTAATGGTTGTTTCAAGCTTGAATTCGCTGTATACGAGAGCCAGGTAATCAATTAGAAGCTGTTTTTACTGTCTACAATAGAACTTTCTAGGAGAGTTTTTAAACAACACCTTCCTCCGTTTCCTTGCGCAAATGGGAGAAACAGTAAACATGCCAAATATTTTAATGTTTTTTTTCGTCAACAAGCGCAAGGTTAAAAATTAGAAAGAGAACAAGAAAACAGCCGCGCGGTGCTCTGCCTAGCCAGTACAATGTTCTGCCCCCATAAGCGTATACGGTAGATTAGTCGTCACGCATATGTTAATTATGAGGCACGTACGCCGGCTGGCGTTTCTCGCAATTTCACGAATGTTGCCGCAAGTTTTCCATGACTTTACCAATCGGTGCCACACGTTTCCCGTGATTTCAAGAATTGTGCAAAAGTTTCACTCGTGTTGAGTAAAGTCATGGAGAGAGTGGTACACACACAAATTAGTGCATATCTAGATCGGTTGGGTTTTTTGTATGGGCACCAGTACGGGTTTAGGCGTGGACGCAGTACCGCCCAAGCTATAGGGCAATTGAATAACTGGATACTTGAGGCCATGGATGGAGGCAAACTCACTGGTTTGTTATTTGTTGATATTTCTAAAGCATTTGACTCTATAAACCATAAAGTGCTCCTGGGAAAGCTCGAACACATAGGACTGCATGCAGGGAAGAACTCTGAGATGGTACGGTTTAAGTCCTATCTAATTGACAGACGACAAAGTGTGTGGATAAATGGGGAGATGTCGGAGACGGTGTACCCCAGAGGAGTGTTTTAGGTCCACTGCTATTTAATGTTTACATTAATAGTCTACCAACAGTTGTGGAGAAGAGTCGAATGGTTTTGTATGCAGATGATGCCGTCTTGGTTTTCGCTGCGTCAACACCCTTTGAACTTCAAGAGGCTTTTGGACGTGATTACAGCCTAATCTCGGACTGGTATACGGACAATAGATTGACCCTGAATATTAAGAAGACCAAGATAATGCTGGCAGGTAGCAAAACAACGTTGTCAACTTTTGAGGATTTTTGAGTTCTCTTCGGATGGTGGGCAAATAAATCGCGTTCATAATTTTAAATACCTTGGAGTAACATTGGATGAAAAGTGGAACTGGAAGAAACACATTAGTAACTTATTACGGAAACTAGGCCATCGGTTATCGGTATTTAACCGTATTTCACACATGCTCGATAAGAGAATTCGCATGGCGTATTTTAATGGCCTTGTGCTCCCCCACTTAGATTATGCGGACGCTGTCTGGGGAGACCAGCCTGGTGTGAAATCAGAAATGGAACAGCTACAGGCATTCCAAAATCAGTTTGCTAAAAAGATTGAAGGAGGCAAGCTGTCGTCAGCTGAAGCCCTGGCATCGCTTAAATGGATCCCATTGGTTGGAAGGCGTTTTGGACATAGATGTGTTGCCGTTCAGAATGCAATCAAAGGGGATATTCCAGAACACTTTGATATTTTCAAAACTACTTTAAGTCAGTCGCATGGTTATAATACTAGGAACGGATATCTGCCGAGACTCCCCAAGCCGAGGACAGAATGGGGAAGGCGTGCTACATCATTCAGTACTTTTGGGCAACAAACGTTTGGGCTTCCCTGCCAAATGAATTAAAAAAGCCCATGCCTAAGTTGATTTTTAAAAGAAATATAAATAAGTTTTTAATTAATCAGTATTTATGCTAGTTTTATCTTTTATGATCGTTCTTTCTTATTAATACTTTTATCTATTATTCCATGTCCATTTTGTCTTTTTAATTTTTAATTTTATGTTATAGAGGACCCTCCTGAAAACCACTCTTACATAAGTGACGGAAGCCTCCTCTCAAAATATTTATTATTATTATTATTTATTATTTAACCAAAAAATGGCCAACAAGTGTACTAGCAAAGGGTTCAATGTTCTTTATTGAATACTATTTACAACTGATACGTACAGGGGCGTATCTAGGTTTTAAAATTGGTAGGCCCAAACAACCCGCTTCTTGAGGGGTCCGGGAGCATGCTCCCCGGGAAATTTTTAGATTTAGACTTTCGCAAAGCTTTCTGCCACACTTTAGGTCATGTTGTGTGTATTTCGACAGCTCCTGATTGTATAATACAAACAGGCTGTAAAATGTGCATGCGCGGGCTTATATATACGGGCCTATGCATAGGCTACAATCCTAGCTGGACATAACTGTTGATACATTTTCAAAAAAAGAGGATTTTATAAGTGTTCTGATCTATTTTGCATCTTCACCCGCCCATCCAATGTTGATGTCGGCCTGATTTTGGCCGAAATTGTTACGAGAACTCACAAACATCGATAGGGAGAGGGGGGAGGAGGCTATTTGCCGGTTCTAATGTCAGACCTAATTTGCATAATTTGGAAGATAAATCTGTATAGGGAAACCAATGCTACCACATGAAAGATCACATTAAAACTAGTAATATTTTTGAGTTTTAGAGCAATGTGGAGAATTGCTGTTGAGCTATGAGCATTTCTAATGCAGAAAAACATGAAAGCGAGGCTAGTAAGGCGTCCGTTGTTTTTCTCATACAAATCTCTCTAATTTCAACTTGCTGTAACTTCATTGCTTTTTAAGCTACAGCACTCAACTTTCACAAGTTCACTAATGTCGACATGCTCTTTCACATGGCAATGTTCATATTTTCTATAAATGTGGGTAAACAACCGAAACGGAAAATCACATATGCAAATTAGGAAGCGGCCATTATGAAAGTCGTGTATATAAGAGCCTGCTTTCCACTTACTTCAGTTAGTAACGAATGAATGTTTCCATGTACCAGCAACTCTCCCGCTGCTTCTTGTGACTATCAACTTCTGAAATTCATCATCATATGATGACCCTAGGGCTTCTTCGTTAGTTTCAGATGTATCCTCCGACAGTACTGCAAACAATCCATTGGCATCAGAGGCCTATCAGTAGTATCTGAATCTTCTTCACTTTCAATCGTCTTCATATCAAACAATTTATTGATAAAAGTGTCGTTCCTGAGAGCTCCCTGTGATATTCCATATATGGTCAATATATTCCATATTTGGAAAGCAGGACGGATCTTCGAATACTAGAACACGTTCAGGAAGTGTAGCGAGCCGGCAGAAGAGAGGCGAATACAACGTAGGCTACAGGAAGTGCGATTAAAAATATCGATAGCGAAATTTGAAAAGGATGAGCGTATGCCTCACTAGCACCTAGTCAGGCCCAAATATTACTCTGAACGACAACAATTGTTTGATATGCAGGTTTTGCACAATGTTTGTCTTTCCAGCATTACCGTTTGTATCTACGCGAATTATGTGGCAGTTAGTGACCTTAATTTAAGTTCTAGCACTTTTAAATGCTTCAGTCCTCCTCCTTATGTTCCCTAAATCATTCATTGACTCCGTCGGCACCATTTCTGAATTCGACATAGACAGTGACCAACTCGAAAGCATATGCTACTTTGGTCACTGTGCACATATTCTGAAATTAAAAATCCTTTTTACTTTTTAAATAACATTTATAACATATGTAATATGCACACTATTATAATGTTTACAACTTAAACCTTACGAAACAATAAAAAACTGAAAAACTGAAACCATCCATAGCCAGTTTTAACCAATCATATTCCCCATAATCTTTCTCTCTCTCCTCAGTTCCTCTTTCCTTGAACGCGACCTTATTTCAGCCAAATGACAAGCTCTTGCAAGTGTTCAAAGTAATTTTAACTTGGGCTTCTTCAACACAATACTTTGCGCAAATGCAGTAATTTTCTCCTGGTTTGCCAGTTATTTCACCTTCCCGAAAGCATTTTTTTAATCTGTGCTCTTGGCTGCCAATCATCAGGTTCTGTGGGTTCCCTTGTTCATTTAAATGACGTGTTTCAAATACGGACAAGTAATGCGGACCAGTTCTTTGTGGATCGGGTGCTGGCTGAGGGATGCGAGACATTTTGTCTCCTATACACCCATTCACTTGGCAGTATTCACAGAGTTCACGAGTCGGTCACCAGTTGCATCCATGCAATCACCCTTAATAAATTCCATGAAAAGCTCTCCGTGGATGTAGTGGTTTTTATAGTAGGATAAATCAGTTATAATAATATTGTGAAATGTTTGTTAGTTTATAAAATCTGAAAGGCCTTGTCAGATCATGTAAGAGGTGTCCCCTCCTTCTGCAGCCTGTTGAAAAAATTGAAGACTCCCCTTTCCTCTCCATATTTAATGCCACTGAAGTATGAATTTGCCATTAGAGATAGGAGCCTTGTAATAAAATAAAGAACTGATTTATAAAATGTACAACATATATAATGATTTTACAGGAATTGTGCGCAGTGGCCAAAGTAACGTTGAAGCTTTCAGGTTAGCCACTACAATCAAAATAAATATAAGAGAATGGAGTTACCGGAAATATTATTAGAATTTCACGTAAATAAGGGGAATAAAAATAAAAAACATATCAATGTATGGTCACTGGTCATACGTTTCTCGTCACATTTACTTACATGTATATTTTCTAATTTATAAAAGTCTAGCAAAAATACAGTTATAACATTAGAGTATTTCCTAACGGAACTGCTTCCATCGTACCAATTTTATTGAAACTCGTTACCAGCAAAACTCATGGGTTAGTTAATCTGACAGCATTGAAGATTTTCGCACTTTACGTAAAAACAAGGAGTCGATGAAGTACTTATATCTCCGAAACTATTATGTATCTTGGAATTCTATTTTTCTTTACTATTATTCAATATCAGGAAATACATCGTCCAAAAATCTAAAAAATCGGCCAAAAATGCGAATCTTTATGATGCCCATTCGGTTGTCAAAACACTAGCGGGTCAAATAAACGATTTCCTTTGTACTGTTTTTCAAGAGATTTAAAAGGAAGTTGTGTCCTTGATTTCACACTCTCGCGACAACACGGTCAGTTTTCAACCAGTTAGAACGTTCATTAAAGGGGCTCTGTCACGGTAAGACTTTACATTCGTTTTTCCGGGCCGGAAAGAGCTATTTCCACCGATTTTGATATGAACTAACGAACCTCTCGGCCATGTGGGATGCTTAAAATGAAAGCAAATATGCAAAAATGACTAACAAACAGTGTATATAAACATTCTCCAGGGAAAGTATTGAAAATCCTTTCAATCGGGCATTGAGGGAGGGAAGTTTAACTGTTTGTATCCAATTAACAGCCACTAAACGAGCGATTACTCGATACATGCGCAGTACCATGACATAGCCCCTTTAATATCTTGCTAAAGCAATTTGTTAGATTCCTTTTCATCCACGTCATCTTACTTTTTCACAATAAAACTCAAAAACGAAAACTAGCGACTCGCGAAGTAAAATCTAAAGTAAAACATCTGAAATGGCTTCTCGCGCGAGGATGAAAAAATCTCATTGGTCCATGAGAATCCGATGATGAGCTCTTAGCCAATGAGAAGCAGGGCTATATACGTCAAATTTCTGACGTTTGAGCGATATATTCTGCCGGCACGGTAAAGAGGTTTGGGGAGGAGACTATAGCATTACGGGTAATGCTTCTAGCATATATAATGCTTCTAGTACGGAGTTGTCTGGCGACTATCCCACAATAAACTATACTTATAAAGTCTCTTGTCAGTGTAGTCAGAATCACGCGTTTTCCAGAGGGCAGCATATTGATGCATGATAACAATTTTAAAATATATTTCATACAAATACCAAGGTTATTACCAACCCCTTCAAGAGTGGAGAGGAACGGGTAGTGAAATCTCGCCCCTCCCTATTTTTTCCGACGTTTCTCCCTCCTCCCTAGTTTGTTTTAAAATTTCTCCGTAGAGCATGTATGTAGATCCCATTTTCTCCCTCCTCCCTGTATGCTAAATTCTTCCTCCTCCCTAGTTTTTCTGGACATTTCACCCTCCTCGCTGATTTTTTTTGCCAATTCTCCCTCCTCCCTGTTCTGTTCCTCCGCACTCCTTCAAAACAGGAATAAATCTTTCACATGCAACACTTCGAAGTATTGCAAACACTTTTAGTTCATTCGTTCTGGAAACAAAATAAGAGCCCGGAAATTCAGTAGGGTAACGTTTATGTCTCATTTACTTCATGGAAAATTAGTTTCTTTTGGACGATTTTTCATAGTGAGTCATAGATAATTGAATCATTGAAACTTAAAGGGGCTATGTCATGGTACTGCGCATGTATGGAGTCAATGTTCGATTGGTGGCTGTTGATTGGTTACAAACAGTTAAAGGGCCTATGTCATGGTGTTGTACATGTATGGAGTCAATGTTCGATTGGTGGCTGTTGATTGGTTACAAACAGTTAAAGGGGCTATGTCATGGTGTTGCGCATGTATGGAGTCAATGTTCGATTGATGGCTGTTGATTGGTTACAAACAGTTTAAAGGGGCTATGTCATGGTACTACGCATGTGTAGAGTCAATGTTCAATTGATGGCTGTTGATTGGTTACAAACAGTTAAAGGGGCTATGTTATGGTACTACGCATGTGTAGAGTCAATGTTCGATTGGTGGCTATTGATTGGCTACAAACAGTTAAAGGGGCTATGTTATGGTACTACGCATGTGTAGAGTCAATGTTCGATTGCTGGGTTAAAACAGTTAAAAACCCCTCCTTCAATGCTCGAGTGAAAGTATTTTCATTATTTTACTTGAAGACAGTTTACACAGTTTATTAGTCATTTTTGAATATTTGCTTTGATTTTTACCATCCCACATGTTCGTCAGAATCGCTGATGATGGCCGTGTCCGGCCCGGCCCGGACATCTAATGTAATGGTCTCTCATTATGACACAGTCCCTTTAAACATTAGAACTGTAATTTTAATACGTTTTTAGTTAAAGCTCTATATTGTTCAATCAATGCAATAAGTAATTTATTGCACGAGGCTTCGGCATCGGCAAATAATTGACAGCTCGCCACCAACAAATCGTGATATTTTGCGATATAGTTGAGGTCATGTCATCTTGATCAACAATTGTTTTATCATTCGAGGAAATATAACTTTACCTACAGAGTTTCGAAACTGGAACTTCGAGTCACCGCGTACCAACAGCTCTACAAATCGATCTGCCGTGTTGACCAAACGGAGTAGTCAATACTGCGCATGCTCACACCGTTAATTGCAGGTGAATCAACCAATCACAATTTGCGATGGGAGAGAGTCGAATGATACATACCTCAGCCCTATTTGGTCATGGCTAGATTCCATCCCTTTCCGCCAGGAAGACGCAATCCCGAAATGCACTGCACTGAAAAACTTCACATAGAGCGGGAACTGGTGTCTAATAAAGTAACGCCTGCTAATGAAACAGCATGCAGTATAAAAGTTCTAAAAAAGCGGTTATTGACAGAAAATCCCTCGTGGCATAAGGGATAGTGACAGTTAGGGTTTCAGTTAATAGACGGGTTAGGGTTTCGGTTCGAGTCTTCGTGGAGCAGATACTATATTTTATATAGTTGATGGAAACGTGCTTGTTCGCCTAAAGTTCTAAGTGCCGCTTTAGTTTGTTGCTACAAATTCGGGTACATAAGATTAAACATAGAGACAATAGTGCAGTGCTTTACAGTGCATTTCGCGAAGGTGACCATATTTTCTGGCGGATGGAATCTAGCCGCGACCGTCTTATTTACCTCGTTTGCTCGGTCCGTACCGTAAGTTATTGATCGATCCCCGTTTCCCCTTTTTTTTATGGCCCAAGTGCGATATACTCATTTTCTTTGAGACCGAGTGGGCGAAAGGTCCGTACGGGAAGTTATGGACCGCAAATTGACCAATCACAGCTGGCGGACAAAAGTCTTAAGAAAATGTTCAAAAGCTCGTGTACTGTGGCAATACTTGGCCAACACGGACTGCCGCCACTTTGCTCTGGGAACACTTGCGAGCATCAACATTGTACCCGAGGGATTGGGGGGTAAGTAAAATTGTGTCATTCTTGTGGAAAAGCTAATGTAAGAGAACAATTGAATATTAAAAATATTTTCTTCAGCATTGTTGTAGCTACATAATAATGATCTCTAATTTCTTCTGAGTGCCGGTTTGCAGCTTTCGTCTCTTTCTCTCTCACTTTTTAATTAATAGATTAATCTTCAGATATAACTTGGCCCTTTAATTAGACAATTATTACACTTACTGTAACCGATTACCATTGGTAATGGACTCGTGTGGTAACTCATATTATGATTATATTATATTTGTTGTATTATTATATTACTGTAAAACTCGGTATGTTTTTACCGGTTGAGAAATAAAGACATTATTATTAATTATTTTTTCCACTAGATCAGTTGGTTAACATAGCTATAATAAAACTTAATGCACAATTAAGTTCTACCAAGATGTTTTATTTAATTTCATCAATGCAAACCAAATTTGCGATCGAGAGTCATGACGATGCAAACCACCAATAGACGTGACTTTACTCAGGGGGGTGGGGTGCTTTATTTCACGTTGTGCATTGTTGTTACAGTACTTCTAGGAAATCTACTGCGCACGTGTGTGCTCGATTGTTCTCGACTTTGTTTTTACAAGTTGTGTAACACTTTACCGATCTTGCCAGTCTGTTTAACAATAATAAGGCCACGGGAAACACGCATTAAAGCTCGATTAAAACTGCTTTGCCGTAGTCTTCTCACTTGACTCGTGTCAAAGCACGAACAAGATCTGAAAATGAACATGAAACAACCATTGGTACATTGCACTTATTTATCTTCAACAGCAATATTTCTTCTCTTTTCCTTTGTTAATGGTTCTTTTCATACTGCGATTTTACAAAACAAAATAAGGTACAAAATATGCAAAGCTCTGTTGAATATACACCATAGACTATATCGCAACCCCGCCGTCGCAGTGCACTCTGGGATGGATATTTCAGTTTCATTGTTAAATCCAAGATGGCCGCCCAACAACAATGGAAAACTGAGATATCCATCCTGATCGCACATTTTAAAACTGGCGATCGCCACTTTTCAAAACACGCGATCGTGAAAACACGTGGGACATGACGCATGCTCTTTAGCTCGTCAGGTGGCATGGCAAGATGGCGGACGAAGGCATGGATGTGGTGAGTAGTTTAAACACACGTTTTATGCCTGATTATAATGTCGTGAAAAGACTTAATAATAGCATGGAGCAAAAATCGTTCAAGCGTGGGAGGTAAATGACGATTCCCGTACCGATAACTCATCTGCTCTGCTAATGCTCTGTTAAACTTGCTTCAACACTCTTTCCTATGACGAAGACGCACACAGGTTGGTTTGGTTGACAATGAATATCGGTGAAAGTCACATTTAGCATTTTCTATGAGCTGATACATAGTGATAGTCAACGAGAAAGTTTAATACGACGAGTGCACGGGTAAACGATGAGTTATCGGTATGGGAATCGTCATTTACCTCCCACACTTGAACGATTTTTGCTCCATGCTATTATTTAGTCTTTTCACGACGTTAATCAAGCATAAAACATGTTTAAACTACTCACCACATCCATGCCTTCGTCCGCCATCTTGCCATGCCACCTGACGAGCTAAAGCGCATGCGTCATGTCCCACGTGTTTTCAAAACATACGATCGCGTGTCTTGAAAAGTGGCGATCGCGTGTTTTGAAAAGTGTGAAAAGTGGCGATCGCAAAAATGTGGATGTCCCTTCTGGGCCAATCAATCAATCAACAACTTTATTAACGTGTCAAACTTCTAGCTGGCCACAAGTGGCCTACTAATCGGGGGACACTGGATATAAAAAAAGATAGACGCAATATTATTGAACAAACATCCTATGACTAAATAATGTAATATTAAGTTAAAATTGTAAAAATCCAAATAATAAAAATATTATAACAATCCTAATTCTAATAATCAAACCCGTAATCCTAATCTAATTTGTTTCCTGATAATATAATAATAAATATTCCTAAATGATTACAAATTACGAATGTGAATAACCTTATAAATTACATATTACAAATAACTAATATATACTAATTTGAATTAAAAGCGCCGCGCGTTCATCTATAGCTACCTACTTTCACTGATATATTACAATGTATGTACAGTAAATATATTTATTTAGTATATACCACACCAGTGAATATCACTTTTTCGCGCGCTCTGATTGGCTACTCAAACAGTGAATATGATTTCATATTCACCTCAGGGCAAAGCAGCGATCATCTCGCGCGAGTTTTTGTCCATTTGACAGAAAATAAAATAACTATTTGGTGCTGGCTATTCACTGGAGCGGCTCGGTAAATATCCACCACTATTCACCTCCACTTCGGTGAATAATTGTTAAATATACAATAATATGATGTTTATATAATGTACTATTATGATGTTTGTATAAAATACTCTGTACAATAGAAAGTCTATTTTAAAATAAATACATCATAATCTATTTAAAATCATCAGGAATTACACAAGCGGCAGCCTTTACAATGGCTTGTGTCAGTTAATAAAGTGAGGTCTCTCGTCTTGTTTACCTGTGAACCCCTAGCTCTAGGTGAGTGAGAATCCGTCGTTTACCCGGCCGTTTTCCATTTAAGGATAGTTATTATACTCCAGTTTCGTATACGAAAATTACCGCTGAATGCAATGACTACAGGACGCATGTACACAGGGTTAGCCTCATTCTGAAGTTAAACATTCTTAAGTACCAGCGAGAAGGTGCAAAACGCGAAACTACAACAATACACGGTGTTGTGAATAGCGCACCTTCTCGCTGGTATTTATGAATGTTTAACTTCAGAATGAGTACATGCGGCTGTACCAGAAGTCCATAACCAGAAGTGTCCATCTGGTATTGGGGTAGCGGCCCATCAGTTTACAGAGTAGTCTATTTTTAGAAATGCTAATCTCAAATTTCGCGGGGGGAAACAATGGCGGACATTGGGTCAGATGCAAGAGTCATGGCTCCGGGGGGGGGGGGGGGGGGGGGGGCATTCGTGTACACGACGTAAATGAGATATGCGGCGGCACCGGATAAAGTTTTGAGCCCAATTTGGCAAACTAAGTCTTGTTTTGGAGCAAATCAACTATCAATTCAGGTTGATTTTCATAAATTTCATTGGAAATTCTGGTTAATAAAAACACCTTCATTACATTTTATTTTGCAAACTGGGTCGGGCTCTGACGACGATACCTCACATACCTCCTCTTTATTATGCAAGCAGTGCCCCCCGGTTTGAAGCTCAGTACATACAGGTCGCCAAGCGGTGCTACAAGTACGGTGGCAAATGGTGGGCTTTTGACGACTGAAATTGAAGATATTGTAATTGTAATGAAACGAAATGTATAGACTGATCATCTGTGCCTCTGCTAATGGATCTTGGGGTGATTTGAGAAAGTTAAAAGTGATTTTCAAGTCTTCAAGTGTTGACTAGCGACGAGTATAAAAGTTTGAATTATGAAGTTAAAATGGCATAAAAGTAAGCCAAGTTTACTAAAAAAATAATATTTAATTGTTTGTTTTAATCCATTGAAATCGGCCTTGGAAACTCGGTCGCATATGACCCGTTGCCGTGAGGCAGTTGATTCAAATCTTCTATAAATAATCTTGTTCACTGGTTGCCTGAAGAAAAAAAAACCTTGTTTGTACTAATTTTAAGAACTGGAATTACATTTCCAGCTGCGATAGTTGCGTTCAGTTCAGTCTAGTTTTCGATTGTAAAGTTTATTCTTGGAGATGTGTAACAGTTAGTGTCTTCAATAAAACAGCAAAGTGACAACTGTTTCATTGTTTGATTGTGCTTGACAAACTGCCTGAAATCAAACTTCGCTTCTTGCTAGTGTTCAGTGTACCAGAAATTGATTTTTTTCACAGTTTATAGCTATTTTCTTTCAGCTCCAGTCGATTATTAAGCCTTGCTTGGAGATTTGCCGGGCTGTTCTTTTTTCTGCCAAGCGCAAATTACTTACAGGATTTTCAAATGTTCACTTGAGCTCAAACTCAAAGTAACCAAACTCGGTGCACTTAATTACTCTTGAGAGAACATGTGATTGTCTTTTTCAGTACATTTCTTAGGTCATATTATAAACAAAAATAGCATGATTTGTATGTGATATTTATCACTTGCTGTATTTATGCCAAATATCACTACAAAAATCTGTGTTTATGAACCAAAAGACAAAACTCCCCTTAGCTTCGTTCTGTATACATCACACAACTGAAACGGGAAAATAAAAGGTTACAAAGGAACCACATGTTCTGGTTTATAATGGTCTTTCCTGAACATGTGGTGCTCACCAGTTCTTGCCTGTTATAAATGAGAAATAACTGATTATCAAGAAGTTTCTACACTAGCAAGTAGCATTCGCTCGCCTTGTCCGCCAAAATTTTGTCGCATATATAATTAACTGTACAATATTACAAAACAAAGGAAATCGCTGTATTAGCCAATCAGGTGCTGCTGATAAATTTTCGAAGAATATGATTGGCTGCGAGATGGCGGCAAAAGCTTTCTATAAATAGACTACTCTGTAAACTGATGGGCCAAACCCTATAGTGGGAGATGGACACTTCTGGTTATGGACTTCTGTCTGTACTCAATGCATTCAGCGGTAATTTTCAAATACGAAACTGGAGTATGGGCTGTTATCGCAGTTCGGCCATCTTGGATAAAACAATAGTTTTGGCCCCGGTAGCCTCGCACTGGTTGGTTTCAGAACGAGATTACAGGACGAAAACAAAGGTTTTTATTCTCCTGGGACTCAACATGGCCGCCGTGCGATAAAAGCCCATTCAACGGGGAGAGAGACTGCGTTAGCTTGCTGGCTACAAAGATTCTAATATGCAAGTTTCGTATTCTCACGGGCGAGCTGGAATGAGCACTCAATGGAGATTCTTTTCTCATGCTAAATAGCTTTTAGCGGATTCCCCCGCATGAGCCTCCATTGAGTGCTCGTTCCAGCTCGTCCGTGAGAATACAAGCCCGGCCTACTAAACACCTTGGCATTTTAACTGACCACTCAGTAGCCTCCTCCGCAAACATTTCTAGTTTTCGAACTAGGATTGTGGGCTTCCTGTGGCAGGTGAAGAAAAGAGAAGAGGGAGACTGGAACCGATCCCCCTGCTTCTCTTTCGCCACAGGAAGCCCAAAACAGAGATGTCTGACCATTCACATGCTGGAGAAATCTAAAATTCGCCTCGTCTCGATTCAGATTTTATCCAATG
Organism: Actinernus sp. WN-2022; assembly: GCA_030867875.1. Classification (NCBI taxonomy): domain Eukaryota; kingdom Metazoa; phylum Cnidaria; class Anthozoa; order Actiniaria; family Actinernidae; genus Actinernus; species Actinernus sp. WN-2022. Next base: position 61,269,691 of record JAOWCC010001501.1, on the reverse strand, counting down.
AAAATCGAGGTAGAGTGTATAAGCACGTTTGATTGATGGGCGACAAAACTCAAACTGAGGAAAGTCTGGATCGTGTAATCATATGAGAGCATGGTTCGTTCAGCTTCAGCCAACCCAAATGTTTCATGATCAAGGCCGACAACGAGGGCTGGACGGCGTTCTGGTTAGCTACTTACCTCATGAATTATTTTAAAAGTAGTTTGTGAAGTAATGTTTCAAGGCCGACAATGAGGGCTGGACGGGATTTCAAAGTCCGTGAAATTAGGACTGGAACTAATTGCGAGGACTTTGAAACTTCAAAAACTACTTAATAATGTTATGCTTGTTTCGTGGTTGTGGGATAAACCGCAACAAAGGGAAGTCCGAGTGATCAATCGTGAGACCTCCCTTTGTTCAAGGTATTTGCCTACAGTACTTTGAAATTCTTTTCTTAGTCCAAGGACTTTGAACTATGAATATTCATAGTTCAAAGTCCATGGACTTAGAAAAGGATTTCAAATTATGTAGAGAGTACTTTGACGGGGTTTCAAAGTACTGCACGTGGTACAAATCGATACCTCTGGTTGGCTACTTACCTCATGAATTATGATTGAAGTAGTTTGTGAAGGACTTTTCAAGTTCAAGTATTAATACTTACCTTGCGCGGAAACGCTGCATGACGTCATAATTTCGTTTGTCAGTTATCATGAAACCATCAAACTGAATCCTTTACACTCGTTCTCAATAACACGTGCAGGTTCGAAACGAAACTCCTGACTTCGAAGTCGTTTCTGGTGGATGTCAATCAAACGGTTTCCATGGAGTTTGAAGTGAACCGTTGTGTGAGTAAATTCGGGAAACTAGCATTTTATAAACATGGCAAAGTTCATGCTTAGAGCCAAGGGTTTGCAAAATAGGGAAATCACATAAACTTTATGTGTGAGCGAGCGGTTTGTGTATAAGATCAAAATAGGGAAATCGCATAAACTTTATGTGTGAGCGAGCGGTTTGTGTATAAGATCAAAATAGGGAAATCACATAAACTTTATGTGTGAGCGAGCGGTTTGTGTATAAGATCAAAATAGGGAAATCGCATAAACGTTATGTGTGATCATGAGCGAGCGGTTTGTGTATAAGATCGAAATAGGGAAATCGCATAAACTTTATGTGTGAGCGAGCGGTTTGTGTATAAGATCAAAATAGGGAAATCGCATAAACTTTATGTGTGAGCGAGCGGTTTGTGTATAAGAAATCTGATTGTTTATATAGCTTCAAAGGTCTTGGAAAAAGAATTATAGTTATTTTTATTCATCCAGTTGCAGATATGCTCCTTATAAGAGGTTTTATCGAGCAATACCCTCGAGCTCTACCTTGACGAGCTCCAGACATGGTTTCAACAGGGCAAAAAAAATTTTTAAACTCTCAGGACATGGATTATCGGCAATGCTCTCCACTCTCGACTGACATTTCGCTGAGGAATTCAAGCAAAAAACAATCATTTTTCGGCTTAGTATCCGCCATTTCTCTACCTATGTCGCCTCAAATTACTTACGATGTCGTTGACCTCCTACACTATTTATGTTTCCTCCACATCTGGGAGTTGTATGGCGACGTTTTCGTAGTATTATTTAGCATGCAGACCAGTGTTGCCATAGAAATATAGTTGAGTGACATCCACCAAATTGACGTTTTCCGTTGGAAATTCAATTTCGAACCTGCACGTGTTATTGAGAACGAGTGTAACAAGTATTTGTTCTAAATTTTATTTCTGAAAATGTTGCTTTTCAAGGACTTTTCCTAGAATTTCAAGAGACTTTTCCAAGAATTTCAAGAAGAGAAGAAAAATAATAGCTTCTGTTATTATCTGTTGAGAATCTCACTTCTCAACCGACGGATAACACCTAAAACTCTCTCTTCTTCTCTCGCCTTTATTCAAGGACTTTTAAAGTCTGTACGAACCACAGAGATGCGCCGTAAGATGTTAACATACCTGCATATCGGATGGCTTGGCTGCGATCCATCTTGAAGTCACGAAGCAGTTGATCGACTACAAAAAACAATAGGTTTAAGACAGTTAAGTTGTTATGGATTCATTATCCGGCTGTGGGTTCTGTAGTCCATTTGTAAAATCATTATTAACAGTTTGCATACAGTTTTAAAGTGCCACTACGATCACATTTTGAGATAGTGATATTTTTGCGTATTGGTAAAGTAAAGTTGCAATTTTTTCCTGCCCACACCGTTTTTTGATATCACGACGGGAAGTCTTATTTTTGGGGGTCCGAACCTTGAGTTTTTATGTCCGCCATTATTCGAACCCGTCCGTGACAGAGCCACGACAGAGCTAATTTCCAGCAGAAGTGACGTCATCTTCTCAACACAGCAACATGCGGGGCTACGTTCACACAAACTTTCGCACGAACTTAAGGTACAGGAAGTTTTGAATGGAAATATGCATTTACAAGAGTGACGCGTTGAGAAGATGACGTCACGACAGCAAACCGCTGGTCTAAAATCTCGAAGTATTTGGAACACACTTCAGTAATGGCGGACGTGATTTCGACGGTAAACTCTCTGCAAAATTCATAGGTTAATTTGGTCCTTTGGTACTAATATTTTTCAATGATTTGGATATTTTCGACACTGTGTGTTGTTTGAAAGACAAAAAGGGAGAAAAGAAATTGAAAGGATGTGCATGTCATGTTGGTGGTGTGTGAAGTGGGGTACTTTTGTTTTCTGTTTTTCGTCACTAAGGTGACGTTGGGAAGGTCGGTCGACCAAAATTTTTTTTATTAAATAATCAGATTGGAGCGTGGAACTAGACACGGTATCTAAAGGTTGTTTACCATAGCCACCAAACGAACATGGATTCCATACAAGCGCAACACCATGGCATAGCTCTTTTAATGCAGTACAGTTAAGCTTACATTCTTCTTGTGCCATTTTTTCTCCTGTGTCAACCATGTAGTGTTGTAGCTCTGCCCTACTTATTGTTCCAGTTTTACGCAAGTCACATGCAGTGAACGCGGCCAGTATCTCCTTCTCTGTATCAACTCTTTTTTTCCTTTGTTCGGCCATCAACCTCAGAAATTCCGGAAAATTTATTTTGCTTTTTCCTATGAAAAGGAAAAAAATCCATCAAGAAAAATAGAACTTCTGTTTGTTTGCATAACATTGAGCCTAAGTATACTAAAAAAAAAAATTTTTTCTACAAACCAACAAATTCATAATTATAACACAAGACATGCCGCTAGCTATAGATCTCACCATTGTAGAACCAATATTTTAAAAGCAGTTTACAATTCTTTAGCAAGGACCCAAAGTATAGAATTCCCTTCCCTATGAATTGATTAGTTCGCCCAGCCTATTTTCTTTTAAAAGATTACTCAAATATTCCTTATTGAACATCGAATTGAAAATTAAACTCGCCCATCTATTAATCTTTACGAATAATCTTGTATACGGAGGAAGCCTACAATACCATAAGCTCTTAATAGTTTCTTTTATGCTTCCTCGCTACAAAGTAATTATAAAGTAATGAACTTGTAATTTGCATATCTTTGTTTTACCTATTTACTTATTGTAAATTATTTGTACAAACAATAAACTATAACTAACCAGAAGTCTATACATGTATCTCAAGACTATAGCCTAAATTAAACATATGCAAGCTAACTGCATGGATACCTTTAGGTACAGATTAAATGTTGTTGCGCAAATGACCAAAGTAAGGATTGTACGTGGGTAACCTATATACCAAAATGATCACAGATAAATTTGCCAAGTGTTGGTATGGTAACGTACATTACAATGAGTGAATTTCACATATTTCAGAATTAATCGATATTTTGCTTTCCACGAATTTTATGGCATATTCGTTCACTTTATAATGGCTTCCTTCAAATGATGTTACTAACACCAGCAACTAAAACAAGCCGTTGACGGCGAGGCATTGATAGTATTTACAAGACAGCTAGTACTGAATGTTCTCAATCCAATATGAATATAAATATCTGACTGAGTCAGTAACACGTCAGTATAAGGCCTATGCACAAAGCTTGAACCGCTAACTTACATAAATTCAGAATTTTAACATTTTTAGAAAAATTGACACTGTAACCTGAAAGAGCAAGTACAAGTTATTCATCATATGCATTTTAATAGTTTTATCACAAATTTCTACAAAGTTATTACTATTTAAGGCTCAGACATGAAAGCTAGGCTGGTAGGGCCATGGCTGACTATTTTCATACGAATCTCTCTTATTTCAAAAGTTTATTCCTCTGTAGCAATGTAACTTATGACACTCAAATTTCATAGGATTGCTTATTTTTGCATGTTCTTTTACGTGACCATGCTGGTTTACACAAATATTCATTGCTGACAGGAGAAATCCAGTTATAATCAAAATGTCATTTATGCATAGGGTGTATACACAGGAAAAATACTGATGTCCATTTTACAAACAATTACTAAATTCAGTTCATTGCTGATTTTAATACTTTCAGCTTAAACTGATTAGTCAACTTCAGTTAACTTTGGAATTAAGACTGACTGCATAATTATGTGCAATGAAGCACTTACATGTAACAGATTCAAACTTTTGTTTAAATTTGTTGTAAGTTTGCTACAGCTGATGCATATGTACGTGTATAGTAGAACTCCTCACGAATGCAGGTGGACTGGCCTCAATAGAAATTGTCATTAGGTTGTGAAAGTTGTTGCACACACGTATACCATGGGTTCATAAGGCTCGAGGGACTAAGAGGTGGGTCGAGAAGGAATAGAGAAGAGGGGACAAGGAAAAGAAGAGCCTCCATGCAGTGTTATCCGTTGAGAATCTCACTTCCATGCGAACATTAGGTTCAGAATTTGAACCTCATTCCTGATTGGATAATCTACTCATTACCAGGCGCAACCGTGAAAGCTGGATGTAATGGTAATGTTCATTGGCTTACCAATGACCCAGCAAAACCGGTTTGACGTGTTTTCTTGATTTGAAACTCACCGCATGGAAGTGAGATCGATTCTGGTACTCAGGGCACCAAACACTTGGCTAAACTTGTGTCTTGTATGATATTGGAGATCAAAGTCACCAATACGGTTGATGTATGATCACCGAGAACTGAGAAGGTCTTATATTCTTACACGGGAAAGCAAATATATTTTCAGCTGTTGTGAAACTTTATTCAGGAGCAGTGGTGAGAGCGCTCGTCTTTCGCCGATGTGGTCTGGATTCGAATCACGAACGTGGAGTCACGTGTTTGTTGTTGGTTCTCTCCCTAGCTTCGAAGGTTTTTCTCTGGGTTCTCCGGTTTTCCTCCCTCCGTATAAACCAACATTTCCAAACTTCCAATTCGGTCTGCACATGCGCGTTTGAACGAGTTACCTGAAGCTCCAAAGTGTCACGTGTGTAAATAAACCATTACCATTTCGTTTTACAAATGCTAGGTTCCACAACGTGAAGCTTGCGAAAACGCGCACGGATTTTTTTTAAGTAACTGAAACCTCCGTTGATTAAAAATACACAACGTACATGTTCCAGAAAATAATATTTATAACCACAATGATTGATATCTATGTCGCCTCCCCAAACCCGAATAAATAGAAAAGGACAAAAGCAACATGACCTCACTTGGTGACTACCGTAAATCTTCTATTAAGCGCCCCCTCTCAAATAAGCGCCTCCCCTCTATTAAGCGCCCCCTTTAGCAGCCGTTTTGTACTAAGCGCCCCTCTCTAATAAGCGCCCCTCTTCTAATAAGCGCCACCCTCCCCTCTCCCAATCACAGAACAATTAACACGCTCATTTTCAATAACATTTAATGACAAGCTCTATTCACATATCAATCAGTGTGATTTACGAAATACAGTAAAAGAATCTGAGTGTTTGGTTTAGGAAATTAAATAAGCGCCCCTCTCTATTAAGCACCTCTCTTCCAATAAGCGCCCCCCCCCCCCCTAAGGCCTCCGAAATTTAATAAGCGCCCCAGGCGCTTAATAGAAGATTTACGGTATAGAGAATAAAATCTAGTTGCTAATCAGCAACTGTCAGTAGCAGAGTTGGTGACTAATGTGCTTTTTGCAATCACGTGGTTTTACTGCATGGCAAAAAATCAGTCTTATGTCTCTATCAATTCCAAGCCCGCCCATCCACCCCCCGGGCAATCTGGGGCATTTGACAACCTATCTGTCCCTGGGGTGGGGCATTTGCAACGTTCTGATTCCAAAATGACAAAATCCCCACAAATGCCCAGGGGGGTTATGGGTGGGCTTGGAATTGATAGAGACATTACCGTAATTCATTTTTTTAAACGAAATTATACGAGATCGCTAGTGTTATTGGCAAAACTTGTTTGTAAATGCCATTTTACACCTCCAATCGATTGTCAATCTTTCTAAAACTGCCATTTTGAAGTTTGTTTGCCAACCAGTAAAGCCTTGGTTATTGAAGTGATAATAATCAGTGATATATCAGCACGTGACTGTTTCCAGTAAAGCCTTTCCCATGGGATCACGAGCTCAATTCATTGGTTATTGAAGTGATATATCAGCATGTGACTGTTTCCAGTAAAGCCTTTCCCATGGGATCACGAGCTCAATTCATTGGTTATTGACAGAAGTGATATATCAGCACGTGACTGTTTCCAGTAAAGCCTTTCCCATGGGATCACGAGCTCAATTCATTGGTTATTGAAGTGATATACATGTATATCAGCACGTGACTGTTTCCAGTAAAGCCTTTCCCATGGGATCACGAGCACAATTCATTGGTTACTGAAGTGATATATCAGCACGTGACTGTTTCCAGTAAAGCCTTTCCCATGGGATCACAAGCTCAATTCATTGGTTATTGAAGTGATATATCAGCACGGGACTGTTTCCAGTAAAGCCTTTCCCATGGGATCATGACCTCAATTCATTGGTTATTGAAGTGATATATCAGCACGTGACTGTTTCCAGTAAAGCCTTTCCCATGGGATCACGAGCACAATTCATTGGTTACTGAAGTGATATATCAGCACGTGACTGTTTCCAGTAAAGCCTTTCCCATGGGATCACAAGCTCAATTCATTGGTTATTGAAGTGATATATCAGCACGGGACTGTTTCCAGTAAAGCCTTTCCCATGGGATCACGAGCTCAATTCATTGGTTATTGAAGTGATATATCAGCACCTGACTGTTTCCAGTAATGCCTTAATTTCCCATGGGAACATGTATCAGCACATGACTGTTTCCAATAAAGCCTTTTCCATGGGATCAGAAGCCCAATTAATTGGTTATTGAAGTGATATATCACAAGTGAATGTTTCCTGCAAATTTGGCCTATTATTGGTAAGTTTTAGTCACCTAACATAATATTATGATCGCAATAATTTTATTTCGAGTGCTGCTAAACCTAAAGTCAACTAAATTTAAAATTGTTAATTTTTACCTGTTTTCGTCATCATTGCATCCAGCTCTAGGTACGTTACTGCCTCCCCTAATGATCGCATGATCAGCTCCAGCTCATCACGTGCAATCAGTCCATCATTGTCGCCATCATAGAGACAGAAACACTCCTTAAACTCTGATGAAGGAAATGACATCATCATTTGACTCACCCCTATCCCAAATTCTGATTGCCTGGTTGATTCACGTGCAAATGACATTTTGCTGAAAAAATATTTTTGAGTATGTGTGCTATTGACTGATCCATGTTGTAAACAGAGTACATATAGCTACCGAATCCGAGAATAATTAATTGGGACACTCAAGCCCCTAACAGCTTCATTATTGTGTTTTCTACTTTCCATGGGATAAAAACAGCATTATTCCCCCCCCCCCCCCCCTCCTCCTTCCCCCTCTGAGCAATGTTGATCTTCAGGGTATGCCTCTCAGTTTGGCAAACAAAATTTCCAACTCAACCTTGATCGGTGGGGGGAGGGGAGGGTATATTAGAGAGATACAGCATGCACGATCTAAGAAGTCACATGACTGCACTGTGTCCCAATGTAATTATTATTCTACAATTGTAGCTTGTAGTGATTTGCAGAGCTATTAGAGGGTCAAATTTCAGTTTTGAAACTCTTGGGGTAAAGTTATGTTTTGCATTGAAAGATAAAACAATTATTGAACTCAGCTATCGCAAAAAAACTCATGATCTGTCTGCGCTGTGTCCCACATATGTTATTTACCAACTATTAACCTGTGTTCAAGGTCTTGAATGCACGGATCGATTAGCCCACAGGCCGAGGTCTGTATAACTTTCACAAGACCGAGGGTATAGTTTTATTTTCTATACGGACAGATCCAAAGCCGGTACATTATAACGCTTCTATTTTTCTAAGCGAACTTATTATTGTGCAAAACTGCAAAATATGATGCAACAGTATTTCGAACTCTAAAAGTTAAAAAAGTGATATTTTTATGAGCGGGTTTTATATTATTTATTTCCCGCCATTTTTGGGGGGTACACCGGCTACCAAAATTCGCTCTTCTATGTTGAAAACGTTTTAAAATATAGAAACCCCAACGTTTTTACGATCTTTTGTGCCCTGCATTTGTCAGTCTATCCTGCTGGATGCCAGAGGTACTACTGCCCTCTCTAAGCCAAAGATTAGCTTTTAGGTGCGAAGGGAGTGTGTCGCCCGGGTCTCTAAACCCTGACCCTATTTCAGACCAAAATATAAGATTTTCCATACCCCTTTTAAGACCTTTACTCTATTTCCTAACAAGAGAAATATTTTTTATATGAAAATGTGCGGTCTCACACTTCCATGTCAAGATCATATCCTATTCCAGACTAAAAATGCGAAATTTATTACCCCATTTCAGACCAAAACAGCTCGAAAACCATACCCTTTGGGGTGGCACATACCCGTATCGCTTATGAATGGGAGTACACCCCCTCCCCCTGCACTGGGCGATAAGGTTGCAAACTTTACACTCAAATAACAGGAATTTGTTTCTGTAGTTCCTCTGTTTTTTCCCTAGGCTTTCATATCGAATATGTGGCAGAAATACAAGGTTCATATTAGAATATTATTTGGCAAAAACTTTGTGAAAACTAAACTTTGTTTCGAAGCAGCATATAAATAAAGCCATGAGCGGTCCCGTTTGTGAGGTCCATACACTGGAGAAAAGCTGGACCACTAAGCATCCAATCAAATCGCACAATTTCAATGGATACCGGCCCTGTAAAAAAATCTTATTTTGCTCCGCCTCATCCAATAATCGTTGATAACTTTTGTTTGAAGATACAGTAATTATTAATCATTAAAAAATATATAAAGAACAATAATTACTCTAAGCTGTTTTTGAGATAATTATATATCTCTTCTTATTATATGAATTGTTTTCTATTGTAGGAGTTGCCTGTGAAAACTGAGTGTGCTATAATATAACTACTAATTGATTTAAAGATACAGAAATTTGCACATAAAATTATATAGTTAAATATGCTTTGTTAACTCTTTTCACCTGGTGGCCATCTTGGATTCATGATCAAAGCGAGGCAAACATTTGTTTTTGCTAGGTTTATAAATAGCCTCGCACTGAGGGAATATCAGAACAAGTTTAGCCAAGCGAAAACAAAGGATTGCCTCGCTTTGAATCCAAGATGGCCACCAGATGAAAAGAGTGAGTTGAAACATGCAATATATTTAACAATTATTATTCACCAAAGTGGAGGTTTTTATTGTTTTAGTATATACCACACTGCAGGTGAATAGCCAGCATCAAAGAGTTATTTTATTTTCTGTCAAATGGTAACAAACTTGCACAAGGTGTCACTGTCTGAGTAGCCAATCAGAGCATGCAAAAAGTGATATTCACTGGGGTGGTACATGTATATGCTCATAGAAGATATATGTAAAGTGTATGGGGAAAAAATGACAACTTCCCATCCACCTCAAGGTAAAATGTAATCTGTTTTTGAAATTATGGACCTATCAGAGATTTGATGCCTCAGTGAAAGCAGTATAAAGCTGTCCAAACAATGGGGAATTTGAACATACATCTGAGAATCTGACCAAGTTTTTGTATTTCCCACCAATCCCTCAGTTTATAACACTGACGTTTTCTAAATTCTAGATAAGAAGTGACATTCCCAGGGAAAGATGGGTGGGTGGGGGAGGGGAGGGTAACTTTACCACATGTTACCTGACATATAGGGACATTATGTAGAAAAACAGCACATAGATTATTCGCAGATGAGTCGATACTGGGCAGTTGTTCTGGAATATTATCATTTCAACCATTATCAACTCATTACAATTTTGGCTTATTGTGACTGTTTGCAAGTTTCCTCATATGTCAGTCAGGCTTCCTTGGTTGGCATATTGTCGACAGTCCCATGTTATGCTGTACGATCTCAATTAGGTAAATTCCCTCCTTTGCAGAGAGATATTAATTATGATTATGCATGAATATTGCATTAATTGAGATTTTAGAAAGCCACCCAATATTTGAAAGCTTAGATGTTGATAATAAATCACGCGATTTAAACACACATATGTTCTATCTTACCGTCAATTTCGACTGCTGAAAACCTCTCGGCCTGATTTAAGAGGGAGAAAAGAAGGAAGAAATGTTTAATATGTGTGAAAACTCATATCGATTTATTAGCTTAAAGTTAAACTATAGAATTCAGTTAATTTAATATTTGGACCAAAACTCAAGTAATTTGACTAAAGACTAAAGTTATCGTTCTTCTGTCATGCGTTAAGTCCACACGAGCAAGTTTTCCTTGACAAGTTTTCCTTGACAAGTTGCCTTGTTCAATAACTGGCACGCCAGTTTTTCAACAAGGAGACTTGTCAAGGCAAAACTTGTCATTTTTCGTCGTTTACACGAGCAAATAAAACTTATCAAGGGAAAACTTGTCAAGGAAAACGTGCTCGTGTGGACTACGCTTCAGCATTCGTGTTATAAATTCTAAAGTAGAAATAAGTCCTACGAACTGCTGAAATAATATGTCAAACTTTAAGGGCAAATATATGAGAATCAATGATAAACTTACCATCTTTTGCGACAAAATAAAAGCTACAACTGACTTGACAACTGATGCAGAAAGCGACGAGTTCGATGTAAACACTGAGCCCACTGTGTTGTGGTCAGTGGAGAGATATGTCATGCATTTGATACCACAGGTAGCCCAAGCTGTACGTGATTCATATCTCGTAGCCTGTTCACAGGCCCTGGATACTAAAAAAAACTAAAGAGAAGACGAGAACTGGGGTAGACAACGTGAAGGGAGGAGGAATCCTCTTCTTACCGTCCACCATTTTGTTTTCGCCACGTTTTATTTTCATCATTTCCCCCAGTATCTAGAGCCTGTGAACAGGCTATATCTCGTAGATTAGTAGTACTTCTTTTAATATATAACATACCGCTCCACTCGTTCTTCTGGCCACGCATACAAGCTATCTGTTATTAATTGCGACTACTATAAGTACTCTTTTTATCCCAGAACACTGCAAGCGTGGAACAAACTATCTAGTGATATAGCCTTGTGCAGCTCTCTGTATGTTATCTCCAATTTACCAAAAAAAAAAAAAATTCTTTTGTCATCAACAACAATTAACAATTATTCACCGAAGTGGAGGTGAGTATAATATTAGTGGTGGATATTTACCGAGCCGCTTCGCCGAGGTAAATATCCACCACTATTCACCAACACTGAGGTGAATAATTGTTTCAGTATATACCACACAGGTGAATTATAGCCAGCACCAAATAGTTATTTTATTTTCTGTCAAATGGACAAAAACTCGCGCGAGGTGACAGGTGCTTCGCTCGGAGGTGAATATGAAATCATATTCACTGTTTGAGTAGCCAATCAGAGCGCGCGAAAAGTGATATTCACTGGTGTGGTATATACTAACAACATTTATTTCACTCTAGATATAGGAGTTACATGTAGTGCAATTATAATACGAATTTAACAGTAGAAAAAAGAGAGAGTGAGGTGGACCTGGAAAAACCGAGAAGCTGTATCTAGTCAGGAACACTCTAATTGTCATCATATTTCGGATCGTTTGCGACCGTTTCTATCGTCCCCGTAAGGCAGTCTAAAATGCTCACCCGGATGTGAGCGTAGACTTAGACACTAAAAATGGTGTATGGATTGGTCGATGGAATTTAATATTGCCAAGTGTCGCATGTGAACATAACGGTAACCAATAAGCGTGAATATAGCAAGTTTACTGGCTATCATATCAATGGCAAGACTTTATCTCCGTCACCATCTCACGACTGACCTCGGAGTCACACAGACCCATGATCTTCGCTGGAACACCCACTGCTCCAAAATCGCATCTAACAAAACAAGAGGTATTGTTCGCACCCGTGGTTCGCACTGAGAATCCTGAAACCCTGTACCAAATCTGTTAATAAGCGAGCTTACGAAACTTTAGTTAGACCTTGAAATAGAATATGCTTCTGAGGCCTGGAACCGTTACACTCCGCCCGCCGGAGTGACTCTGACGTAAATAAGATTGAACAAGTTCAGAAGAATGCTGCTTGCTTTGTTTGCAGCAACTATGATCGCTACACCAGTACATCCGAACTTGTTAACACAGGCTGGGTTGGGACACTCTTGAGAAGAGAAGACTTGCCCAACAGGCCATGCACAATGTTATATAAGATCAGTAATGGCTTGGTGGGGATTGGCTTCCCTCCCAATATTGTCCCAAACCCTAGACATAATAACTTGTACTATTGTCAGCTACAGTGCAATGTTCTTGCTTTTACCACAGGCAGCCCAATCTATGGGTTTGTGCATATTGCATGAAAATAGAAGTTATGTATGGGGTTTTATAAATCCTTTCAAATTGCCGTACAATGGAGGACAATGTACAAATAAACATACCTTTTCGCTTCCATGTTGTTTCCTTTGTGGTTTTTTTGTCTTAATTGAAACCATTTTAGGCTGTTTTGGGGAGTTTTTCATTCACCTCGGGAGGTGGTGAGCCGAGGTGGAGGAAAAACTCCCCAAAACAGCCTAAAATGGTTTCAATTAAGACAAAAAAAAACACAAAGGAAACAACATGGAAGCGAAAAGGTATGTTTATTTGTACATTGTCCTCCATTGTACGGCAATTTGAAAGGATTTATAAAACTCCATACATGCATATCTTCTATTTTCATGCACAAACCCATAGATTGGGCTGCCTGTAATTTTACGTACGTACAATCTGCGTATGGAACAAGTTACCGAGCACGTGATCAACGCTCCATCGCGTTACCATTTAAGGTTACCGATCACCTTCGCGGGTATTGAAAACGTTTACCGTATTTACATGGACTGATGCAAGCACGAGGGGAAGTTTGGGAGAATTAGTCTCAAGTTGTTGTGTTGGTAAGCCCGAGACCGAAGTTCGAGGGTTTACACAAAAACTTGAGAATTCTCCCAAACTTACCCGAGTGATTGCATCAGGCTATGTAAACACGGTAAACATTTTCTATTTCTTTTATAAATTAGACGAATGCAAGATCGAGCGCAAAACGATTTTTAAAATATTTTCGTTAATGTCAAACGCATTGTAAAATGTCAATCATATTCGCTGGTAAAGTTGGCCGTGTTTGCTCTGCTTGCGAATCGGCATGCATGGAACAAGAGGCGAGAGTGTGATTTTATGCTCCAAAAACTAACTTTTTAAAAGACAAAAATGCTAAATAATAGGAAAATATCAAAGTATTGATTCATATCGGGCTAGACATGCAACGAAAATCGTCCTGAATTACGAAAATCGTCCTGCCGAAAAGCATTACAGAAAAGATAATTTGTTCTGCCTGGAAAAAGTGTTCCTGTTTTGGCCATGATATTGCTGGGTATTTGGAGGGTATTTTAGTATTTGGAGCCAGTACTTGAAGTGATGGCTTGGAATTGCTCAGCTCGAAGATTTTTCAACTCGTATTTTTCAACTCGCATCTCGCAGTTTTCAACTCGCATCATCCCCATTCTCGTTAGCAGGTTTGTGCTCACCCACGCTAATTCCTTTCTGTGTTGTTTCAGATCCGTTATTTCCCGTCGTCAGGCATCATACCTGACTATTTGAAAGCCAGAGAATGTCGGATTAGAACTTATCTAGATTACTTTGATGTGGAGATGGCTGTTTGGGTATCTTTCAATCTTGCTAGTACCCTGCGAGCAGAGGTTTCTCATCTCTTTGCCTTTCCTGTCGCCGAAAGAAACCTCTGCCACGAAACGATTGCTTTTCGCGTTGAGCATGCGCCACGGTATCTGGATGATTGCCATTGGCCGAAAAAAAACCGAGACGGTAAACATTGTAGATTCATTGTATGTAGATTTCAAATTTTCCATTTCCTATTGTTATAAACGGCAGTGGATAAAATAAAATTAATGTCCTTCTTCGAAGGTATAAATCAAAGCTTTCTTTAGGATAAATTAAGGTAGATTTATTGAACGGTAATTTCAAGGTCTTCTGGGCCCGGTTCCTGAAAGCCCGATTAGCGCTAATCCTGGATTAACTCTCAACAAAACATATTAGTTGTCATGGTAATTAACTCTGGATTAGCGCTAATCTGGCTTTCAGGAACCGTGCCCTGTGCAGTTCAGTAAAGTAAGAAGAAGATATTAAAGCCGGAGTTTGAAGCCCGTTCGTATCAATCGTTGGCAAACAACAAACACGTGACGACATAAATACGCTGCGAATGATACTGTGGGCTTTTGCAAAACCAGCGAAGATCACCAAAAAGTCATGCCCGCGTGATATCAAACAGGTAAAACCGGTTCAGTGGTAACTGACTTATCACGTGGTTTACCTCCAAGATTTTGGAGGTTGCAAGTGCGCATGTTCAACGGGAAAAGCAATCGTTTCGTGGCAGAGGTTTCTTTCGGCGACAGGAAAGGCAAGGAGATGAGAAACCTCTGCTCGCAGGGTATCTTGCTAGCATCCCACTTTGAATGAGAAAAATATTTCATAGACTGAATCGAACCAAAACGGCAATTTTTTAAATTTATTTTTCACTGATTCAATCACAGGCAGCCCAAGCTCTAATCACAGGCAGCCCAAGCTAATGATTTGTACAAGGGATGTATGGGAATTTTTAGAAAAATCAGAAACTGTACTTAAATGGTCAATAAAGTCATGAAATATTACCTGTGTGTTGTGAAGTTGATTGATCTTTGGTTTTTTAACGATTTTCGCCTGTTTAGACGATTTTTCTCAGATCTCCCCTCTCTCTACACACAGGTATTAATATTTCATGACTTTATTGACCATTTAAGTACAGTTTCTGATTTTTCTAAAAATTCCCATACATCCCTTGTACAAATCATTAGCTTGGGCTGCCTGTGCTCTAATATCTAGCTAATACTTACAGCGTTTGTATGGTAATTTTAACGAGCAAGAAATACGAAATAATTAATGAATACAATGCCTTACCTTGCTTCCATAGTGTATTACTTGCTGTCTGTGTGGTAACAGGGTTGATATGAAGTGATTTTAGCGAGTTTTCATTTCCTCTGCTCTCCTTCCTTAGAAAAAGACAAGGCAGCACACTACTTTCGCGAGGGCCCACCACTTCAACCGAAATATTTCAGTTCAAAATATTGTGGCCGCCACAATTCCTCCATAGAATCCCAGCAGAAAGGTTGTTCTTTCTTTTGAATGCGATTGCCACGTAATTCCAGCCTTGCGACGAGCACAACGAAGCATTTTGTTTCTCCAAAGTGACGCTTATAAATTGGTAGAGAGGGGTCGCCTGCCCGGCCGTCAAAGGCTGCTGGGTAACCGTCGAAAGGCTCCTGGGGTAACCGAGCCTTCGACCTAAATTTCAGCACCGCGGGGTACCTGACCGGCGATTGTCGACAACATGCACTTCGTGGGGACCCTGGTAGTAAATTTTGTTGTTGTCGACAATCGCCGGTCAGGTACCCCGCGGTGCTGAACTTTAGGTCGAAGGCTCGGTTACCCCAGGAGCCTTTCGACGGTTACCCAGCAGCCTTTGACGGCCGGGCAGGCGCCCCCATGGCCCAGCTGGTTCAAGGCTCTCTACCAATTTATAAGCGTCACTTTGGAGAAACAAAATGCTTCGTTGTGCTCGTCGCAAGGCTGGAATTGCGTGGCAATCGCATTCAAAAGAAAGAACAACCTTTCTGCTGGGATTCTATGGAGGAATTGTGGCGGCCACAATATTTTGAACATAAATATTTCGGTTGAAGTGGTGGGCCCTTGCGAAACTAGTGTGCTGCCTTGTCTTTTTCTTTAATAGGTCAGGAGAGCAGAGGAAATGAAAACTCGCTAAAATCGCTTCATATCAACCCTGTTACCACACAGACAGCAAGTAATACACTATGGAAGCAAGGTAAGGCATTTTATTCATTAATTCTTTCGTATTTCTAGCACGTTAAAATTCCCATACAAACGCTGTAAGTATTAGCTAGATATAAAGCTGCAGTTTCTTTAGATGTTATGGTTCTAGTACATGCAGTTTATTACTATTGTTGTTCTAAAGAATCTGAACTAAATATTTATACTTCAACGTTAACTGAAATAGTGTATTTTCTTGCGTATATTTCATAGAGTTTGCTTGAGTTGAGCTCCGACTGGCTCAATCTTGTGAAAATGCTGTCCAGTTTAGCTCTTTTTCCGTAGGTTCTTCTGAACAACCTTCCTTTAGAAAACTAGTTACATGTGTTTTTAAGTTAGGGTAATTTTGAGTTATTTTCGCCATTATTTTGCAGAAAAAAAGCAAAAAAACACGACTTTCAACCAATCAGAGCGCGCGTTTTCTTTGGGTTATTATAGGTGTGTTCCTTTGGGAGGAATCCAAGGAGGATTGAAAGGGCTTCCCATGATCCTTTGCAACCAAATATATTATCAACGACAAAAATCACGTGACTTGCCATTTGAGATGGCTGGCGTTCGATCGGATAAGACAGTTCATTTGACACTCGCGAGCTTATTTATTCCTTGGGAGGAATCCAAATCCGGAATTCGAATCCTAGAACACTCAGATCATGGGTCCAAAGGAACGGCAATTCGTGAGAAAGGATCAGTTACCACAGTAACGCCATCGTAGTCGATTTCAATATGGCGCAAACAATAGATTTCATGATTTCATGATCCGATGAATTCTTTCTCGTTTTGGATTCACCCAAGAGACCATCACATGATAGTCTCTTGATTCACCGGATCAGAAATCCGTTTTCGGATTCGGCCACTGAAAGAAACACAAAATCCGTTTTCGGATTCATAAGCCGGATTTGGATTCGCCCAAAGGAACACACCCTTGATAATATTTAATATTGCTATTAGACCTGCAATCAAGACAATGAAGACGCCTCCATATCTTAGGCGCTTTATTTATCTGATTATTTATTTGCGTGTTTATTTATATATTTATCACCTCCGATGTTACACCTGCACGTAGTTGTTGTCATAAAGCTGTTTATATTTTCACTGTTTTATCCTTTTATGCACCTTCCAGTATTAGTGTAAACTAAATAGGAAGTAAATATCTAAAATGATAAATAAAAGGAAAATTACACGTCAGGAATGATCCCACGAACGATAGTTTTAACCGAAATTACAATGGTGTAGAAACAAATGATAAAAGGCAGGGTGACCGCAACAGCTAAAGCCAATTACTGCGGGCTAAGGCATGTTCTGTGCTCTGTCTCTGCGCTCCACCGCACAGCAATAATAGGAGAGCCGCGAAACAGCATTGTTTTAAAATGGGGACGATCAATGATATTACAATGATACATGTTATAAGTTATGAGTCAGTGCAATTAGATATATGTTTATGCCGCCGGGGCCGATGAAGGAGACTCAGGGAATTTTAACCCCGGTTAAGTAAACAACCGAGGTGGAACTGTCAAGTGATTGCAATTGCAAATAAGTTGATAGGTCCTTGGGGAAAGCGCAAGAATGCCCAATATAAAGACATTTATCGTTAATTTTTTTTAAGTAGGATGCGGCCGTCTTTATTTTTCATGTTTTCTGGGCTCCAAATTTGTTAATTTCTTGTTTTTACTTTTCCTGACATTGACAAAGCATAGACATGTCACTGAAAAAATTGGTGGAAGCACGGCGGGACGATAAACATGTTATTTTTTTTTTATTTGGCCTAATAATAATGATTAGCAATTACTCAGTTTTCTGGAGCTAGCAAACATTTCCATCATTTACCAAACCTACATGTCTACTTTGCAATAGAAAGAAAAGAGTGACCGTCGCGTCCACAAGTGTGGACGTGGTATGATTCGCAAGGTTGTCGCACCGCATGCATCCGGTAGAGGAACTGACACGGAAGCGCAGTGGAACCCCGGTATAACTAAGCGCCAGGGGACCGGTAAATTGGTTCGTCATAAAATTACTTATATCGGGGTAAAGGAACTAAGAGGATAGTACAGTTGAAAAATCGGTACGTGCCCGTGGGACAGCATGTATTGAGCTGTTGACAGAAAGCTGTATTCACAAAGAGTGTCTATCTGTTTTGCATTTGAGTTCCGTCTCATGAACCGGACATTTATTCGTTATAGCCGGGTAGATTTCCAGATTAGGCTTCTAAATTGTGTTCGTTATAACGGGGATTTCGTTAATTATACCGGGGCGCCGGGTTATAACCGGGTTCTAATCCATACAATTTACTACCAA
Organism: Actinernus sp. WN-2022; assembly: GCA_030867875.1. Taxonomy (NCBI): domain Eukaryota; kingdom Metazoa; phylum Cnidaria; class Anthozoa; order Actiniaria; family Actinernidae; genus Actinernus; species Actinernus sp. WN-2022. The sequence continues at coordinate 61,251,100 of JAOWCC010001501.1, read as the reverse complement.
TACTGAGTCAAACCGGACCGTCAAACCTGTATTAAGCGCCCTGTATTAAGCGGTCACTTATCAAAGTCTCTTATTTACTGTAAGTGTAAACAGTTGACCTCTATTAAACGGTCACCTTTATAAAGCGGACGCGGTCACCTTTTGGAAGTCCAATGGCCTAAGTTATTACTCGGGCTGCCTGTGGCAGCGCCGAGTCTTAAAATGCAAGTCGTTTTTTTATTTTTTTTTATTCAGTGTAGCACGCGATCTGCGCATGCGTTAAAGGTCAAATTTACACCAATCAGATTGCACTGTGCTGGTCACGCAACAATCGCCAGGTTAATGTATTTACAGAATTTAATACAGTAAATCAAAATGGTCGACCCGCGAGGGCGAAAGCCTTCCAACAGGCTCAGGATATTTCAACTGGCGCTCTTGTTGACCATAAAAATACATGAACAACCAGGAGCCGTAATACATTCGATCAGCGCTGTTTGGACAGATCCAATGTACATTTAGAAACGTAAGCGAAATACAATATCCAAACACGTTTGGATATCAACGGGTCTCGAATTATCATCAAAGGTTAGATCTCGTCAGGCGCGCTCAGATAAGAAAGTTCAAAGCTCTCAGACAAGGCAAGACAAGGAGATATCACTTTCAATGAGTCATTGTCAGAAATCTATTCCATCGTGGGCGGTCTTGTACAGCTAAGGCATGTTTTACGACAGAATAACCAGAGTCTTTCTACTGGATTGAGAGCTCGAGACATTATACATGTCGGCTAATATGGGGAAAACTGAAACAAAAAATGAACTTTGACGGCAGAAACCCTCAATTGAGCCAAGCGGAATATTTACATGATCCGCTAAGATTTTTACAAATCTTAGTTAAGCAGATGTTTTCAGTGTATGCCAACTGAAATGCGGCAACCGACACGAACAAGAAGCATGAACTGCCAGCAAAGAGAGAGGAAAAAGTATTTGAAATGCACAGCGCTAGCTGAAATAGGGCATATATATAATATCTGAGACGTTAAATTACGTTACTGTGAAGAGGATCAAAATTCAAGTTTTGTAGCTTCAGACTGTCTTCTGCCGTGACTCGTGAGAGAAATTCGAAAAGATCTAGCTGTTTCATTCAGACACTGGCAAATTTATTGAAAGCTACGGGCTTACTTTATGAGATTATTATTCATTGTGGAATGAAAGGAAACAGGTTAGCTGAAAGTTAAGTTCGAGGTAGGCTTCGACTTTCATTCCGATTCAGTGCATATGTGCACGAAGGTGGGTGCTGTCAACATGCACAACACTACCAAAAGATCCAAAACGAAAGTTCAGTTACGTAAGTACTGTAAGTAAACTCTTTTTGATTTGAATAAATTTCCTCTCAGTTTGTCTGTTAATGTACTTTTTCTTCTAATTATCGCTTTATTTAACATCTGTGATTTAGAGTATGCGTACCTCAGAATAAATTATTTGAAAGGTCAACTGAATTCTTGTGTCGATAAGCGCAAATCTTTTTTTGGGAAACAGTCTGTGTATATGAGAAGCGGCTTAATCGGAAGAGCTTTCTCATTTATAGGAATTACAATTTTTTTTCTTGCTATGAAATTTATGTTTCATTTCACATTTATTCATACAGTTTTAGCCGGACATTTCCCCGAGTTTTTGATCTATTTTCAATCAAATTCAAAGTCTGAATATGTCATTGTATTGCATTTTATATACACTGGAATTGCCAGTATTCGAGGGTCTGAATGGGGGGGTCTACATGTCAGTTGTCAGTTAAAATTTTGGCCATTTGTCAGTTGTCAGTTAGCCCTAGTTAATCATTACTAGAGAAAATTTACTATGTTTGACCCACAAAAAACAAATTTGTCAGTTGTCAGTTATTTTTCGGTTGTCAGTTGTCAGTAAAAAAATCGTCATTTGTCAGTTGTCAGTTATTTTGAAGGCCGTTTGTCAGTAGTCAGTTAACCTCATTCAGACCCTCGTATTCTGTTGTTCGAATCCTGCGTTATCATAGTCATGCCATAAAAGCGATTAATAGACCAGTCTGTTTTTTTGACGTTCTCACTGGCGAATTAAAGCACGACTTGATACTAAGAGGATTTCAAATGAAAGTGTATTTCATATTCAATCTCATGTGGCCCGAGTGAAAGCCCAGATGGGCTCTTGTTGTCTTTAACCTGTATTCAAACGGCCACGACATGTTTGCTATCACTTTATGTACCGTTTCTTTCAACACCTCAGTAGAGGAACAATTAAATAAAGATTGACTTGACTTGACCTCGCTAAAGAACCATTTATAATTGAATGTAATGTGTGATATGAATGTTATCAGTGCGTCCAGATCGCATCGTGTGGACCTTTTACTCAGTGCTCTTTAACTTAGCTTCCTGAGCCAGCTGCAAGAAAAACTGTCACCTTTGAATTGAACAGACAAGGAACCTCTTAACCGTAGCCACCATTTCTGTTGACACGCTTTCCTCTTACACTGACCGTTCCTGAGTCGTCGGCATCAAAGCATTTTGTTAAAGGAGCAGTGTCACGATTAGTATTCATGCCCAAAGTTTTGAAAATGTGTCAGGCGGACAAGAAATCAAAAGATGTGACAGAAGTAGAAGTCCGTGAGTAATCCGCTTGCATCGGCGTATTTGTACGATATCTCGAGCCGAAATTGCTTTAAAACTATACTTCAGTATTATATGGTTAGGTTCGATGTTATATTTTTATAAAGCAGCATTTTATTTCTTTCATTTGCAGCGGCGCGTGACATAGCGTGATCTTGCCATTGTCTATAACAACCAATCAGAATCGTGACACTGCTTCTTTAAGGTAGTGTTCATTATTTATGGGTTTTGGTGTGGGGGGGGGGGGGGGGGGGGCATTACATCTGCTTCTCTTGTTACTGAACTAGGCGTGCACTGATTGATGAAAATTGCCTCCGGCATTGGAGCCATAAAACGTATCAGACCCTTTGTTCCATTTAATGTATTACTAAGCGTGTACAATGCATTGGTCCAACCACACTTTGACTATTGTAGTCAAGTGTGGGAAAATTTTAACAAGGGTCTAAGTTCCAAACTACAAAAACTCCAGAACCGTGCTGCCCGTGTTCTTTTAAACGCTTCATATGACTCCAATGCTGAACGATTATTCAAAACGTTGGGCTGGAAGAATCTGAAGACTCAGAGGCTTGTTCATTCATCGATAATGGTCTTCAAATGTTGTCTAAACATCTAGCTCCCGAATATCTTTGCTCTAAATTCATAGCACGAAATGACTGATTACTAATTATGTTCTCAGAGATTCTTCCTTCAAACTTGCTGTTCCATGATATCCACGCACAAATTATTGCAAACGCAGCTTCAGCTATCGTGCCAAGTTACATACGGGAGGAAAATCACTAATATCTTTCAAGAATAAAATTAACTGCTACGATTTCACAAACACTCCATTTTAATTAATTTAGATCACACGGCGCTCATGTAAAACAGGAATTAGTATAATATGGATTATAGAGTTGTAGAGTAGAATTAGAATTCTTTTATATACATGTAGTAGTACTTTTAGCATACCAATATTAGTAGTTTTTTAGTAGTAATATTTTAGTATGCCAATATTATTATAATAGTTTCATAATGTTAGTAGTAGTTTATATCACTATAATTAACATAATTATTATATAATTGTCTGTTTAACTTTTACTCCAAATGTTATTACCTGATGAGCCACACCGTGTCTAAATAAAGATTGATTGATTGATTGATTGATTTCACCACGGTATCTATACAATTTTAAAATATTAAATTTAAATGTTAAAGATAAGATATTAGGGATGGACCATTATATTTTTAAGTGTTTGGGCAATTTTTTCGGGAGCGAATTTTTTTTCACACCGTTTCTTGCTTGCACGAATTTTTTTTTTCATGAATAATAATAATGACGTTTGCACGATATTTTTTGCCTTTGGTTTGTTATGCACAATTTTTTTTCTTTTCAAATCCTGTGTTCGAATTTTTTGGGGTTATTTGCCCAACCCCCCTCCCCCCCACAAGGCCACAACGCACACACCTCAAAAATAAAATGGACCATCCCTTATGTCTAATCAATTAAACATTTACGCTAATTAATAAAATCTTATAGGCTGTTCGATGAAAGTGAGTTTCAAAGCACTGTGCACACCCCTATATGAGAAGCTATTTTTTCGAGCCTCTCTATTTGGTCTGGGCAGTATAGTTTTTTTTTGCGGGGCTGAAAAATATGGTTAGCGATATCATTGTTTTCGACAGTGCATGCAGTGTTTTGCGGGGCTGAAAAATATGATCAGCGCCGATATCATTGTTATCGACAGTGCATGCATGCAGTGCATGCAGTGCAGTGCGCGGTGTCAGAATGACTCGACAAATTACAGTAAACATGACGATACTCACGTCCGTCAAAATTCAAAACACATAACTGCCAATCACATTCACTGTTATATCCAAACAGTGCCTGATATTATTTGTCTTTTGACCAATCAGAAACCACGGCATATTATTCCAAGATCATGCTGGATGAAAAGTCGATCGCTTTGCATAAAGTTCATTGGTAGTGTCTGGGTGTAAAATGTTCTCTCGCCATAAAGCGCTTATACTTGTCAAGAATTGCCGAGCTTTAACGACAACTGCTCGTTTAAACTCCAAGCATGCTTTTAGGTTTGTTGTGGTCGGAGGTGGAGCAGGCGGTCTCGCGATGTCTTCGTCTCTGTGCAGGAAATTTGGAGAGGGGGCAACAGCAGTGGTAGAACCTTCAGAGGTGAGAAAAAAACTGATTTAATACCGCCCCGCCATATTATGGTGTATAATTGCTCCGAACAAGATTTGGTATCATTTATGAGATCTATAAAATTGTTATGAAGTTTGATATTTAAAGTTTTATTTATTTTCATGTAAACCAATATAATGACTTTTATCTCATAATTTATTAAATATTGAGACTGACGACTTCGATCCAAACGTGGGGCACTTGACATATGTAAAATTCGCTATTTTGACTGTGAATTCCCACCCAAATACCCGTCTCTGATAATATGTTTATATTGGCAAAATAGACAGACATACTTTATTCATTAGCTCTTTGCACTACATTGGCCATATTGGTACATCAGATGATTGCTAACAAATAAAAAAAAAATTGGTTAATGACGGATAGATTGTTCTGTAATCTTAAAAATATAATATATATATAGTTAAAATTAGCTTACATTATTTGTGCTTAAATTATGGTGGATTGCATGTCCATACAATCATAAACATATTTTGCTGCTACTGTTGTGACTTGGCATGTGGGCTGGCATGTGACCTCCCCTCCCCCCCCCCCCCCCCCCCTGGCTCCTGCTGCAGGTGGGGATTTTACCAGGCAACAGTGGGGAAAATACTGTGACTTAATTTGCATCATTTTCATGCACCGGCCCTCAGTAATGTACTGCAAATTTCCAGCATCATCTACATGTACATTGCCTGGGGTAGGACGCGCAGGGTTTTGGAGTAATTGCAGAATACCCCACCTTTGGTTCATTAATAATTCATTTCTCAACTTTTTCATACAAACCTTCTAAAAATCTAACCCTGAAATAATAATAAAAACTAACCATTTCGACCCAAAATCATTCATAGAATGAGTCTAAATATACCTGAACTAAAGTGGATAATTTAGTGCAGTTTGCAACTAAGCTGGGGTTTCAATCAGAGGTTTCATTAGAAGCCAGTTACCAGCAGTTTACCACTTGTTAACTTTGTCACCTATGGCCAGTTACTAACACTACATTCAATAGAGTTGTAGTTCAATGTTAATATCAAGCTGTACAACTGCCTTATTGTACTAATTATGAGCTTTGGATGTCTACTCTAAAACTTAATGAAATGCCTGCATTTCATGATGTCACATACAAGTGACAAATACGAGATTGAAGCATGCGTTCATCTTTAGCAGCAGAGCTGCAAGAACATGCAGTGGACGAGATGTTTTGTTGAGTACCGGTATATGATTAGGATTAGAAAACCATGAAATAACCATATTATATCCTATAAATAACAAATTTACGGGAAGATTTACATGCATCAGGAAAACAAAGTAAGTTAACCAGAAAATAGACTGAAATTTCTCGGAAAACAATAGTTTCAAGTGGCAGATGCATCTGCAGATAACTGTTATAATTTAACAATAATAACTGTTATCATGCCTAATCAAAATTATTGAATTCTTATTGGCTGATAAAGAAATGGTGCAATATTTCCTGCATTTCAATTGACCTGATATAGCCATGAAATACTGCTCTGTATTTCATAGAAAAACCATGCACCTCTGATTGGCTGAAATATAGTATTTATAGGATAATGTAATGGATTGATTGAAGTTAATTAATCAACAGGTGCATTACTACCAACCGTTGTGGACTTTAGTGGGAGGTGGCATAAAAAGCTTTGCAGAGTCTGGTCGTCCAGCAGCTGATGTTATTCCAAATGCTTGCAGCTGGTTTCGGACAAGTGCAACTGAGTTCAAACCTGACGAGAACTTGGTCATCTGTGAAGATGGCACTGAGGTAATTAATATAATATAAGACTCAATGCACCCAATAGACTACATGTATATAATAATTAAAGAGCCTTAATTATTATGCACAGGGGTATAATTAACATGTTACAGGTCAAATTTATGTTCAGATCATTTTTGTCAACCTAGCTAGGTCATTTTTTTGTTACTTGGATCATTGTTTTTACCTAGGCCATTTTTGTTATCATTCTAGGTCATGTTTTTTACCTACATGTAGGTTATTTTTGTGTACTAAAACTAGTAAATTCACCCTCCCCCTCTGCTTGCCTTCCTCTACCCTTATCACTTCCTTCCCCTTCCCCTCCCCTATCTCCTTACAGTGCTACATTGTACCCATAAGTGTATAATCAACAGTTGATTATGTAAGGGTTCTAAAGAGACTGCTTGTGAGTGCTTTATCGGCAAATACAGGCACGTGCTGACTGTACGATGAATGAAAAATAATGAATACTGCATGAGGCCGAATGCAGTATGAAGTAATTTTGAGTTCATTGTACAGTCAGCAAGTGACTGTATTTGCTGATAAAGTACAAACATAAAGTCTCTAACTCTTTTAATATTCAAAATGAGTGCACTAGCTGTCAGCAGTGAATTTCAATTGTAATACCATAGAGGACAAATTTCTACGTAATTTCCCTTGCCAAAAGTGGCTCGGGAAATTACTTCGATTTTGACAAACATGCGTGAAATTTATTCCTAATTTCACTCGTCCCCATTTGATTAGTATAGGTTTGATTTGTCCTCTATGGTACGTATTACCTATACAAATCAGTTGTCAATATCAATTTCATAAAGAAGTCAAATATTTTGCATGAATTAAATCATTTTACTGTAAATATCTCCACAAAGAAATGTCATTTCAATAGACAATGAATAAAAACAGGACTTTTAATATCCAACTAAGTAGAGAACTTTGCAAAGAATATTTTACTTTGGCATTCGGTCAGTTTAGTTGACACCTTGCGAGTATGATTGTACATTTACATGTAACTCGAAAACGTTTCTCTTGGAGCCATGTATTCAAATATCCTAGTAAAAAAGTTAGCCGGCTTAACTCATAGATAGTCTACTTTCTTTAATAGTTTCTTTCATTCGAAAATAACTAACCTGCAGATTCCAGTGAATTGAGATCTTGAAACCGGCCTCCATGTGCTCGGCTCTGATGCAAACATTTTTCAAATAAGAAATCCTAGGTTTTCGAACCATCCACTGAATTGTCGCTTCATCGTCTCCTCAAGTATTGACAGAGTAAGGTCTCGGAATTAAAATCCATTTCTTCAGTAAAACTACTAGTGTTATATAGAAGCTTTTGTTTTTTCTCGGACACATGTTGACTTGTTGTACTAGTTTTCAGCGCTTGCAAATCAGCCATTTCCAACTAAGTTCCCCTCAAAATATAATGTGAGGCTTAAATACGGAATAGTATGATTGTACATTTAACTCGACAATGTTTCTCTTGGAGCCATGTATTCAAATATCAATTATTTAGCTGACTTAACTCCTAGATACATGTAGTCTACTTTCCTTGATGGTTTCTTTCTTTCAAAAATAACTAATTAACCTGCAGATTTCAGTGGGGCAGTGAATTGAAATCTTGACTTGAAACCGGCCTCCCTCCATGTGCTCGGCTCCGATGCAAACATTTTCCAAATCAAAAATCCTGGGATTTCGAACCATCCACTGAATTCTCGCTTAATTTTCTCCTCTAATTGACAGAGTAAGGTACGTCTCGGAAATAAAATCCATTTCTTCAGTAAGACTACTAGAGTGTTGTTAAGAAACTTTTGTTCACTCAGACACATGTTGAGTTGTACTTCCAGCACTCGCAAATCAGCCATTTCCAATGATAGCGATTATACAAATGTTCGCCTCAAAATATATATCTTCTATCACAAAACAGAGTTTGATCCTGCCGTTATGTTTCTAGTAATTGTCTACATTTTCACTGTTAAATATGCGATTGCAATGAGGTTTTCCAAGCCGTCCAAACACGTAACTAAGTGAAGGGCTGGCTCATATGCTCACTTAATGACTAAGTCTCCCTTCCCTAGGTAAGATAGGGTCTGGGTCGAGTACATGCACGCTCATTAGCCAATCACATGCTTGGATTTTGTACAATGCATGAAATTTGAACATTAAAGTGCCTAATATGAAGCTTATTTTTTATTTTAGATATCAATTCTACATCATTCAAGTGAATAGTAGAATCATGGTACAATATATCTTGCTTTGAATGCTGTGCCGCTGAGTTAAGGAGGTTTTAATATCCAAAATGCTAATTACATGATGTCAGGGGAGGCATCTGCAATCACTTCTTAGTGGTTGTGAATGGGCATTTCTACTGATATAAAAAAACATTTCTAATATTATTTTATTTCAACCATGGGTATAACACTGACAATTTTTAAAATTTGTTTAATTGTAACAAAATAAATTGTATAATAATTGATGCCTCCCCTGATGTCACGTAATTAGCATTTTGGATATTAAAACCTCCTTAACTCAGCGGCACAGCATTCAAAGCAAGATATATTGTACCATTCTACTATTCACTTGATGTAGAATTGATATCTAACATAAAAAAAATAAGCTTCATAGGCACTTCAAGTAATGGTCCAGATAAGAACTGTAGTGCTCCACAGCAAGGAATGCTAAATGGTGTTAATTTTATATTATTCTTTCTCGTAATTTCATTGGTTGATACTTATAAATTCAATAGAAACCCATCGAAATAATGCATTTTCATTCGATATTTTTTTGTGGTTTGAATTTAGTTTTGATCAAACTAAGTATGGTTTAATTTCAAAGAATATTGTGTGTGGGGAAAATTCTCAAATTTGCGATTGAAAAATCTATTGTTTTCTCTATATCCAATTGGCTGGATGGTGGCTTGTCTGAGTTTTCACAGAAAAAGAGCCATTAGCATAAAAATATTAATACTTACCGGTAGTCGCCATTTTGATTTTCACGAACGTAAGAAAGTAAATCAAATCATTTTTCGTTCGGCGTGAACGGAACTCTACATGTATATAGTCATCTGGTTGTGAAAAACAATTCAAGGCAAACAAGGGAAATAGTAAACACCAAATTTCGGGAGAATTTGTTTTCTACGTCCCGTCGTCACTGCCGTCCCTAATATCGGGTCACGTTCACGACGCATTCGACCAATCATGCGCGAGATAAATATTTGATGGCCGGGTTATAATATTACTGATATGCGCTTTTTATTCCTCTTGCAGTTAACGTATGAGTATCTGATTGTTGCTGTTGGTTTGCAACTAAGATTTGATATGGTAAGTTGATTCTTCCTCACTTTCTTCCTTTCTATATTTTCTTAAATTTCGAGAGGGACTGTTGTGTATGGTGGCCTATGATTGCCATAAGCAATTTTGTATTATTTTTGAATTTTTATTTTTATTTTTAACGAAAAAGAGAAAAACATGTTTTGTTTTAAATTTTTTTAGAAAGAAATGAAAACAAAATCAAATCAACTTTTTTTTTAGAAAAAAAATGAAAACAAAATCAAATCAAAACATTTTTTTAGAAAAAAATGAAAACAAAATGAAATCAAAACTTAACTTATTAAAAGCAAATCAAAAAAATAAAGAAAAACAAAACAAAATCAAAACGAAATGAAAGTGAAAACAAAATAAAAATGTGCATGGCCTATCGTTGCCATAGACCAGAATGCATCACGGCGCGCCTCTGTCATAGGAGACTGGGTTTCAGGTTCGGGCTATGGACAATATTTACATTTCGTTCCCAAAATGTCTGGGAAGAGGAAACCGGCCTGGGACAATTTTAAAGACCGTGTAGCAAAGAAACGTGCCGGCGTGAAGGGCGATAAAGCTGGTCCTAGTAGCTTAGAGGCAGGCCTGACTGTGCAGAGACTTTCTGCAAACGTACAAGGCAAATGCCAAAAATACACTCGCATCGGAGCTCTAACCTTGGTACCCTTCGACAAAGAGCCGACTTTATATAACATCAAGGATGCTTGTAAGACACATTTTTCTATAAATTTAGAGTGTGATGTTCTTGCCGGGGAACGCGGCCCCTCATACACGCACGAAAGTCAGATAAAAAATTGGAAGCTGATTCATGTCAGATTCTTGGAAGGCCCATATGAGCAGTCAAAGAAACCGGATCAGATACCACTCTCCAGTTATCGTCATCATAGTGAGCCGGCAAGGGAAAGCCCGCAAAAGAAAAACAACGAAAGTATCAAAAGTACAATGGCAGGAGTGGCCAAATCGTCAGTCATCCCACGTTCTGTCTCACTGAGCCAAATGTTTAAATTGGGCAAGCTCATTGAACCGGATACCAATGTTGTGACACTTCATCTCAAGGAATTTTTGATAAATGAAATGAAGTGGCTCAATCCATACCCAGTCACGATTTCACTGCATTGTAATCCATTTGCGGAAGGAGCTTTCAGGGAAGCTTACATGGCTAAGGCTATATCTGGCCTTCCAAAAGGGCAGTATGTGTTAAAGAAGTACAAAAATGACGAAATCCCTGGTATCGAGAAGTTGTTTGGCTCGATTGAGGCACACACTAGAAAATCCGTACAACTCAATGCTTTAGCACGTAACTTTGCCCAATCCATGGACTTGGAGGCACCAGCATTGGAGTTTGGAAAGACCTTTTCGTACAATAAAGTTTTCTTCTCTTCAATGAACAATGAGTGCGTAACACTTGAAGCCTTCCTTGAAGGTTCTTTCATCAAGTTCATTAACAATGATGGTTCTATCTGCACAGCACAAGAGGATACAACAGAAGTGAGCTTGAAGGCTGAGACCTTTAGTCACCATACATACCTGAAGTCTAACAAGCAACTGATGGTCACAGATATTCAAGGGGTAGGATATACCCTATGTGATCCAGAAATTGCAACAATATGACATAAAGATGCAGTAGATGACAATTACTATTTTTGTACTGGCAACCTTTCAACACCAGCCATTGAAGCATTCTTATCAGAACACAAATGTAACAAGTACTGCCAACTACTGAATATGTTATAAGAGAGGGTTGTTTTCTATTTTTCTTTTCATAGTAGTTGCCAGTTACATTTTCAACTATTTATCAGTTTCATAATTGGACCTTTCAGAGTCATCAGTTATCTTGTTCTATAATCATCACTCAGGGGGAGGGGGATCCCTACTGACCTCCATACTGTACATTATCATGACCCAGAATCCATTTGGATTTTGTTTTGTTATTGTTCAACAGCCACAAATGTCACTTTTATTGTTGGAAGTATTGAGACAAACATGACACCCTGCCTAGTTGAGTAAAGCATCTAGTAAAAGGCATTTTGATTTAGACTGTTAGAAAATATACATGCACATGCATGTTTTGTTGTTCCGGTTTTAAGACTCTGATTTTCATGAAGTAGTTATGTTTCAGATTTCAATATTACAATATAATCTTGGAGTAGATTTGTGGTTTATATTTTTACTTGCCTCCATTGCAGATGTAAAGTGAACTGTAAAGTGAACTGCAAAAAACTGCTATGTAAAAAAAACACCAGATGCACCAAGGCCATGTTTGCACATGGATGATTTAAAGAGGTGAATGAGTTACAGAAGTAAAGTTTGTATTGTCCTGAATGACATTTACTGAGCTTGTAACTCATTCACTTCAATAAACTGTCTAAGTGTATTAACAAGACCTGAGTTAAACTCAAGTGTACATGTACATATTTTATGACTTTTTAAACTGATAGATACATAAACATGGTGTATTGATGGTTATTTTTTGATTTCTTAATAAAAGTGTTATCAGTTATTGAGTAATGCTACAGGAAAACGACTTTGTAGGTACAAGTATGCATCCATGACATCCTTAGGTTCTACTTCCTCTGGTGATGGGATAATTTCTTCACAAGCTTTACATAAGTCTGGATCAAGAAAGTCAGATTCTGTATCTAATACTCCAGAATGCTGTGCAACATCTTCCAGTTCATCTTCTGTAACAAGCCAACCTGCATTATAGAGTAATCAGAATATAAACATATCTAATTACATTTTCTTTCAGGTAATATGGGTGGATATTTTGCAAGTTGTGGATGTATTGTTCCAAGCCCCACAGGGGCGATGAAAAATGCGAGCAGTGAGTAAAATGTCCACCGTATTGTCGAATTCTCGAAGTCGTCTATCTAGCGAACGGAAACTCCAGGCATACAGCGGATAGTCTCTTTGCAGAAAGTCCAGTATTTCTTTTCGCTTTAAACCTCGACTCACATATTTAGTCATATCTTCCCTCAGTTCTAGGTCTTCTTTCCAGGAATCATTTCGAATTCGAGCCATCGCCATCTTGGATAGCCCGAACCTGAAACCCAGTCTCCAATGACAGAGGCGCGCCGTGATGCATTCTGGTCTATGGCAACGATAGGCCATGCACATTTTTATTTTGTTTTCACTTTCATTTCGATTCGTTTTGATTTTGTTTTGTTTGATTTTGTTTTTCTTTGATTTATTTTATTTTATTTGCTTTTAATTTTATTCTTGTTTTGTTTTAGTTTTGATTTGATTCTGTTTTAATTTTTTTCTAAAAAAAAAGTTGATTTCATTTTGTTTTTATTTTATTCTAAAAAAATTATAAAACAAAACATGTTTTTCTCTTTTTTGTTAAAAATAAAAATAAATATTCAAAAATAATACAAAATTGCTTTATGGCAATCATAGGCCACCATAGTTGTGTTCTCCATCCACTTCGAATGGCAAAAAGAATAAATCTACATTATTTTGTATCAATCGATCAATCAACCAACCAACCAACCAATCAAGCAATCAATCAATCCCTATTTTTAAAAGCACTTTTTCAGCTTTAATTTTCCAGATGATATCTCATAAATTAGAAAATAGAGATGTATGTACATGTATATGGGGTTGTTTACAATTAAGGTAATTCCTCTTACATGTAGCTATAAACATGTAATATTATTACAGTGTATGTCCAGCTAGAAGGTTTTTTAATTCATAGTTTTGTTTTACAGACACTTGAACTGAAGTTAATTGACAGTCAGTGGCCCTACATGTATATATAAATAGTATTACTGTAGGTAATATTTGGTCTTTTAATCTCGGCAGGTCAAAGGTTTAACTGAAGCACTTCATACCCCTGGCGTTGGTTCCAACTATTCTGCTGACACTGTTAATGATACATGGAAGAGTCTACAGAACTTCCAAGGTGGAAATGCGATCTTCACAGTACCCAACACTCCAATCAAGTGTCTGGGTGCCCCACAGAAGATTATGTATTTAACCGAAGACTACTTGAGACAAGTGAGTAATATATAATTAATTATGAGGAAACACAACATGTATGCAGCCAGACTTATTATTCTAGGTAAACAAGGTTACGGTGGCCGCTATTTGCCCCTTAAATCCCCGGCAGCACACGGTAATTGCCTTTATCGAAAACAGTGAACAGCGATCACCTTTTGCCGGCGAAAATTGTGTCTCACTTGTGAAACAAATCACTGTTGTCTCTTGAAAAAAATGTTGTTACCAAACTGAAAAGCTGTCTGGGATTTTTTCACCATAGGAAATAACAGCGATCAACGTGTAATAGTGTTGGTGTTTATTTCGTCCAAATCTTTTCAGCTCCGTGTAAAACCAAAACGCTATTGATTCATGTACCGTATTTCCTCACGTATAAGCGAAACCTTTGCTGACCTGACGAACACTGTAGAGCTTTTAAACTTAAAGGGGCTGTGTCACGGTAATACGCTTTACATTCGCGTTCCGTGCCGGACACAGCTATTTCCACCGATTTTGATATGAACTAACGAACCTCTCGGCCATGTGGGATGCTTAAAATCAAAGCAAATATGCAAAAATGACTAACAAACAGTGTATATAAACAGTCTCCAGGGAAAATATTGAAACTCCTTTCAATCAAGCATTGAGGGATGGAAGTTTAACTGTTTGTATCCAATTGCTGGCTTTTCACTCAATCCCCAGAGATTCAAATGACAAAGGGCATGGCGGCCATGTTGGTGCCCCAACAAAAGAAGCTAACAAGGAATCTATTGTTTAAGCTATGACGTCACGTGAAAGCCAGCAATTAACAGCCACCAACCGAGCGATTACTCGATACATGCGCAGTACCGTGACATAGCCCCTTTAATTCAAGAAGCCTGAGGAAATCAGTGCCAAACGATGGGTTACCAAAACACAAATTAAGGTTCAACACGAGAATTGCGTTACTAAACGCCGTCCCGCTGGTTTGGTGTTATTTCATCTGATTATAAACTTTACCTTTTGTACAATGTACAAATGTAGTTTTATACGTTAATCCTTCAGGATTTTAGCTGAAATCATTCCTTATGTTTTCGAGAAGCCGGTTTGTCAAATATATGATTCTCGCAGTATCTCGACAACCAGGGCTGGACACTAACGCAGGTCAACTGGCCATTAATTGGCCTACCAAAAAAGTCCTTTGGCCTACATAAATTTGGAAAAACTGACCTGAAAAACTACTAAAATCTGAGTGAATAAACTGTACAAAGGACCAGTTGTTCATAACTGAGTTAGTGTCAAGCCCTGACAACCCCGGAGTGTCACGCCGTGAACGTCATAGGAAGTGTGGCTTATTCACCACACCGCTTCTCAACAATGGAAAAGGACTGCGAAGGAAACTAATCTGGAGTTATTTTTATTAAGTATTGCTCCAGATAAGAAGGGAACGGCTAAACGGCAAGGAATGTAAACATATGTTAATTTTCTGTTCTTCTTTCTCGTAATTTCATTGGTTGATTGGAAGACCATCGAAGTAATGCACTTTCATTAGATCATTTTTGAAGTTTAAATTTATTTTTGATAAAACTTATTATGTGGGAATGTTATCAAATTTCAAAGATCTTGTGTTTTCTCCCTTTGCCATTGCCTAGATGGTGTTTTCTTTACGTTTTCACAGTAAAAATGGCCAACAGCATACAGTTCCCTACAATTTTCGCTTGTAACTTTGACTGAGGACATCTGAGACCGCACTGAAGGCATATTCTAGCAAAATCGTATGTACTTCGGGCAAAGCGTAAACAACATGAAACTCCAACTGCGAAACTCGCCCACTTCGACTTTCATTATAGAACCATTTCCTCCTGATCGGCTGTAGCACACGCTGTTAGGATGTTTAGGGTTTCGAGGAAGGCTACTTGATCCTTCAGCAGTGCAATCAGTGAAGAGATATCAACTACAATAAATGCTCTCTGGGACAAACAGACGCGCCTGATGGCGATATTTTCACAAGTTCACTCGCAACGAGTGGAGGAGCCATTTGAAAAATCAAGGACTTTCCATAACCCGTAGGCTATATAGTTTACAAACACATTTCTCCTTTATAAAGTCTAGAAGTGATTTCTCTTGACGTGGATACAGCTTTTCCACATGAAAAATGTACAACAATTTCAAACAGCATTTAATTGCAAATCTTTGATCCAAAAATATTTACGGCGTGAAATGAATGCACATTATTATAGAATTGACCAATCAAAATCACTACCGTGATTTCGGGACCCTGGAACGAGCTGAGGAGGCAGCTATATTTCAGGCTATGAAAGGCCATGTCCATTTATTAAATACCGTCTGTGCACTTTTAAAAATAAATTAAGTAATTATAATTTGCTTGTAAATTAAAATAAGCCAAAATTCTGTTGTTCAGTAACAATAGGCTATTGGTACCGTATTGGTAAAATTTTCTGTTTTTCATGTTGAGCACATGCCCCTTAAATATTAATAATATTGTTTTATGAAAATGACAAAATCCACTTAAACTATGTTTTAAAACTTGTACTTTCCTTTTATGTGAAAATAGTTTGTCCAATCAGAAGAGCCCAAAACAATTACCAAGAAAGTAGTAAACTTTGTCATACATGTATTTAACCCTTTGGAACCCAGACGCATTTGACTCAATTGGTGAAATCCAGAGTGCTAACTCAACCCTCCCCCCTCAGTTCAAGTTTGGCTAACCCCACACAGCGGTCAAACGTCTGCGCGTGCGTATTACGGTCGGTCTGGTGGGCGGCCGCGCAAAATTTACCTTAAAACATATTACAGTGAATTTCTACCCCCAAACGTGAAAGTTAAGCTTTTTATTTTCACAGTCGACGGGAAATTGAACAAACTTCAAACTGTGAGTTTACCAAATGTTTTCGTAATTTACTAAAAAAGTTCTCAAGGTTTGAAAACGTGTGTGTGAACAGTGACGGCCGCCGGCTCGCTTTGAATTTGTTTTGGAATATGTTGTTGTTGCAAGACTTTTGACGCATGCGCAGACGTTTGACCGCTGTGTGCCCTGGGCTAGCCCACACGTATTTTTCTTAACTTTTGGGGGTAGAAGTTCACTGTAATATGTTTTAAGGTAAATTTTGCGCGTGAAATTCTCGCGGCCGCCCACCAGACTGACCGTAATACGCACGCGCATACGTTTGACCGCTGTGTGAGCCCGGGGTAGTTAAATACTACTGATTTTTTAAAACAAGGGCTCAAACTTTCCCCATGATGCCATTCGGCAGAATTATACGGATTCGGCGGCGGTGAGTATGGTTTCTTCTGTAGGTTTCCAATGAAATGTGCTCTAATTTTGGACAAATAAGCCACTATAAGAGAGCTAGAGGACATCATTAAGTCTGAGGACGGCCTTGTGAGGGGTTTCACAGGATTTTTCTGTTGTGTTTCTGCTTTGAGACAGTTGGTTGTCTTTCCCCCTGCTCAACCTATTAGGATGTGTTTTTGTCACTTTAAAGCAACGGCTTGAGTCCAAATCACCGCTCTTGGTTGTAGGGGTAAAAGACTTGTAAAAAAAACACCTACAGGAGTCCCAGAGGGGGGACCCTTGTCGATTTTCGTCCATTGCCCAGCATGCAATTGGAGGTGGGTGCCGGAAAACATGGAGAGAAATGCAGCGTGCTTCACAGTCGCTTCGTGTGTTTTGTGCCAAACAAAAACTGGTGGTTGGAGAGATTAAAGAAGGTACTGTAACAACTGAGTGCTGACTTTGTGTTTGCTTTTGATTTGAATTGCGAACGGGAAAAGTTTTTTGAGCCGATTTTCAGTTCCTCAAAATTTGCGAAAATCAAATAAACAAGACAAGATCTCCAAAACAAATGACTTTTTCTCCAAAGTGGGGAGTCAACCGAGCGCTGTTCATAGCTCTGGCTTTTAAGTAATTCATCCCTTGAAGTAAAATCGCAACACTGATCGTACTTCTAGCATGTCTAGATTTGATGCAATAAGTTTTTCCAGTTACATGCTTCATATTGTCAGTTGGGTGAAATGAGTGTTTTCACTACTAATTGAAATTCCAATCTGTTAAAAAAAAAACAGAATTATATCCATCTTCGAGTTTTGATAGATTTTGATGTCTAAGCCAATGAGGTGGACGACTGGAACAATACCACAATTAACACCTTTCTGCATTCCTTGCCATTGGACTGCCTAATGCTCTTAGCCATATTAAAAAAATGTATTATCTGTACAAATGTACTTATAATATGTACGATAGATAACTTAAATCCATGTACAAACGTAGTGTAGGTTTGTCTTGGTGGAGAAGATAAACACTGGCATAATCAACTGAAAGTTGTGGAGGTCGGTCTCGTTGGGGAAGACAAACACTACGGCGGGTGTAATGTACAGGTCAGGTCACAGGTCAGGTTGTTAATTCTAAGACAAATCCTAACCCTCGGACGAGTTCACAGGTAACTGTCGTTTTGAGTGCATACAAGTACTAGATGTCAGTATAAGAGGACTCACTTTTTAAACATTACTTTACTGACAGAATGGTGTGAGAGGAAGAAGCAATGTCATATTCAATACAGCCCTTAGCACGATATTTGGTGTTAAGAAGTACGCAGACGTCCTGAGTAAGATTGTAAAGGACAGGGACATCAAAGTGAATTTCCTTCACAATCTCATTGAAGTGAAGTCAGATACAAAAGAAGCTGTTTTTGAGGTGCTGGATCCAAATGTCTCCCCACAAGAGAAGTTCAAAACATTTGAGGTTAGTCATTTTCTTTAGTTCATACCTGTATTAAATTTTGTTATTATATGCTCGATCGAGGGGGACAAGCATGTTTTTTTTAAGAATAACACTAAAATACAATGTGCATGTAATTGACTAAATATTCAAGGATCATGCATCGAGTTTAATTACAGTTGTACGTCATATTTATGGTTTTAAGTATCCCACATGGAAGAAGCGAGTTTCATACAACGAGTAAGGTACAGGGTTATAACAGGCATTGTGCCCTGCTAGGGACTAATGACCTGCCATAACCCGGTGTGCCAGGGGACAGATTAATATGTTCGGCCCTGACCCTCATCAGCATGCCCTTCTAATTTTCTCTCTTGCATGGTCATTGAGGGATAATAATTTAGAACAAGTATGCGTACTAAAGATTTAGAGATTAAACGTCCCTGAACAAAAAAAGAAAACTGAGCTGATCATGGTATTACTTAAACAAGGACCCGCACTATAAAGGGAAGACGCTCGCCCTTTGGGATTCGAAATTTCAATTTCAGAACAGTCCAACAAGAAAGCAAGTACTCTTTTCTCCTGTTAGTATACTAAATTGCTGAAGATAAATTAAAATAAGCCGAGAAGAAGATAGTTGATCAGTTATGCCTGTCAATTGCGTTTTAGAACCGTTTCCAAACTCTAGTGTATTTTAGATATTCAAGTTTTCAATTTGAATTTCGCGCGATACCAAATTTCGGAGATCACTCAAGCGGAGCATTACATGTTACAGAGCTTTGAATAGAGATGTTCACTTGACAAAGGCTAATTGACAATGAAGGTGTCTTCAACCTGGTTTAGATCCTTTTATAGTACGGGTCCTTGTTTAGTATCATAATCACTGGTTAATTACTAGTGGCTGAAAGTCACACTTCAATGATAACAGTAATACATACAAGCTGTTGTTTATTTTCAGTACTCATTTCTTCATGTGACACCGCCAATGAGTCCGCCAAAGTGCCTCAGAGGAAGCCCAATATCTGATGCGATGGGTTTTGTAGATGTCAACAAACTCACAATGCAACACAAAAAATACGGCAATATATTTGGTATTGGCGACTGCACGAATTCACCCAATGGCAAAACAGCAGCAGCGGTAGCTGGACAGTCAGGTGTACTGAAGAAAAACCTGTTTAACCTGTTGGAGGGCAAGCCAATGACAGCACAGGTACTGTATACCGGTGGTCTCGTCCCAGAGAAAGTCAGAAAAAAACTTGGCTTCCTGTATCTTCTTGGTTGTATGCATGTACAGTATGACCTCCAAAGTTAAGCTCACTTGCCTAGAAAAGCTAACACATTTTAAGCAAGCAGTTACCCTGCTAGCAGCACTGGCTTCCCATCTTTTCTTAGCTTTTTCTCCGGGACTTTTCCCTGTTTGGTTTTTCGACAGACCCAAAAACAGCACAACGAAAGCGAAACATGGAAAAGCGCGAGAAAGATGAGAGACCTTTGCTAGCAGGGTAGCCAGCAGTAGTAGAGAGGGACCGAATTAGCCAGGTTTTTGTGGCGTTATGTTAATTTTTGTGGCGCTCTCATTAATTCAATGACGTCACGGTTCTATTGTCTTAGACTCATGAATAAAATGGGGGTGAATACATAAGGAAAAGGCCTCAACCATTAAGTTTTATATAGGGCCGCACTCGTACTGTGAAAATCGTATAAAGACCCTCCTAGTCAATCCTCATGAAACCAAGGGCTTAACCGTGAATCTTTATAAAGACCCTCACTCGTACAGTGAAAGTCCTTAAAAAGACCCTTACGGGAAATCTCAGTGCATAAGGTGAGACTCAGGGTTGCTCAACCAACGGTCGAGTGCAATGACTCGAGGAGCTCGAAGACAAAGGCCCTTGGCTCACAGTTATTCATACGCAACCAGCCTAACATTATGGGACCCAAATTTTCGCTCCGTATTCTAACTGTGCATGTCAGTGATGCACAACGTAGCTATAAACAAATAATTATTCGCTTTTCATCTAAATTTCTGAAAATTATTATCTTTTAGAACAAATGTTTTTGAGGCCGTTTAATAAACTCGCAGCACGTATTTTATCAGATCTAAAAACGCTCGGGCTGCGCCCTCGAGTTTTTATATCTGATAAAACACTGCTACTCGTTTATTAAACTATACATAAAACATGATGGGCATTTGAGAACATGAGAGAAATGTTAAAGCACAAGCCGAAGGCGCGTACTTTCAACATTTCTCGAGTGTTCTCAAATGACCAGAGTGTTTTATGATAGTATAAAACATGGGTCGAAGGCTTCTTTATCTGTTGTATAATATAGATTTACACGCGCGATAAAAGGAAGCCGCCAGTTTAAAACAATAAAACACGGCAAACCATGTTATATACTATGATAAAACATGGCTTTTTAGCCAATCAGAGTGCTCGTACTATCGTATCTATATTATACAATGTTATAACTATACATATGTCATGTACATACATTGGCTAGTAGATAATCTGGCCTGCAGTGATAGTTGTCGGATGCAAACTATCAGCTGTTATAGTTCACAAACTATCAGACATAGTCCCACAAAATATTGGTGCGCGCTCATTGGCTAAAAGCGATCACGTGACGTGATAGTTGTCGTTCGCGGAGGCAAAGTATTAGGCGTTATAGTTCACCACAATTTTGGCGCGCGCTCATTGGACAAAAGCGATCACGTGACGTGATAGTTGTCGTCCGCGGAGGCAAACTATCAGGCGATAGTGCCCGCTGAGCATGAAAGTCAATGTTGTGTTGAACAATAACGCAAATAGAGTGTGTTTGTCTCGTTTGTCTCGGAACTATCGGCTGATAGTTTCCCTTGGAAATTTGATGTTCTTAAAACTAGCATTTTTCCGCGGAACTATCAGCCGTTATAGTTCACCACAAAATTTTGGCGCGCGCTCATTGGTCAAAAGCGATCACGTGACGTGATAGTTGTCATCCGCGGAGGCAAACTATCAGGCGATAGTGCCCGCTGAGCACGAAAGACAATTTTGTGTTGAACAATAACGCAAATAGACTGTGTCTGTCTCGGACCTATCGAATGATAGTTTCCCTTGGAAATTTGATGTTCTTAAAACTAGCATATAAGCCCTCGAACTTCGTTCTCGGGCTTATATTTGTTTTAAGAACATCAAATTTCCGCGGGCAACTATCAGCCGATAGTTCCTCGACGGACACAGTCTATTTGTATAATAGTTCCTCGACGGACACTATTTGTACAATAGTTCCTCGGCGGACACACACTATTTGTTTAATAGTTCCACGACGGACACACTATTTGTATAATAGTCGCCCGTGGCCACTATTAACTTTTGTGTTGAACAATAAAGACATTGGCGTATTTAATGCTAATTATGTATCTACATGTCTATTCGTATGTCTATTTTACAGTACGATGGTTACACATCCTGTCCTCTGGTAACTGGATATGGGAAGCTAGTCCTGGCAGAATTTGACTTTGAAGGCAATCCACTGGAAACATTCCCCTTTGATCAGGGCAAGGTACTTTAATCATTTCTTTCAGTGTTACCATGACAACACTAACAGCACTGCACACTCGTAGGAAATAACTCTAAAGGTACAGACATACATTGCAACATTGCGCTCAATATTGCCAGCAATTGTTGTTCACACGGTGCAAGTTGCTGTGCGCAATGTTCCTACTTCTGCTTCTTATGTTGCAACGTGCATCCGTACTTTAATAGGTTAAGCAACCAGGACCACGACGGAACGTAGAAAAGTGTTTTCTCCCGAAATTTGGAGTTTAGTATTTCCTTTAGTTGCCTTTAGGTGTCTTTTAAAACAATATTTTCGAAAAATGTGATCAGGACAGAGTTCCGTTAAGGGCGAACGATAAACGGTGTGATTTACATTCGCGTTCTCCTTTGAACGTAAAGTGTATGGTTTTTACGTTCTGTTTTTTAACGTGCAGTTATGCACGTAATGCATTTTCACGTGTAGTTATTGTTTTTTGTAATTAAGGCTATTGTTTTATGTCGTCGTCGTGGATGCGTAAGATCCCTAATAATAAATAGAGACCTCGCGCAACAAGGACGGCGACGGATGTGACCACGGGACGTAAGAAAGTAATAACAGCAACCAACAGCAGCAGCAGCAACAATATTTAAAGAGGGTAACACCGAGCTAACACGAAGTTAATTAGGGTGGCCCTCTATAGTCATAAATTAAAATAAAATATATACATGGTAAAAACTACATATATAGTCAGTCTAAAAAAATAAATGAAGAACATCTCTGCAAATATTGGGTAAAAACTATTGAAACTTTGCACATCTGTGGTACTTTGGAAATACACATCGTTGTACAAATTATATTGTTGCCATGGAAACACTCTGGCCCCAGGCTTCCTCTACAAATAACACAAACTTCCCTAATTTCTCCTTTGTGAAACACAATTTTTTTGGTGTAAATCCAAAATAAGATTTGGAACAATGTAGGCATTGTATGTGAGTAGTTTAAGCAACTTATGTTTTTATAACAAGGAAAGAAATTGGAATTTTATGTTCAAGCTGAAAGGTGCGTGGGGCCATGAGTGTTTCCATGGCAATACCATAATTTGCACAGTAATGTGTACTTTCCATAGTGCCATACATGTGCAAAGTTTCAATAGGTTTTACCCAATATTTGCAGAGATGTTCTTCATTTTGTGATTTGTCTTCAGGCTGTGCAACCAACATGACGTCATAGGTAAATCATTTGCATATTACAAAAACATGAATATCTCTGAAACGAGATGAGATGTCGACAAACGGAAAATGTCATTATTCCTCATTTCGAAAGCATTTTAAAATTAGATTAACTTCATTTTCGCTTCATATGCATTGATATCTGCTGGTAGATCCTTAACGCTATTAAAGGAAAACGATGTGTGTCCAGTTTTAGTAGAGTACTTGGGTATACTGACGTCATTGTTAGCAGCTTGCCTAGTATTTACAGTGTATAGTTATCTGACATACTTCAATCTATTGTAAAGATAATCAGGAGCGAGCTTATTTACCGGCTTATACATTAGGATTATTATGAAATAATCAATACGCTGTTACAGTCATCCATTGTAACTTAACATCTCCCTAGCTGTATACTTGTTAAGTCTAGTGACTCGATTAATAGAGTGATTTTACTTAACCCGTGAAATAGATAGTAACATTATTACACTCTAATTCTTTTGTTCTCTTTTGTGTTGATCTTGGTATTACACACTAACTAATAAGGTGCATAATCGCTCCACACGCAACTGGGATATTGCAAATCCCCCTTTTCAGAACTGCTACAGGACAACGGTCGTTTCATTACAGAGCTGTAAAGATCTGGAATAACTTAGACACAGATTTACAACAGGTACCGTCACTTCGTGCCTTTAACCAAGTTAAAAGATCAGATGATCAAGGCATTTTTATACAGTACGTCTTGGACAATTGTCTATTTAGTAATTACAGTTTTTAGGTCTTAACAGTAAGTAAGTAGATTAACATTTACATTTTAAACATTTACATAAGTTATATATTGTTTACTACTTTTTAAATAACATTTTAAATATATTCTTAATTAAACCATGTAATTATATGTTGAAAAGCCCTTTTGGGAGCATATAATAAAGTATGTACGTAACTAATAGTTTCTGTTTCACGGGTCAAGTAAAATCACTCTATTGACACATGCATAATCAAAAATGGGTTGGATTAAAACCTTACAAAAAGATTGTCTAGCACAGAACGGTAGGAAGACCTTGATTGATTTAAGTAGTGCTAATCTTTTAGATACCCTGGCTTACAAATATTATCAATGTGCAAGTTCCAACTTAGGCTCTCATCATTTACAAGACCTAAGAGTTTTTGGCTGTCCATGTTCTTTATCGTAGATCCATTGTGTGGAATACTTAATATTTGTCCTCGTAGACGTGCAATGTTTTTCTTTGTAGCAACGCCCATTGTCACGGTCTTGGCAACGTTTAGTGCCATACCATTGTAATCCTGTAATCCATGCCGAGATGGGCTCCAATTTAGCTACTATTCATCTTCTGCAAGGTTCACTTGGGTATCAGACCCCGAAAAAATAATTATCATTGTATAAGCACGGTCACAAATTAATTCAGAATTTTATGCCAACGAATGAATCTCAATACGACATGAAATTATTATTTCTGCAGGAGCGGCTGTCAATGTACTACATGAAAACGGATATTCTACCGGAAGTTTACTGGACCGGACTTATCAAGTAAGTATATTGACATAGCTAACATTAGTTTGAGCTAATTAAAATATTTGCATGTTACTTACTGGCGAGATGATCCATAAGGAGTAAAACTTTGATCTTGGTCTGAATCCACAGGAAAAGGTGTTTTGGATACAGACCGACCAAGGCTCATAAATGCTTTAATTTATTTTCCCCTTGGCTAGTGATTTTTATTTTACTTTGTTCTATTGTCAATTATATTACCCGCTACATTTGTCAGTCTTGAACAAGCATAAGTGAAACTGGAAAATGTTCACCCAAATCACAGGCAATTTTCTACAGATTTCCCCCTTCTTAGGCTGTGTGCCAGATGTTCAATGCAAGGGAACATTTATTTAGGGATAATAATCTTGTCAATACCTTGATTCTGGATGAGAAAACACTGGACCAGTCAGTCCAGCCAATCTGATCATACAATTTCAATGGTTCCAGTTCCAATTTATTTTAAGTAGATATTACAGTAAGAAATAAATGCAATGTTACAGTACTGCAAGGTTCATGCAGTCTTTAAAAGCCTTGAATTTGATTGGGAAATGTGTTGAAAAATAGTCCTTTGGAAATTTCTTGGTGAGCACAGTTTTCAGATTTTTTTAGGAAAACTAGTAATTTGTTAGAAGTCAATTTGGTTTCGTGGTAGTTGACAAACGTAATAAGGACAAGTCTCTCAGCATGCAGCTGCATGGTCTTCACACACTGTATGAAGTAGACTGAAGTTCTTGAAATTAAAAACTCGCCTTTGAAAAATCCTTAACTTTTGTTAGCTAAAGCCATGCGAATCATCAACTGGTCATGTGATGGGTTACTCCACTTTCGCGTCAGTGTTTCAAGTGTTAAAGACAATCATTCGATATACTCATACACAATCATATGCAAAATTTTCACCACTTGGGGCGGTTCATTTATTGTGTCACAGGGGGGTGGTGGTTTTATGGGGAGGGTAAACATTTGAAGCATCTCGATTTTAGGGGGCAAGTTTTTCGTAATTTAAAACCTGAGAGGGGTACATTGTTAAGCAGTAAAATTGTGTTAAATGGGTACGTCGAATGATTGCTCTATGCACGTAACACTGAAATTGGTTGTAATGATTATTCACATTACCTTTTTATGTTCTAATTGCAGAGGTTTGTGGCCTGGAGTAGGCACAGTAAGAAGGGCCCTTCACCTTGGATTCAAGAAATAAGCAGTCCAAGTTGATTATACTGCGTAGTGATGCAAAGAGAGCAGTCAGGTCTTTCCATTGTGAAGACGTAGATAATCCTGTCTTTATAGTTTAGAAATCGTGACCATGAAACAGTGGATAAGGGACGCCATTGCTCAATTTTTGATGTGCCTTGCCTCCCTTCCATTCCCCCTCTAGCTTACTATGGTCCCGAACACACCGCGGCAAAACGGTATGCTCCGCTGGCCGAAAGAACGAAGGCTCTGCTATCGAATACAAATAATTTTATAACTTAGTGAACTCACAGTGAATTACAAATTAAGAAAACTTCACCTTGTTAAAGTCTTAGGCTCATATTTTAAGTAGTTCTCTTATTTTTTGACAAAACAGTCCGCAAATGGATACTTTTAAGCAGAAATTTTAAAATCACTGGTATGTGCCTGTTGTTTCATTTCAGTTTTCGCGGGAAACTGGGGGCGGCCGCGCGCCGACAAGATATGCATGCGCGTAACGTTTTGCCGCGGTGTGCGGTGTTGCATTAAAATTGGTGATCAGCCAGCCCTGATATCCAATTAATGACTTGCCCCTAACTGGTTTCTGTGTAAGCTAGTGTAGGTCTATATTATTGTGCAAAGAATCACAGATTTGGATAGGGAGAATATCTTAGATGCAGATGAGGAAATCATAAGAGTTCACCGGTACTGGGAACGTTTTCAAACAGGCATTCAAGTCTGATACATGGTAGCCTCTGGTTGTTGTGTGTTGGCTCACTTCGCTTGAGAACCACAGGGAAGAATGGGGCGAGTACAAGGCATTTATCGCGGTTTCCCATTTAGAACGCCTGCAAGGCTAGATACATGAGAAGTTGTGGATGATGTCATTGATTATACTTACAGTCAGACTTACTAAAATGGTATTTACTGGCTTTAACAGAGTAGTAGAAATGACATGTTTAACCTGTTAAATTAATACTAATACGAAGCTATGTATGTATTGGTAATCATTAGTGTGCAAGTTCAATTAACGATCAATAGTGCGAGTGATGTTTGCAAATTCTACACGAGCATATTAATCGTTAATTGAACGTTGCACACTAACGATTACCGGTTAATAATATTAGATGCAAAAATGAAAAGGTGAATTTAATTACCTAGTTCTTGCATCGAAATAACTGTTTGTATCGAATGAACTATGTTTGCACTGCTGTTAGTGATTAACATGTCTGTGCTCAACCAATCAGAAATGAGTACTTTTGTATCTGTTATTAGGTTGGTTAGAGTGATTTTACTAAACCCGTGAAATAGATAGTAGCGTATTACAAAATTTTACACTCTAATTATTTTGTGTTTATCTTGGTATTACACACTAACTCAATAGTTTCTGTTTCACGGGTCAAGTAAAATCACTCTAGCACTGCCATGTAGTTGTTGGAAATCTACAAAATATTGCTAGTTACCTTCTTTCGTTATAAACTCAACCAACACGACCACGACCACCATGTCTCTGTTATTTGAATCTCAGGGCATTGATTGCAAACCAAGAACAGAGTCTGTTTCTTAAATTTAAACATTAAATTTTTGATTAATATGTTCACTCAATTCAATACAATAATTTTATTAACGTGGTCAAAAACACTTAGCTATATAAGGGATCCCCCCATGGGAGCAACCCAGCTATTTTACAGGTTTGCCACAACAAAAAAGAAAATTAGATAAAATGCGTTATATAATAAGATAGTTGTATATTTCATTTACAACTCTAAAATTAGTTTAAATATTATTAAAAATATGAGATAACAATTTCTAAGGTGAATAATATTAGAACTAATATCGAGACAGTGGTTGATCACACATGATATTCTATAAATCTAATCCAATCCAGTAAAATCTAGTTTTGTTAGTTTTTTTCTAAAACTATTGTAGTTATCTAGCTTTCTTAGGTGTCTGGTATAGAGTTCCACAGCTTCAAATGTCTATGGAAATTTAATGAATAATGATGTACATGTAGGGATGAATAATGATGTAGGAATACATTTGAAGATCTGGTGTTTCTGGTGGTTTTCTGGGTAAAATGTACCTGCTTCATTCTTATCAGCAGAACCCAAGGCAACATAGGCCACATAATGACCAGTACGTGAAACAATTGATTTCCCATGCCTAGCCTCTCAACTGAGCAGCTTCAGAACGAGTTTAGATGGGAGATAAAAAGTGTTTTTCTCATGGGACTCGACAGGACACATGTCATAAGAGCAAATACTTACTTTCGATAAAGTCAAATCAACAGTTACAATTTGAAGTGACAGGGGGGTTCAAAACACACAACTTAGCATATCTCAATTACAGTTGATTTCCGGTGTTAACGCTTCATTGGACTCCAATATATGCATGCCTGTTTCGGGAGAACAAGTTTCTTAAGAAAATATTGGGAATTTACCGGGAAATTGTTGATATATAGGGACAAACTGAAAATAAATCTGGACAACGTTTGAGAAAACACGCCACAGCTCAAACCGTCTTCAGTGGCAAGACCACAATAGATTTATCAAACTGACGTACATCTCAACATTTTTGTTACCCAATATATTTTTCCTGCCAAAAAGCTACTCTGTTTTCTTCTAATACTTCTAATTCTTAACTGAGCGGAAGTATAGGTATACTAATCATGATAATACAATCAATATGTATACCTTTTTATTGTAGCCTTAGTATTGTCCCTCAGTATTGTACACTGAATTGAAGATGACTGAATTTCTAACGATCACTGTTTCTGGGAAACCCCTCCCCCATACTTCACCCTACTTTTAATAGTTAATCATTAATAAAACGATGCATATACAAGGGAGGGGTGGGTAGGTAGTTTCCCAGAAACCGGGAGACCATAGGGGCTGATCACAGTCGGGGACCCGGCTAAGCCACAAATCGAATTCGAATTTAGCGCGTTGGTTTTTGTGGAGGGAGGAAAACTGGAGAACCCGGAGAAAAACTCTTGAACCAAGAGTACTAAGATACAAACAAACTCACCTCGCATATGGCACCATGTCCGGGGATTGAACCTGGGCCACAGAGGTGAAGGTGAATCATATGACCATATTTTTTTGTAGATCAAACCGCAAAGCAGCAAGAAAAATATTGTGCAGGGCCGGACGGCTTTTTCCGGCCCACTCACGCCATACACGTCCGGCCCTCATCACGTGACTTTTGTAAATGGTTTTGAAAGGAAATTGTGCGCGGTGCCGTATGGGTCATATTTATTATGCTTGAAGTCCATCGCTGCTTTATGACGTCAGAATGAAAAAAAACCGCAGCATTCCATGCAAATGACAGTAGAGAGCTAATGCTCTTCTAAAGCAGTGAATGAAAAGGACAGTAAAGTACGGAAAGGTCTCGAAAAATGACATAAAAAGGTGATTTCTGCAATATTGGAGGTTGTTTTAGCGATTTCTCCAACGTTTCAAGACACGGTTCATCATCTTGTGATATCAGAATGACGTCATAACTTCCTCTGATCGCTAAGCCATATCGTCATTGAAAAGAGCATCCAAAGTAGTTTCAAAATGTCATTATTTGCCATTACACAGGGATGGCGGAGCGAAATAATAATTATTTTTATTAATAGAACCCGGGCACAGAGGTGATAGACGAAGCACTTTATACGGCGGGTCTAAAACGCAGGTAGCGGTGTTTTTTTTTTTATAAATTATAAAAGTACAATAATATTATCTGGCACCGTTTACGGTATAAATGGGGGGAAAACGAGACAAACGTCTGCTTATGTGTAAATGAAACGAAATACCATGGACTTTTGGAATTCGCACAAACCAATACGCAATCAGTTGACAACTGCGTATCTTACGCTCCGCCCTAGTGACCACTTTTACCAGTATATAATCTAGTATACCGTTCTTTGCACCTTTTCTTTTGTATTGGTCAGTCTGTCTTTCTGTTGTCCGACATCGATGCATTTTAAAGCGATCGATTGCGAGGAGCATTTTAATGCTAGTACACTTCGACAATTTAAAAGCAAAGTTGCTTTATTACCTGATACTGAGTTACGCTGTCTACTGTTTTAAAGGCTTTGCACAGTTTTTAAACCCTCATTTTTTTATACACTTGCAAAATGAATTTACAATTTGTACATGATTTTTTTATTGTAAACATATACACTATGCATAACTCGCGCGGTCACGACACGAAAAAGAGGCCGGTAGGTCGTCTGAAATGTGAAGTTGAAATACTAGCAGGAGATGTGAAACGTGTTGAACATGATTCTTTAGTTGAAAAATGTTGCTAATCTGTCCTCATTTATCCTCTATTTTTCTTTATAGTACAACCGCCAGGCGCATAACAAATTAACGGCATTGTTTCGCTGAACATTCGATCAGTGCATTTCACAATCTCCTGGGCGCTTCAATTTCAACATTCCAGAGGACCTACCGGCCTCGTTGACATGCTAGTTACCTGGACTTATGTATAGGGTCTATATAATCTGTTTTCATGCGCCTGTCTTCTACTTGTAAATTTGAAGTTGAGGGTTGTAATGGCTCAGCGTATCAAAATATAATCTTATGAATGTATGTATGTAGGAGCATTTTAATAAGGCCACCAAAACGTCTCCCAAAATTTTATCATTAAATTAATCGCTTGCTTATCTACTTCGGAAACATGGAAGATCGATTATCCATATATGGACATTGTGACAAATGTGAGGTCAATAGATAGAAGATCGATTATCCATATATGGACATTGTGACAAATGTGAGGTCAATAGATAGAAGATAGTTTATCCATATATGGACATTGTGACAAATGTGAGGTCAATAGATAGAAGATCGATTATCCATATATGGACATTGACAAATGTGAGGTCAATAGATAGAAGATCGATTATCCATATATGGACATTGACAAATGTGAGGTCAATAGATAGAAGATCGATTATCCATATATGGACATTGTGACAAAGTGTGAGGTCAGTAGATGCAAGAAAGGGGTATACCGATCAACGTCGAAATCCGTATTTTAGCTTTTTTAATCGGCCGTCCTAAAACTACAATCTTGGACAAAATGATTCGAGACACTGGTCGCTTTTAGAGACTGTCCTTTTAATTAAAACCCCTGCCCCTTCAATGTTGTTGTAGGAGCACGTTCGATCTGGAAGTTCATTCATGGGTTTGGGAAGCTGCAGCTGTGTTAATTTTGCGTCCGCTATTTCTTTTCATATTAATAATAGCCTATTTTTATTAAAGAGGTTTGCGATTTGTCCACTGAGAAACTTAGAAACAAAAAGGCAAGTCCAAGGGGACTCGGTAATTAGATATTATCAAAACATCCAGGATGTTTTAGCACCTTATTTTGTCAAAGCTTTTAATGTGGTTTTGTATAGTGGAGTATTCCCGCGCGTGTGGTCATATTGTTCCCTTACACAAATCTGGAAGTAGGTTAGATCCTGTTAATTATAGGCCGGGGGTATTTGTATCAGCAGTTGTTTACGTAAGTTTTTTACAGACATTAATTTTAAATGTCCGCTTGAATACTTTGTGGAAGAGATAAAGTTTTGAATAAGTACCAAATTGGTTTTAGGCAAGGTTTTCGACCATCTAATGATCACGTGCTAGTTTTGAAAACGTTAATAGTTTTTTTTACAAGAAAAACGGCAAACCGTTAATTGTTTGCATATTTCATTGATTTCAGGAAGGCATATGATAGTGTATGGAGGGAAGGATTATTTTTCAAGTTGATTCAGTATGGCTGTAGTAGAAATTTTGTGCGCATTCTTCTTAGCATGTTTTCCTCTGTAAAATCAGCGGTGATATTATATCAAGGAGTTACGCCTTTTTTTCAATGAGTCCAATATCGGAGAAAAACGGGTGTAATCTTAGCCATACGTTGTTCAATATCTTTATTAATGATATTTCTGATTTGTTTGGGGGCGCTTAGTTCGAAGTTAAGTTGTTTGCTGTATGCGGATGAATTAGTACTCTTGGCTGAATCTGAATCGGGATTACAGAGTTGTCTTAGATATTAGTGGAACGCACGCTAGCTCAGAAGCGTATATTTGTAACATCTCCATGGTATTTTGTTAATGACCAGTTAGAGTGTGTGGATGACTATATACCTATTTAGGTATAACATTTCATTTGTCTGGACTTTTTAAAGCGATCGATTGCGAGGCTTTCACAGATTGTTTAAAAGTTTAAATAATCTTGAGAATGTTCCGGTTAGAGTCTTGCTGAAACTCTTTTCTTCGCTTGTAGCTCCAGTCTTGTTGTACAGTTGGGAAATTTGGGGCGTACACCTATATGGGGTAATATTTCTAGTTTCGATATTTTGACGAATATTTTTTTAAATGTTGTTAATGGTATCGAGAAGCTCCATTTGAAACTCTCTCTGCAAGCGTGTTTTAGGAGTCCACGCCAAAGCAATGAATCTGGCAGTATATGCAGAGTTAAGTAGGCCACCATTAATCTTACAATTATCTGTTTTAGTTATGAAGTTCTGGTTACGTTTATACGATCCTCGTTACAGTGAACTTTGGCCGGCAAAGCATCGCGATTTTGTATTAAGCTAAATTCTCAAAGAGTGATTATCATTTGCAATTATGCGTTTTTAACATTGTCACAATTTTGTGAAACACATAAAATCTAAGTTGTGGGATTTATTTTCATTTTTTTGGCAAACACGTAGATGAAAAGAAGTAGCCTAGTCCTAGAGAGAGTTGTTAGTATATACCTTGGCTCTATATGTTTCGATGGCAGTCACACCGCGGCAAAACGGTATGCTCCGCTGGCCAAAAGAACGAAGGCTCTGCTATCAAATACAAATTACCGAGGGTTTCAACTTTTTTAGTAAATAATTTTATAACTTAGTAAACTCACAATGAATTACAAATTAAGAAAACTTCAACCTGTTAAAGTCTTAGGCTTAGCTTTTAAGCAGAAACGTTAAAATTACGGCATGTGCCTGTTGTTTCATTTCAGTTTTCGCGGGAAACTGGGGGCGGCCGCGCACCGACAAGAAATAGCAAATACGCATGCGCGTGACGTTTTGCCGCGGTGTGGATGGCAGTAGTGTAATGGTTTTGCGCATGTCTGGAATCAATGTTCGATTGATGGCTGTTAATAGCCCACTTCCGAGATATGCCTCACTTCCTACATACAAAGGAATCAATACGAGGCTCCGTGCATAATGCTCAGCCGTTCGTGACAAGACTACAGCACTTCTGTAGTTTGTCACTAACGACTGATTATTACGCACAGAGCCTCGTATTGATTCCTTTGTATGTAAGAAGTGAGGCATATCTCGGAAGTGAGCTATTGGCTTCAAACAGCTAAAGGCCCCTCCCTTAATGCTTGATTGAAAGGATATGCAATATTTTCCGTTAAGACTAGATGTACAGTTTGTTAATCATTTTTGCACATTTACTTTGATTTCAAAAACTACTGGAAAAAAAAAAATGTTGTTTTACCTGCAACAGGGTATTGTGTCCTTATGGGAGTGCAAATACTACTGAATACGATGCAATCATGATAAGAAACCCGGTCGCACTCAAGTAAACACCACCCCCAGTGATTGGAAACACTTTTGTGTTGGGGTTTGGGCCAGTAAAGTTCATGACCATGCAGTTTGAGGTGTCGTCATACTTGAATGATGGACCCCACATTGTGTTGCACAGTCCTTTGCCATTCTTGTAGAACTGAAATAAAAAAGTACCTTGAATAAAGCATAGTTAATAGAGTGGAATGGTTATGAAACCCAGCGACCTTCTTTGTTATATGTCTTTGTTAGCTTTTTTCAACCACTACCCTGCACAAAACACAATAGAAATTCCAATGTGTTAATCAATCAGCCAATAGAAACGTGTGAGTTCAGTCGTTCAGGGGACGCTAATGAACTATGACCCTGTACAATCTTTTGCCTTGCCCCCTTCCAACATAAATCGCAGCGCCTTTGGTAGCCCTTTGAAGTTTGCCGGGTTTCATAACCATTCCACTCTATTAACTATGAAGACCTATGAATAAAGTAAACTTTGTTTGGCATTCAACACCCTTACCCCTCCCCTCCAACAGAACCTCAAATTTCATAACTTAAAAAATATTTTACACATTTTTCCTAATGCCAATTTCATAACTTAAAAATATATTTTAAGTACCTCCCCTACCTCCCCTCCCATCACACAATGCACGATGTACTGGGCCAATGCTTCTAATTAGTGTACTGTGGCTCGGTTGTGAAAAGAGCCTGGCCGCTTTTTGAAAACTTCAACAGGTTGTAGACAAGCTGCTACTGGAGCTCTAGCCTGATTAAAATTACATTTTGGTTCTCTTGGAAAAAGGTTACTGTATTTTCTCTATAATTTATAGGATTAAAATTAAAAAGGTATAGGTACTTATTGACTGAGTGGGAGGGCCAGACGGGAAAATATTTGGCTCGAGGTCATGACGTACGGACCTCGCGACGTACAAAATGACCGAGAGCCAAATATTTACTAGTACATATGTACTCATGCCCATCAAGCAAAAGGATTTTTTTCTGAAATCAGTAGTCCACCAGTTAGCAAATCAAACTCAAGACTATATATCCATAATCTTGTATTAGTATAGGTAATCAAATGGGGACGAGTGAAATTAGGGATAAATGTCACGCGTTTGTCAAAATCGAAGTCATTTCGCGAGCCACTTCGGCGAGGGAAATTACGTAGATTTTGACAAACACAAGT
Source organism: Actinernus sp. WN-2022 (assembly GCA_030867875.1). Taxonomy (NCBI): domain Eukaryota; kingdom Metazoa; phylum Cnidaria; class Anthozoa; order Actiniaria; family Actinernidae; genus Actinernus; species Actinernus sp. WN-2022. The sequence continues at coordinate 61,216,375 of JAOWCC010001501.1, read as the reverse complement.
GAAATTTATCCCTAATTTTACGAGTCACTATTTGATTACCATTAACATTATGGAGGGCAAATTACGATCCAGAAAAACATTATTTTAAGCGCGCGTAGGCAGCGTTTGAAATTTCACATGTGAAATTACAAATTACGCGTGAAATTTCAAGTTGAAATTAGGGATTAATTTGTCCTCTATGGTATTACCAACAATAATTGTAGCTTAATCAGGGTTTGAGGACCTTGGACCTCAGGCCTTCTTGGCAACTTCATCTGTGAAAAATACCTCCTTCATTATCTTATATTATTCTATACCTCTAGTATGACATTATATCAACTTTTAAAATTAACGAAACTATTGTTTTATATTCCTTCTATACCGTGGTCCGGGGAACCAGTATACAAAATCTACCAATATACTGGTATTTCATTGAAATTGTATTCTGTTCTGTCAATAATTATTTCTAGCTTAGGACAGCAATACAGCTTCCCTGCTAGCAGAGGTCTCTCTCTGTCTTGGTAAAATGGAAGGCGAGGGAGAGACCTCTGCCGACATCCGACGCTTTCTCTGTCGCGCATGCGTAAAGTTTCCTTGGCAACAAGTGACGCGATCTCACGTGTACTTTTGAACGCACGAAACAACTGTAACAAACAACTGACGCGTACAGCTATTTCCGGTAAAACGTGTTTTCGAAACTGGTTTGACTCGTCCATGAATATGGACGGCAAGCGTCAGATGTCGGCAGAGGTCTCTCCCTCGCCTTCCATTTTACCAAGACAGAGAGAGACCTCTGCTAGCAGGGAACAATACAGCACTCTTCTCGTGATAAATTTATAATAAATGGTACTCAGTTTTAACAGAAAAAATAGCTCCAAAACCCAGATTTCCGAGTGATTTTTTAGCCTGCGTGCAGACGTTCTCTCTCCATGCAAAAATCGGGAATCATAATTAAAATTAGTAATTATTTTTCCTAGGCGATTTTAGCGAACACAACTGCGTACATTTTCGGTCTGCTTCTTTGAGAAAGTGTTGCTGGACATTTTCTCTCAAAACTGTATTCTTCTATACAGCCGATGCAATCTGGCTATAAGTTCCACGAAACAACATCTTATCCAAACTTTCAAGGCCTTCGTGTTATAACATTTGTTTTGCTCGGCCATTCAACCAGCTTGAGTTGGACGACTGTCTTCTGTGTTTTGTTTGGTTCAATAATTTCACCTACGACGACTGAATCATCCAGACGGACAAATGGGAGAAAGTGGAATATCATGAAGGTACGTACATTTATTTGATTTTCTCGCTGCAGGAGTTAATTTATATTCTTGTCGTCGGCAACCTTCTACGAGGGAAGTACGTCGGCTCGATCGCATTTCCATCTAGAGCAGCTCGTTTCGCCGGGCAGAGCTGGAGTCAGTCTGACTCAAACAATTCCCTAGCACATGTACTGTCCCTCTTCTTTATGATCAGACCTGCGTTTGTGGCTTTCGAATGATAACTCTCGTAAAGATCTGCCCTCGTAGATTATATTTCACATCTCGTCTTTTCTTCAACTTCAAGATGCAGTGTTTACAAATATATGGCGAATTTAAGTGAATTTCGAAGCTAAGGTTTCACAATATCAGCAAAACTAGGAGCCCATTACAAAAAAATGGGCTCCTAGGTAAAACATAGGACACAACTAGACGTTTGTTGTAAATAAATACCACTACGGGATGAAGGGTTTCGAAAAGTAAACATGGGGTCATCTCAAGAAGTTATTAGCCAATCATATATGACTTTACGACAATCCTCCGTCAACAGCCAATCAGCACGCCGTCCTCAAATACTGGAGAAGAAACCCGTGACCAGAACACGATTATCAACGGCATTTCGCAAACGTCTCTTTCCCGATTTTTGCAGGGAGAGAGAACGTCTGCACGCAGGCTAAGTGATTTTGAGAACAAATCTGATTGGCTAAAACTGGAATTCAACATATTTTTATGCAAAACCAGAGACCACGCCCCCATGGGCGTGCCTTGTTGAAAATCTGTTGGATAGTTTTGGCAAACTGATTGGTATGGTCTGGAGGTGGTATAAACGGCGGGGGTATTTTGCAGAATGCAAATTATAAAATCCGGTCAGCGGTTCGTAGGTTCTCCGATGGTGTAGTGGTTATGAGTCCGCCTTAACGCGGGAGACTAAGGTTTGAGACCTCCCAGGCGAACCACATTTTCACATAGTATGTCATATAATTTTCGTTCATGCTTTTACATACTCAGTACCAGATATGACAGATCTACAGTGATGCTATGTGAAATGTGGCTAATTACACTTAGAAATTCAAAGTTAGAATACTCTTTGCTGCACAAACTAGCCAGTTTCTGAGTTGTACATCATTTCGCGGCTAAATACAGGAATGGCTCCAACCTCTGACCATATAAACTAACTAAAACCCTAACCATAAAACATACCCTAATCGGTCAGTGAACGTAAGTATGGGGTTTTAGGGCTAAAAAAACACAGATAAACGAGTTTCGCAAAAATGGCGAAGCCATGACAACTTAGAGCACATGTCACATAGTATCACTGTAGATCTGTCATATCAAAGGTACTGAGTATGTAAAGGCATGAAAGAGAAAGATATGACATACTATGTGAAAATGTAGTTCGTCAAGGGAGGACTTGAACTTCGGTCTCCCGCGTTCAAGGCGGAAGTGATAACCAGAACCTGGTTTAACTTTCAGGAGTTAAAGCTGCTGTGTCATGGTTTTGCACATGTCTGGAATCAATGTTCGATAGGAGGCTGTTAATTGGCTTCAAGCAGTTAAAGATTCATTGAAAGGATATGCAATATATTTTCCTTTAAGACTAGATCTACGCACAGTTTGTTAATAATTTTTGCACATTTACTTTGATTTCATCCATCCCACACATGTGCTAGGTCGTCAGAACTTTTATATGCAAATCACGGAAAATAATGTTGTTCCGGCCTGGAACATAAAGGCGTGTCCCTCACCATGACACAGCTCCTTTAAATAAGAAAAAGTCATACTTGCAACTGTACACTGCTTTTACATACCTCTGAAAAGGTACGGCATTTTGAGTTGAGTGGGCAGATGTAACTGCTTGAGGTAAAGTTGAAGCCACTTAGCCAATCTTGCACACAGGTCATGTCATATTTGCAAGCATCAAACCAGGCATTACAGTACCAGGCACATATTGGAACATGTTAGTAGTATAGTCGGAGTCAGTTAAATACCACTTTTTCTTGTACAACAAAACTCAAAAGGTTGTGAATGTTATGGACGCCTTGTTTTCTTGCACAAGGGGCGTCATAAAGTGAATTCAGAAATCCACTTCATAACGCCCCTTGTGCAAGAAAAAAGGCGTCCATAACATTCACAACCTTTTGAGTTTTGTTGCACAAGAAAAAGTTGTATTTAACTGACTCCGACTATACTACTATGGGGTAACTAAGGGTCATTCAAAGTGTCACTAGACATTCTTGTACATAAAATCCAACTCGATAATCCTATTAGAGATATGATTACATATAGTTATATCGACATCGATTGCTTGTACGTAAAATCCAACTTGATAATCCTATTAGAGATATAATTACATATAGTTATATCGCCGCAACATCCTTACACATAAAATCCAAACTCGAGTATCTGTTAAAGCTATCCTAACACATAGTTATATCGAAGGGAGAATGGTGAGACCACGTAGTGAACCACTTCCACGGAGTCTAGCTCGAGAGGCAGGTGCTATTCTAGAGGAGAGAGATGGAATGCTCGAGGGAGTGGAGATAGGTCGCCGTACTATCCGATGGCGCTTCTTCCAAGGTGTGGCAGGAGACTTGACTCCTAGGATCATGGAAAAGTTAGTTGCAAAGGTAACCACCAGCTTTTACCTGCGATACAGCTACACCTATCGCATTCGAAATGTCAATGACGGACGCGTGATTCTATTCTCCAAGACTGTCCCAGGTTCTCCCTGGGTGAACATCCTAGAAGATGCAGAAGAGTGGATCAATAGCAAGGAGACAGCTCGTTTGAATCCCGACAACATTAATCGACCAAATACCCAATGGGCCTTCATTCGTTGGATCTACGTGGATGTCAAAGTCGTGATCGATCGTCAGCTTTTGTTGGGAACAGGTCCACTACCCCAATGGCTTCGCCTTAAGAAAGGAATGCTTGCCCTTGATCGATATGGCGACAACCTATGTCTTTGGCGCAGCCTTGCCATGCATGAAGGAGCAAGAGTAGATAGGTGTTGCGTCAAAGCTCGAAAACTTGCCCAGAACTTCTATCGCCTGACAGCACCCACACAAGACGTTCCCAGAACTTCCTTAGACCAGCTGGAGGAAGTCGAGTTGCACTTTGGAATCGGTATTCGGGTGTACGAACCTACGGAGGATGGCGCTTGGCATCTGACGCGACATGCACCCCACTACAAGCATACGATGACGATTGGGCTGTATGAAGAACATGCCTTCTACATCAAGAACATCGACAAGATAGGGAGTGTCTACGTATGCAACGATTGTAAGCAACGGTTCACAAAAGCCTCGAACCTTCACCGCCATGCAGATCGTTGCAGGCGTGGCGAAACAAAGATCGTTTGCCCCGGAAAAGTAATCACAGTACCCCAGTCGGCATACGAAAAAGCCTTCTGGCCAGAGAGCACAGCCAGCAAAGTCGCTTTATGCTGGTTAGAACGCGAAACCAAAAGGATTGGACAACACATTCATCATGCAGCTTGTGGGCATGGTGGAGAGCATTGGATCGAAGGAGCACCGGTCGACGGCTACGAACCTTTTTCGAAAACCGTCTTCCAATTTCATGGATGCTATTTCCATGGCTGCCCGAAATGCTTCCCTAGGGAAAGGAGGCTCTATCTCAAGACCTGTGAAAGAACGGCAAAGCTACAAGGAGCTGGTTATACAGTAGTGGAAGCTTGGGGCTGCTCCACAAAGAAGAAAAACAAACCGGTCCCCACACCAACACAAACTGTCTACCCACACTTCATAGTTTACGATTTCGAAGCCTATCTCGATACAACGAAAGGAAGACAACCAACAGACCACCTGACCATCGAAAACGTTCACGTTCCCATATCAGTATCAATTGCCGACACGTACAATCGAAAGTCAACCCACATCTGTCGACGCAATCCAAAAGAACTCATCGAAGCCTTCGTCGAAGAACTCCAGCAAAGAGCGAAAGCGATCCAAGAAGTCATTGCAGAACAGTTCTGCCCCAAGACACCTGAATTCTCTTTTGACACCCTACCAAAGAAACAACAAGCGAAGATCGACGAATGGATCCGCCAAGTTCCAGTAGTGGGATTCAACTCTGGCAGGTACGATCTTAATCTGATCAGGGAGCACTTCGTAGGAATCATTGCCGACACCTGTTCAAAGATCCTGGTAGCAAAGAAAGCCAATTCCACTATGTTCCTATTGACCCCAGATTTCCGTTTCCTTGATGTGATCAACTACCTTGGACCTGGAACTTCTTATGAACGTTGGATCAAGGCATATGGATGCGAATCGCAAAAGAGTTACTTTCCATATGAGTGGTTCGATTCTCCAGACAAGTTGGATCACATTGGATTACCAGACTATCCAGAGTGGGGTTCGAAGTTGAAAAGAGAACATCTACTATCTATGTCAGAGTTCGAAGACTGTGAGTGCACCTTTCTCGACAAAGGAATGGAAACCTTTGCAGACTGGCTACGATACTACAACGACCTAGATGTAGTTCCATTCTTAGAGGCACTCGAAAAGATGCGAGATTTCTATCACGAGAAAGGAGTAGACATGCTGAAAGATGCAGTGTCCATTCCAGGAGTCTCACTACAGTTCCTGCTTCGAGGTAGTGTAGAAAGGGGAGCTGAGATGTACGCTCCAAGTAAGGAAGCCTACCGCATGCTGAAAGACGCTGTCGTGGGAGGTCCAAGCATAGTATTCACCAGACTCCACGAAGCGGGAAAAACTAAGATTCGTAGTCATCAGGGAGGAACTAAGACTTGTCGTAAGATTCTTGGATACGATGCCAACGCCTTATATCTTTCCACGATGGAATTCGAAATGCCTTGTGGAAAAGAAAAGGTTGTGCACTATGACGATCCAGGTCCAGCCACCAAAGGATTCGTTGAATGTCTACTTGGTGGAACGTGGTTTGGATATGCAGAAGTAGACATCGAGATACCAAAGAAATTGTGGAAGGAATTTGAGGAGATGCCACCCTTCTTCTACAACAAGAAAATCCCCAAAGAAGCAATCCCTCCAGAAATGTTGGCCTACCTTGAGAAGACTGGTAGAAAGCTCAGCGAGGAAAAGAAGTTAGTTGGAAGTCTCTCTGGAAAGAAGTTGCTACTCTATGCTCCTCTTCTACTTTGGTATGTAGATCACGGCGCAGTGATCACTGCTGTCTACCGCACGATAGATTACGAACCCAAAGAAATCTTCGGATGGTTCGTGGACCAAGTCACTGAGGCGCGACGCCTGGGAGATGAAGACAAAGGTGAGGCTTTGCTGGCAGATGTGTTCAAGCTACTAGGAAACAGCGCCTATGGAAAGTTGCTCGAAGACTTGGGACGCCAAACAAAGGTCACCTATACAAAAGATGAGAAGGTTGTGGACAAGGCATTGCGAAGTGTTTGGTTCGAAGACCTGGAAGAGATTGGTGATGCATATGAACTAGAGAGTAGGAAAGACCAGATCCGAATCAAACGGCCTTTCCAAGTAGGTATCGCTGTGTACCAGCTCGCAAAGCTGCGTATGCTTGAGTTCTACTATGACTTCATCGACAAGTACATTGATCGCAATGATTTCGAATATATACAGATGGACACAGACAGTGCCTACATTGCCATCTCAGGAAATAGCCTCGATGAGGTTGTAAGACCGGAACTGCGAGAAGATTTCGAAGCCGAAAGGAATGAATGGCTAGCTTGGGACGAATGGAGCAGTCGTACACCAGGACTCTTCAAACTCGAATTCGAAGGACATCGCGCCATTGCCCTATGCTCGAAAGCCTACTACGTCGATACAGGTGGCAGCAAGAAGTATTCCGCTAAAGGTATGTCTAGGCGTCACAATGACATTTCGTGGGATCGATTCAAAGCAGCCCTCCAGGGTAGTATCGACATGGCGGAAAACCGAGGCTTCCGACTATTGCCAGAAGGTGTGGTAACCTACGACCAATGGAAGCTTGGGCTATCGACTTACTACGACAAAAGACGCGTTCTTCCCGATGGAATCCACACCGAGCCAATAGAGTACGCTGTTTAGCGTCTAGGTACAAACAGAATTCCTTTTGGTGGTAGTTCTGTATCCCTAGGAACAACTTGTAGCTCTTCACGAACGAATCCACGTTTGGGTGCATCCTTCTCCTTCGCAAGGTAGTACAGCACAGGCTGTCCAGAAGATACTACACTTCGCGAAATGGTGTATATCTGCAAACTCCACACAGGATCAGTAGCTCTACGTTTTTCACCTCCTTCCAATTCTCCTGGTGCATAAAGATATCGAACTAGAACGTCGAATGGTAGACGCTCTTCTCTCAATCCAACCGTGCGCGAATATGTAGGAGTCTTCAGATCTACTTGTTGCGCCACTACAGAATTCGAAGGCTCTTTACCAGTCAACCGAGTCACCTCACTGTTCATGGCTTTGATAACCATTGGTAAACGAATTACCCATTCTCTACTACGCTCATCTGATCCTTCCGAAGTAAGCACCATCTCTTGTGCATACTGATACCCAAATAATCTCTCAGCTAGAGTCCTATTTGCTCTTTCAACAAAACTTTGCGCTCTATGATTACCAGCCTCACCTCGTTGAACTTTCGTACCATGTAGTTCTAGCGTTTCAGACATACGTCCCATGAATTCTCTACCAGGATCTACTTGCAAAGTCTTTGGCCATTCTAGTGGACTACGTTTATAGATTCGTTCGAATGCCGCAGCAACTTCACCACTATCTTTAGATGCCAAAGGTTCGGCTTCTTTGTATCGAGAAGCTACATCGATTACCACTAATGCATACTTATATAGTTTCCTTCCACGTCCAGGACGATCGTGTGGTAGAAATATCAAATCAGCTTGGTGGACTTCATTTGGTTTCGATACAGTCCAATGTGGTCGTGGAATGTGTTTTGGTGGTGGTAGATATATTTGCCACATAGATTGCTTTTCCAACCAACTCCTAGCCACGTCTTCTGATGCTTTCGCTGCTACCGATAGCTTGCCAATTGCAGTGTGACCTTTCCAATAGCCCATAGGCCCATAGAAGATATTCGCAAGTTTAGAATCCATCATACATCTATACATTCTAACCTTCAACAGATGAAAAAAAAAAAAAGGAAGAATAAAGAAAGTCGTTGCGTGACCCTCTTCATTCTTCCTTTTTTTTTTTTAGTAGTAGCTTAGTAGTAGCTTAAGTAGCTTACTAGTAGCTTAGGTAACTTACTAGTAGCTTGCTAGTAGCTTAGGGCAACTCACCAGTAGCTTAGGGTAACTTACTAGTAGCTTACTAGTAGCTTAGGGCAACTCACCAGTAGCTTAGGGTAACTTACTAGTAGCTTAGGTAACTTACTAGTAGCTAGTAGTAGTATCTATATCCATTTACTAATAGCGTATCCAACACCTAGCATTCCACCACCAACGTAGAGCAACTCGCCAGTCTTCTGATTGTTTGAGGGTTTGTAGTAGTCAGATAAGCGGGGTTCTTTCATCTCTTTGAGCCGTTTAAGCGCCTTACGTAACTTATCGGATCGCACTAAGGCTTCGTTGGTATCTCTTTGATCGTTGTGTGCTTTGCGTTCAAGACCTTCCTGCTCTTGTGCATAGTCATATAAGCTTTGACGTTTGATTCTATACGCTTTCATTTCACGTTCTAGTTTTTCGGTGGCCCTATCGTGTCTCTCTCGTTCTGCATCTACATCACCATCTTTTCCAAGCATTCTAGCTAGTATGCCACCACCAGTAAATGCCGTTGCATTCAATATAGCCCCGAGGAGGGCCATTCCAATTGCTGCCGCCATTATGGTATGATCTTTTGTTTCTCAAGATTTAGGTTTGGGCTTTTCTTTCTTTCTCAAGTTGTTTCTCAAGATATTCCTTTGCGTATAAGCTACCAAGTATCACGGCAGTCCACTTTGCGTAATTCGCTAGGGAAGAAGAAGGATCGCTAAGCATAGATTCCTTGGTAGTCTTTTTTACGATCCACCCAATACCAGCAGCGAGTCCAACGATTTTGACTGCATCGGTTGCCGTCTTCGTCAATTCCTTCTCCATCTAGATATATACTACTATGATCTCGAGTCTTTAAGTGTTACTCCATGTCTAGTGCCGTTGGCTTTGCCGGAGCTGCAGGTTGTGTCGTGCTAACGGTGGCAACACGCTTATTACCATCTACATACTTCTTGTACGCAAAGTACGTGCCAAACAATGTAGCACCAGTACCAATGACTGCGAGGATAGTCAGGCTTTCGAACCGACCTTTCTCTACGTCGACTTCTTTACATGATTCGCTTTCGCGCATCAACTCTCTCTTTTGAGCTTCTTTAGCGAGTTTGTTGCTTAACGCTAGTGCTTTTCCAGCTGCGACGCGCTTTGGGTTTTTTATCTTAGTTGGTGCAGTCGTCGGAGGATTCGCAGTTATCTGATCCGTCTGTCCTTCCATCTTGCTTCGATATAGTAGGTATATGTGAAGGTTCAACAGTTGTACCAGGAATGACTACGTGACCAGATATGTGGAATAGGACGCTAGCTAGAGCTACAAGGCGACCGGCTTTGAGCGATAGTAGGCCAGTCGCAGCACTGATTTCGTTGCGGACTAGAGGGTCTTCTTGTAGGTCCTTGATCAGGGCTTCTTGAGAATCTATTGGTACTAGGTAGGCAACTAGGCGGGTAGCTAGACGTGTCACACCGTCGACTAAGCCTTTCGTTACTTGCTTAGCTAGAACGGCCTGATACCTCCTATGCAACTTGTCTACTTCTTTCTCAGGAAGTCTAGAGATGTCTCCTAGAGAAAAGTTCTTACCTAAGTATTCTTTCGTTACGCCTGTTGCGGCTAAGATCGAAAGTGATTCACGATTGTCTGATGTGACGTCTAGGTTGGTTGGTGGGCCTGTTACATCCTCACCGAATATCTCGAGTATTTCTTTATCCATGATAATATGTTGTAGGTGCTGGGAGCTCTAACACTACCTCGAAAGGATGGCGTAGACAGAAGCACATGCGAGCGAACTTATGGGATCCAAGTATCGTTCGTAACTCTTTACATTCTTGTGAGCCTCCATAATCCTCAAATATCTTTTTACCATCTACGGCCGATGCTGTATGGAATGCTACTACGATAGCTACGTTCTCACGGAAGGGCTTACATATGCTCGTTAATTGTTGGGACAGCACCCAAACGGAAATCCCTATATGTCGTGCAGAAAAGGCTAAGTCCACTAGCTTGTCAGTTCGTTTCTTGACGTCCTTCGATGCGGCGCAATCATCGAGAATCAATAGAGTATTGGTACCTGACCAAAATGTTGCGCAAATACTCAAAGTAGCATCGATGGCATCTTGTGGTGGCGATATGACGAAGAAATGAGGATCTCGATTTGCGAATCCACGATAAGTTTTGTTGTGGGCATACGTAGGACAAATCAGTACTATGTAATCGAACTTACCACGAAATGCTCCACGAAGTTGTTCTATGAGAAACGCAGTCTTCCCACAATTCGTTGGACCGACTATGAGTGCGTTGAACGGCACGTGCTCTACGAGAGAATCCATCAGTATAATATACTCTGCAGAGATCTGTTCAATATCGTGACCTGAGCATCCGCAAGGACATAGATGTGCATTTTCACATTTCCACTTCCCTTTGCAGTTCTATGTATGCGAATGTCGATGTCCTTTCCACTGCCGGTTTGTGCCAAGCCATCACCATGAACGGTGGAATCTTTTGCTGTGCGACAATCGATTAGAATAGAGAATCTATTTTCAAAGAACTTCTTTGGAGTCATAGAAGTATTGGGTGTACCAAACCAGCCTTTTGCAGCCTCCCAGAAATCTAGGGGAAGCATGCCACTTGGAAAGAGTCTGTTGGGAATCCCGTTGACATCTACTTCTACCTTCGAAATATCGGGATTCGAGAATGCTTCACTATCTCGCGTGCCAATGGTAGGTGGATCTATGAATAGTAGAAGTAGTCCAGCAAAGGATCGTCGTGGAACATTAACGTTTTGAGATATCAAAGTATCGGATGTCTTAGCGATATCTACTGTTTTGAAGTGAACAGCGTAGTTGTATAGGAATGCAGCACCTATTTCATATTTGTGAAGTGCACTACTAGCCAGCGTTTCGTTCCTGATTGCTTCGTATTCTAGTTGGATGTTGGTAAGTTGGTACGTACCTATCTTCGTCGTATCCGATCCAATTACAACCTCGTTGGCAGACGCTAGAGTTAACTCGAATGTAATCGTACTTTCTAAGGCATGTGGATATAGAACTCCATGTTGTGTCAGAATGTCAACATCTAATGGAATCCTATACTTTGAACCACATGCAGTTAGGAGTGCGTTGTCTGCAGCAGATGAAGTACTTGCGTCACCAGCTTTCGAGCGTAGCTTATTCAAGTTCTCTGATTGAATGCCTTGTTGTATTCTAGACTCTCTCTCCTGCGTAGATAGGTATATATCGGAGTATGTTTGTAGGAGGTCTGGCCTGACAAGGTCTTCTACTGTTTCAGCTCCCATCCTACAGATTCTACGCATGACCAAACAGCGTCCAACGTTCGAAACGACTCTGTTATTCGCATGTCCACCAGATAGTACGATGTCGCCCAATAGCGCTAAGCTGCCCGGTACTAGTACTACATCTTCTGCTAGCTTTGGAACTTCTACGTATAGAGTCTCACCTGGATTGGCAGATGATCGAGTGAAAGTTTTCCTATACAAGTCTCGTGGAGCCTTGAGTGCATGAGGCTCTCTTCGTACTTGTGTGGGATCCAACTTCGATGAGATCATGTTGAATATAACTATATATATAATTATGTTTAACATGGCCTCTGAGGGTAGGTATGATGAAAGAACTGATGAAGCTGAAAGAGGAAGAGACTACGACAACGATGATACTGTCAATGAAGAAACACGGAAATTGGCGTCAGACTCTACGAATGTGGATCCTAGTGAATCACTCAACCTGAAAACTAGACGCAATTATAATGAAGAAGGTGCTCGACCGAAGTATCAAGAAACGTCATTGACAGATGGAGAGCTTAGTGAATTGCTGGATGAGGATAGAATCGAACGGCCTAAATTTAGCGATCGCCACGTATTCTTCGAAACAGGCATATCGGATAGAACGAAACAAATGTTATTCGATGCTGTATGGGAACACTATGCGGATGTAGGGATTCGTGGAGACCTTGAGATAACTAAAGTATGGGATGCCGATAAGGAACGGGGTAGAATCTACCTTCACGCACTTGGAAGTAAAGAGAAGCCCATACCTTTGACCACAGTGAAGGGTGAAAGATACCAAAGTATGGGTAAGGATCTCAAATTTGCCCTAGGCCCTACGGATGCAGAAAGAGCAGAACAAGTCCTCCAAGGTCAAGAAAAGGCCATTGAACATCTCGAAATGGAAGATAGTATACTTCAAGATCTAACGTCAACTGAGGACCAGAAGGAAGCGGCTAAGGAAGAGAAAGTACACATCCATAACGAAATAGAATTACTCGAACGTCAAGAGGGAGCCATACTAGAACGTATGTCGCTACGTGAAAGGATCAAATACATTTTTAGAAAGCATGGAATGACTGTTCTTGCAGTGGTAACTTCTATTGGCGCTATCGTTAGTACGATAGTTTCCCTGTTGTCGAAATCCGTACCAAAACCAATAAAGACTGGTATTGATAAAGCAGCAGATGCAGTAAAGAAGGGATTGCAAACGACTGGGGGGTTGTTGAAAGAAATGGGAAAGAAACTTGGACAGATCCTACCTGGAATGATTGGATCGATTGCGAGTTTCATATTTACTATGGCTGGTAAAGCTCTGGGAGTACTAGCACAGAACGTTTGGTTATTCATCGTAGCAATAGTGGTGATCACGATAGAGCAATACAAACGACGTTAACGAAACAACATCCATGCGATTCCAGCTGCGGCAATGGATGTCACTGCGAGATTGATCTCATGTTGTGAGACAGCCTTTGCCTTTGCCTTTGCCTTTGCCTTTGCCTTTGCCTTTGCCTTTGGTACAGGAACTTGTTTCTCGAGAGGCTGCACCGATTTCTTATCTGATGGTCCTTCCATAGTAAGAGGTGGGTGTCCTTTGCCTTCTGCATTGATGTCGTTAGTGCCTAGCATCATATCTTTCGTAGCTTTCGGGATTGGATTCCTATAGCCATCTTTCTTACCAAGATAGTACACTAGATCGCTTGGCAATAATCGCACGCCTACAGCTATTGCTAGATCGAGCCTCTTATGCGTTGACGTTATAGCGGTAAGATAGTTTTTGTAGCTCACCACTAAGTCGTTTTCGAGAATAGCATCTTCGACTAAGCTCTTAAACTTTTCTTTGACGTTATGGCTATCTATGATGGATCCGTTCAAGTCGGCTTGAGCACCAAGCATGCAATGACCAAAAGCCTCGACAGATCTATTCAACCTACCCAATCCAACATCTGTCAAACCCTTTCCGATTGGTGGCGTAAACCAATTGTATTGCTTTCCTTCATGTTCATCGTTCCTAATGAAGGCCACAAGATCCCCCTGATCCTCCTTACCTCCTTGGTCTGCAAATAAATTATATTTCTGAGGCCATGTGGTTGCACCTTTGTCATAGCTTCGGACTCCATGGACGTTTACGTATCCTGTCGGACCCGGGTACAAAAGGAATATATCTCCTAGTCCATTATTCCTACCTCCGTGCCATCGGAAATCTGGTGGGAAATCTGGTGTTCGAGATATGCCAAATTCGATGCACAATTTCTCAAGAGCTGATTTGTTATAGGGGTTATCCATTTGCTTGAAATTAGAGTTACCAGGTAAAGGAACTCCATGAGTACCACCAAGTTCACGTAGAATTCTTCGTATCGTGAAATAAACATGGAATCGTAGGAACCCCTGAATGACTGGTGGATGCGTTTTGAAAATAGGATCAAGCAATGACACTCCACATCCAGAAGTCGCACACCACGTTGCAAAATTCAATTGTTGAGGCCAGTATTTGAAATCCGGACCATGTAACCAATGGTAGGACTCATTTGCTGTCATATGCTTTACGACGGTCTCCTTGAATATATTTGGAACGCCTGCTTTGAACCTATCCTTTGGGGTGGCATATATCCATAGATTAGTGAGATCGATATCTTGTGCCGGTTCAGTAGAAGGAACTGCTGTAATGGGATATTTTGCCCTATTATCTAGGGTCAACGTAGATGGGAAACCCCCCACATCTAATGCCTTATCTAACCTGGTCTGCACATCTGTTGGAATGTGGAGCTCGTCGACGAACCATTCCTCACTTCTGTCTTTGAAGGTAATCCTAGTTCTATAGGTCGACTCATCCTGTATATCATTGGCATTTGTCTCAGCATAGAATTTCGAGTAGTCGGCATGGGGATACTTCTTCCGAAAGGTAGCGAAAGCTTTTGCGTTGCGTGGTGCTACCTCCTTGTTGAACTCAGTGAGAACGTCAGATTTTTGTTGTGCTGTGAGAGCGAATTTTTGTTGTTCCTTAGGCCACGGAATGAATCCTGAATGGTGGAGTCTATCCTCGAACTGATACTTCTTTGGTGGCATCGTGTTGAAGCTATACATACATATAGTTATACCTTCAACATATAATGACGATCCTTACTGTCACCACAACCTTGGCCGACCATACGGTCTACTTCGACGACCCAATTATTATCAATAATATTTCGCTACTTGAAACCACCATTGAGAACAGTTGGTTGAATCTAAAAGAGAAGGCCACGTTTCAGTGGGAAGTCAAGGGTGTGGGGTTCCCATACACAATCAATCTAGGGAATTATAAGATAACTACCTTAATGGATCGCTTAGCACCTGCA
This sequence comes from Actinernus sp. WN-2022, assembly GCA_030867875.1. Lineage (NCBI taxonomy): Eukaryota > Metazoa > Cnidaria > Anthozoa > Actiniaria > Actinernidae > Actinernus > Actinernus sp. WN-2022. Next base: position 61,201,320 of record JAOWCC010001501.1, on the reverse strand, counting down.
GTCGATGCTGACATCATTAAATTTATAGACATATCCAGTAAAAAATATTGGACCCTAGATGTGAAGAAACCAATCAAGTTCAGTAAAAATCTCTGTGAAATATTGGGTATCAAAGGAAATGAAGACGAGGATGGAAACGTAACATTAAAAGTGAGAGAATACGACCTGATAATGGAATATATCCAAACAATATATATCCACTGTGATGCGGTGGATCCCAAATTCTCACTCCTTGAGGGAAAGCGCACGACTGTACTAGCTAGCCTTAACGTAGAAGGCACCTGGTTTAACAGAAGGACCTATCATTTGATGGAATCAACGAAAGTCCAAGCTCTAGGAACAATGCGGAACAGCCTTCGACTGACTGTTCGCGATGACAAAAGCAACATCATGGACTTCCGTGATCGACCTCTACGATACGTGTTGAAGCTTGAGTAAGCTATATGTATAACGTACGATGGAAGGCGATTCAATTCAACCGTTTCCCTCAGCACCAAGTATCTATCCCCAGATCGCTAATGACACAGGAAAGAACTTTAGACTGCAAACGATCCGAGACACGCTTTCGGACATAGAAGTTCAAGAAAGGCACTACGAAGGTGTGCGCAAGAAATATGCACGTTCTCAAGGAATAGTTCATGGAATCGCAGTGGCAACTGGAGGTCTATCTGTGATCTTATCTGGATCTGGATTGGGCGCAGCGTTGACTGGGGTTGGAATAGTGATTGGTCTACCACTTGGAGTTATTGGTGGCCTATGTGGATTAATTTCAGCATCTACAACCCTTGGAGCTAAGAAGTTAGGAATGAAGGTTTCTAAGCATGAAAGGACAACTATGTTGGCAAAGGCGAAAATCAATACGATTCGCGATCTAGTATCGAAGGCACTACGTGATGAAAACATATCCGACTCCGAATACAGTCTCATCCTGAACGAAGCGAATAAGTATGAGATCATGAGGTCTGAAATTCGTCGCAAGGCTTCCATAGGTGAAAAAAGCACGGATCGGGTTCGAGCCGAACTCAAGCAAGAAGTGCAAAAGGAAATGCGAGAAAAACTTGGAATGTAAGAATCAACGTTTCCTATGAAAGGAACGAACATGGCTCTCACTTTCACTTTGCCAAGTCCTACTGCTAGTTAGCCCATACTTAGTGTAGATTGGTTCGAAGTGGGAATGGTAAGAAGACAACTCCTTGACAAAACGCTTGACCGCATTTCCAAATATGTCACATCGCTTAACGACATCCTTAAAAGACATAGACGATCCGGAGCGACGTAGCACCTCGTAACTTGCTCCAACGACTTTCGTCTTAAGCATTGATTTGGGGCCTATATTGTTTTCCATTGCCTTAGTAACGACCTCGTGGACTATTTGTTGAACGTCCCTAGGTACTCCTACAAGATCTAGTTGTAGGAAAGTCGTCGCAATGTGAGGAACTATGCGCTCAGCATCCAAGTCTACATCAATCTTATCGTCGTCACACAGAGAACGTATGAAGACCTCTCCACTATGGATGCCTTCGTTTCTTAGTTGTATAAAGCGAGCGACCTCACCTTTAGATCGGACGAATCCACATTGTATGCATGCATGGTAGAGTAGAGCAGCTAAAATATTTTTCTTAGCATCGCTACGCTTGAGACAAACTTTCATTACTTGGGTGAATGCGTCGGCTACGATTTCTAACGCGTTCATAGGGAACGATAGATCATAACTTTGTTTGTAAATAGTGTTGTATGCTCGTAGTTCTTGTAGTAGCGTTCGTCGTTTCAGTTCTATGTCATCATCGCTTTGCTTTGGTTTTGCGCGGTCTAGATCACTTTGATACTGAAACCCGTCCGGACCTACTATATGCAGTCGAGTAGTAATAATGTCGATCTTAGTTTCTTCACATGGTTCAACCTCGGAAACAAGACCACAGGTGGGACACACGAATTCCGTTCCTTGTATTTCCAAGGGCAGAGACAATCAGAACATGTTTCACTGGTGTTAATATGTTCCACTTGTGGTTTGATATTCAGGCTTCTACAAATTCCAGGACCAAACAATCTGACTAGCTCGTCCATGATACAACTATAGATGTCGTACGTTCAATAGAAAAAAAAAAAAGAAAAAAAAGAATGAAGAGGGCCACGCAACGACCTTCTTCATTCTTCTTTTTTTTTTTTTCGTGGCTAGTCCTAAGCGTCCTTCTCGTTCCTCAAGGCAACCAACACCTCGTTGAGTGCATGGTTGAGAGACTCTCCAAGACCTTCCACTGGTTCCAGCACTCTTGATTCAGCGGGCAATGCTACCTCCGGTTCCACCATGTTTGGCTCCTCCTTTCTTGGATCCTCTAGCTTCTTGCTGGACTTCTTAGCGCGTCTTATATAGACACCGGAAGACTTCACCTTGATGGTGAGACGGTCGCATCTTGAGCAAAGCTCGTAATCAGTACGACATCCTTTACCGCACTTCAAGCATGGTACATATGGGGCACAGCCTTTTGAGATTTGGTAGTTGTGCTGGGAACAGAACTTCGTTGTCTTCGAAATCTTCTTTGGACATTTTGAGTCCTTCCCTCTCATCAACCAATCACAAGTTATTGCGGCGTCTACATTTGAGTTCTTCTTCGACATGTTTGATCTGTATGGTGTTAATGCGTACTAAGATTACAACGAATGCTAATATCGTGGAATAAAGAATATATACTAATACCATTCGGTGGCAATATACAGTATAGTAATCATTCCTTTAACATATACTTCAAGTTTGGATTTTTTTAGGTGCGCGAATGTCTAGTGACACTTTGGCTTCCTACGTGGCAGAATGAGCATCCATGTAGTTGCGTAGTACAACCCTTTCGTCCTCTGTGAGCTGGGAGTACTGCCACTTAACGAACCATTTAGCGATATCAAGATGACCATTGTTACAGGCGTATTCTATAGCAAGATCAATGCATTCATACTCTAGGGTTATCTGAAAACGTCGCATGAGCCACTTAACGTTATTAAGATGCCCATTCCTACTGGCACCTAATATAGCAAAACTGACGGCCTTATCCTCTTTGGTGAACTGGAAGTGCTTAATGAGCCACTTAGCGATACCAAGATGACCATGCTCAAGGGCAGCGCGTAGAACGTGATTGGCGTGTTTATCCATCCTATCGAAACGTAAGTGCTTGATGAGCCACTTAACAGCATTAAGATCACCATATTCGCTGGCGTAGAAGAGAGAAAAGCTCTCGTCGATGGGGCTTGCGGAAATACCGAAAGTTCGAGCCAATTCGTCTCGATCGTCGTCACTATGAGTAGACCTCAAACCAAAGCATAGTGCTAGTTTACGGAACACTTGGTCTACGTTTTTGTAGCGCGCAAGAGATGCGGCATCGTTTAGGCGTTTCGATGTCCTTGAGAGGCTTGCGAATGACCAAGGATCTGCATGCTCTACGATCTTAGTCAGAATTTCTAGAGGGAGGCACGATATATAATCCATAGTGGAAGAGATCGATATAACTATATGTAATCATATCTCTAATAGGATTATCAAGTTGGATTTACGTACAAGAATGTCTAGTGACACTTTGAATGACCCTTAGTTACCCCATAGTAGTATAGTCGGAGTCAGTTAAATACAACTTTTTCTTGTGCAACAAAACTCAAAAGGTTGTGAATGTTATGGACGCCTTTTTTCTTGCACAAGGGGCGTTATGAAGTGGATTTCTGAATTCACTTTATGACGCCCCTTGTGCAAGAAAACAAGGCGTCCATAACATTCACAACCTTTTGAGTTTTGTTGTACAAGAAAAAGTGGTATTTAACTGACTCCGACTATACTACTATGTTTCACATACCACTTTTCCAAATGCCACTTTATAAGGTTGGGTTCACATTGGAAGAAGCACTCTTCATTCTTGATGAATGTCTCGCATTCCTAGAAATACATGTAATTGTCTGAATTGTAAAAAAGGTATTCACTTAATATTAATAGCACAAATTATGTATGCCATATGGATATAATTTATTCAAATGCACCTTACAAAGTAACAGACTGCTGTTGTGGCCAGCACAATGTGTTGCTTATATTTATGTCCCTGCTCAAGGACACAGCCACAAGGTTATAAACGAACCTGCAACCTCCCACACTCTAGACCATCCTCTACCAACTGAGCTAATCGATGAGGCAGATATTGTATTGGATATACAATGGTAAGCATATTACAGTACATTTCTCCATCGCATCAAGAAGATGGAAAATATCAGAAAGTTTCAACTTTTTGCTTCCAAGTGTGCTTGGCTGCTCAAGTCGAGGCACACAACTGCCATCATGGCATGTAACCGAGCCTTTCATGAACAGCGCCCACTATGATTGGTCGATAGTTGTCATGGAAATGATACTCAATTCTCACGTCAGGGAGAGCAATGAATGCAACACCCAGTTGTATACAACATGTAACGACTGTTGTGTTCGTATACGACTGGGTGTTGCGTTCGTTGCCCTCCCTGACGGGAGAATTGAGTATCAATTCCCTAAATGAGCATTAAAAATGGCTCCTTATAGTATTTGCATATTAAGAATGTATCTTAGCATCCAGAAATTAAAAATTATTTATACTTTGGTAAGGGACCAGACATTATTTAGCAGTTGGGGAGTTGGGGAGGGGGGGGGGGGGGGGGGGGGGGGGGGGGGCTACTAGATTTGTAGGGGGGTCACAATTTTTTATGTTCCCATTTAGGGAGGGTTACATTTTTATATGCTCCTCTTTTATAGGTTATAAATATTTATACGCTTATCTAAGGGGAGGGTCATTATTTTGTAAGACCAGAGAACTGCAGGGTCACAATTTTTTGGGCTAGCCACAATTCAAATCTAGTACCCCCCCAAACTGCTAAATAATGTCCGGTCCCTAACTGTTAGCCAATCTTGCTGTGATTAACAGACCTTTTTCCAAGGAAGGACTGGGGAGAGTTTTTTAAGTTGTCTTAAATTGCCCAAATGAACTTATTTTTCATTGCCAATGTTA